>JACEEZ010006969.1:67500-72500 GCA_016584305.1 Chionoecetes opilio | reverse complement strand
GGTATGTGTTACGTTATCACCACAACGTTGTAGCATGTGTTGCCCGGTTATGTGTTACGTTATCACCACAACGTTGTAGCATGTGTTGCCCGGTTATGTGTTACGTTATCACCACAACGTTGTAGCATGTGTTGCCCGGTTATGTGTTACGTTATCACCACAACGTTGTAGCATGTGTTGCCCGGTTATGTGTTAATGCTTAGGCTGAAGGCGATTATTAGGCTTTTACTCAAATTGATGAAGGTGTTCTAGATAAAGTTGGTGCCAGACAGATAGATAGACTGATAAAGAGAGATAGATGAACAGAGAGAGAGAGAGAGAGAGAGAGAGAGAGAGAGAGAGAGAGAGAGAGGAGAGAGAGAGAGAGAGAGAGAGAGAGAGAGAGAGAGAGAGAGAGAGAGAGAGTGAGAGAGAGAGAGAGAGATTCATTGATAGACAGGGAATGTTACTGTTAATATTATGGTTCTTGTCATTATTTATCTGCTTTATTACTATTATCATCATTATATCATCATTATCATTATTAGTATATATACTATCATCGTGTTCAGATTCACTAGTGCAATAAATCCTTGCATACACACACACGCAGAGAGAGAGAGAGAGAGAGAGAGAGAGAGAGAGAGAGAGAGAGAGAGAGAGAGAGAGAGAGAGAGAGAGAGAGAGAGAGAGAGAGAGAGAGAGAGAGAGAGAGAGAGAGTACGTAAGTTGCACAATATTAAACAGTGATGTGTTGCAATACACTGATTGGCGCTGCACTCCCTCACATTGCATTGTTCCCATCATTGTAATGACTATGCCTTTATTATTATTATTATTATTATTATTATTTTTATTTTTATTTTTATTTTTATTATTATTATTATTATTATTATCATTATTGCTATTATCATTAAAGTAATCGTCCAGACCATTTCATCATTCTGATTTAATGCAATCAAATTATAGCCATTAGCGAGTATATCAACAATATGTTGTCACTTTTTGCATCCAGTCAGCCGTTTTTAAATAATCCGTAATCAAAATCTGTAAATTCCCCGAGCTCTCAAAACGCTCCGCAAGGCTTGCAGACGACGCAGCACGGCTCGGTGACGTCACAGCAGGAAGCCTCCACTTCCCGCGCTGATAACCACCACTACAACCTTATAGTCAGGAGGGAGAAAGGAGTAAGAGAGAGAGAGAGAGGAAGAAAGAAGAGAAGGAGGAAGAGAGGAGAGAGAGGAGAGAGAGAGAGAGAGAGACGAGAGAGAGAGAGAGAGAGAGAGAGAGAGAGAGAGAGAGAGAGGAGAGAGAGAGAGAGAGAAGAAGAGAGGAAGAGAGAGAGAGAGAGAAGAGGAGGAAGAGAGGAAGAAGAAGAGAGAGAGAGAGAAGGAAGAAGGAAGGAAGAGAGAGGAGAGGGGGAAGAAGGGAGGAAGAGAGAGAGAGATAGGAGGAAGAAGGAGGAGGAAGAGAGAGAGAGAGAGAAGAGAGAGAGAGAGAGAAGAGAGAGAGAGAGAGAGAGAGGAGAGGAGAGAGAGAGAGAGAGAGAGAGACGAGAGGAGAGAGAGAGAGAGAGAGAGAGAGAGAGAGAGAGAGGAAGAAGAAGGGAGGAAGAGAGAGAGAGGAGGAAGAAGGAAGGAAGAGAGAGAGACAGAAGGAAGAAGGGAAGAGAGAGAGACAGTGGGTTAGAGTTGCCATGTTGGGACACACACACACACACACACACACACACACACACACACACACACACACACACACACACACACACACACACATATATCTCTCCTTTGCTATTATTCTTCATCTCACTGTCTCTCACAGCGTAATACCTTGTCTCTTCTAGCAGTAATCCAATGTAACCCAAATTAAAGTTGAAAAAATTTCACGTGTCTAATCCAATATCTTCAGGTGCCCCAAGTGCTGATAAAATCGAAAATCTGTAAGAAAAAAAAAATTCTTAAAATATGTTTAAATTTTCAATTTACTTTTATTAGATCGGAATACCGAAAATATGCTGCAGAATGACCATAGCATGTGCACACAAAAGTATGAAACCAATCTATTAATATTTAGAGGTGCCCCAAACACCATGAATGCTAGCGGTGTGAAGGCAGAAGTGCAGCTGTGACGTTGTTCTGCTGGAAGGGTGTGAGTTGATGCCTTCTTTATATTTTGAAGTGTATGGGGCACTCCAATCTATCTTAGTATAGTGTTGGAATAGTTAAATTCGAATCAAACAAAAATATTCAATGTATTAAAAAAAACTCATTTTTTCGAATATATTTAGATTTTCCACCCTCTGGGACACCTCAAAAAATCTGCGTAAAAAGTTTGTACAAAATTTATATTCAAAAGCATGTGTTCGTGAACACTTTTCATGCTATTCCAACAAAATATTCAAGAAAATAATATATTTTGAAATATTATGATAATATATATTTTTTTGTCGTAAAACCAAATCTTTGACATCTTTGGGGCACCTTGAAAACTTTTCCCAGACCTTTTTTTTTTACGTGAATATAACTCCATTTCGCACAATTCCCCCACTATTCCAAACGAATCACAAAAAAAGTTGCAAAAACGGTCATTTTCGCTCCACCCTAATGTACAGTAGGCTACTTATAAGAAAAATAATGTTAATAAAAATAGCATTGATAATAACAATAATGATAATAATGATCAACGAAACTGGTCAGACGTCAATGAATAAATCCTCTCTCTATCTCTCTCTAATTTTTTTTTTTCTCTCTCTCTCTCTCTCTTCGGGAATGGAAGTTAGGAGGTTGAGTAACTAAGCCTACCGGTGGGAGGGAATGACTGGGAGTGAACCTGGGAGTGACTGAGCAATGGTCCTGTCTTTCCCTTGTCACAATAACACATGCAACATCTCTTTCTTCTTCCTTCTCTCTCTTTCTCTTCCTCCTGTTCTCCTTCTTCCTCTCCTCTCTTCCTTCTTTCTCTCTTCCTCTTCTCTTCCTCTTCCTTCTCTCCTCTCTTTATTCTGCCTTATTACCTCCGCCAACGAAGTTGGAGGGGTTATGTTTTCACCCCGATCTGTCTGTCTGTCTGTCTGTCTGTCTGTCTGTCTGTCTGTCTGTCTGTCTGTTAGTGTACAGGATTTCTCGAAAAGTTACGAATAATTTTGGACCAAACTCTGTATACCAAGTTTATTTGGTATAAGGAAGAACTGATTTAATTTTGGATGAAATCTATTGACAACTGTTGCCATGGCAACCAATTGATGAAATATTCGGCCGGAGGTATGCGCTCATACTGAGTGCATATATATATATATATATATATATATATATATATATATATATATATATATATATATATATATATATATATATATATACCACCTAAATCAAAATAATCAAAAAATCCACCACAATCACACCTTTAACTCATCATATATTAATTTCCAATCCACCTACACACATTTTAATCCCAGTTGTCTCCTCCCACGCCTACCAAAATACCGCGCTAATGGAAAGCGCGCAAAGCAAGGTCGGGCTGTAAAACTAATCGTGAACAAAGCTTAATTTTATCGTGAGCGGAAAACTACAAAGGACGAAAGCTTGTGTTCTCTCTTTAAATGCATTGGATTCTGATTGATTTGAGGTGGAGGAGGGGGAGGGGGGGAGTTGATATATATATATATATATATATATATATATATATATATATATATATATATATATATATATATATATATATATATATATATATATATATATATATACGTATATTTGATGAAATATTCGGGCGGAGGTATGCGCTCTACTGAGTGCCCCCCCCCCTAGTTCTTATTTGTTTTCCTCCTTCTTCTTTATTCCTCTCTTCTTCCTCTCCTTTTCTCCTTCATCCTCTATTTCTCTTGTCACAACTCACAATAACACATGGATTATTTCCCCCTTTCTTCTTCCTCCCTTTCCTCTTATCATCTTCGTCCTTCTCCTCCTCTTCCATTATTATCTTTCTCTTGTCACAATAACATGTATCATCTTCCCCTTACTTCTTCCTTCCCTCTCTTTCTCCTCTTCTTCTCCCAAGCCATGCAATTCCTATACATATCTTTTACCACACCACTTATCATTTCTTTCACCCTACTTTCTTTTCACCTTTCTTTTATTTCTTCATCCTTCTCTCCCACCTCCTTAACCTCTTCCTACTACTTCCTTTGTATTCCTTTGTATTTGTATTCCTTTGTATTATTCCTATAGAAAGATGGATAATTTATAAACTAAAAATCTGAAAACAATACAAAACTCGATTCAAATGTAGATAAAAGGATCTACAATAGTTTTACTTAACATTCAAATAATTCCAAATGTACAACTCACAAGTCTACAAAATGCTACATGTACAACAATATTTTTAACCTTCAAACATACATTTTTTTTCTTTTCTGATCCACCTACATCACATTTTTTTTAAATTTTCCAATCCACCTACACTCCATATTTATTATTTTCCTAATCCACATACACCCCATTTATATTCATTTCCAATCCACCTATACTCCATTTTTAGTTTTTTCCAATCCACCTACACTCCATTTTGTTATAGTTTCCAATCCACATACACCCCATTTATATTCATTTCCAATCCACCTATACTCCATTATTTTTTTTCCAATCCACCTACACTCATATATAATAATTTCCAATCCACCTACACTCATTTAATCCCAATCCACCAAAATTCATTTATATATTTTCCAATCCACCTACTCATTTTTATTCATTTCCAATCCACCTACACACATTTTAATCCCAGTTGTCTCCTCCCACGCCTACCAAAATACCGCGCTAATGGAAAGCGCGCAAAGCAAGGTCGGGCTGTAAAACTAATCGCGAACAAAGCTTAATTTTATCGTGAGCGGAAAACTTCAAAGGACGAAAGCTTGTGTTCTCTCTTTAAATGCATTGGATTCTGATTGATTTGAGGTGGAGGTGGGGGAGGGGGGAGTTGAGGGGGGAGGGAGGGAGGGAGGAGAGGGAGGGGAGGGATAGTTG
>JACEEZ010006969.1:0-62500 GCA_016584305.1 Chionoecetes opilio | reverse complement strand
TCGTTGTGTCGCAATGTGTGATGCATGTAGGCACATCAACGCAGTGGGAGAATGGTTGGCCATATTTCTGGGCAAGCTGAGTAATGTTGATTAGCCTCTTCTTTTTCGCGGTACCTGTGTCAACAGCATGGTGATCTCAAGGTTTCCAGCATGGTGAAGTGCTATGAAAAGACATCACTGTCTGGGCTTCTGATGCGCACCATTTCATAACCTTGCTCTTTTGTGCATAGGCACAATACAGGATGATCCTGGTGTCAGTTTCTTCTTTGGTTCGAAAACATCATCGGCAACTCAGTTCTCTTAACGATCTGTCCGTCGTCTGTTTGCAGCAGTGGCAATGACCCTGAACTACTACGATCACAACTTTTCTTTCCGAGAGCTTGTGGGCAAATGCATCTGAACTCCATAACTCTCGCATCGCTTCTACCCAGTTTTTTGACTTATTGTCACTGTTTCATCAGAAGTTCCTCCAGTTTTACAGGCCTTTTTGTCTTCTGACCTTTGATGATCAATTTGTCACTAGAGCCTCGCAATTCCCGTTCCTAAACTTTGATGGACCCAACTCGATACATGTCTTTTGCTGAAGACGAAATCTGATTTTTTTTTTGTCATCATGAAAATGTCTCTTTGTCATCTTGAAATCCACTGGCGGTTACTCATAGGTGATTTTTGTTGGCAAACCATTGGATTGCTGGTACCTTAAAACAAAGGGTTTAGACATCAAATTGTGTCTCTATGTGTCCTAGAAGTGAAGTTTACTGCAAAAATTGTGATTTATCAAAATTGCTGGTGGCCATTTTGAAAATGGCTGCTATCGGGTAGTGAGTCCCTATATTTTTCTGTTGGCATCAATTTTTCTTGTTCAGAAAGGTTCAGAGAACAAAATAAAGTTGGTCTCAGACTGTTATGGGGTGGGTGCACGGTGGGTAAATCTGGCCCATGCACTACCTCTTGCTCCTCCTTTTCCTGCTCTTCCTCCTCGTCAATTCATATTACAGTCCCCCGGATTGATTAGTGTTAGTGGTACTTGTAGTTAGCATACTTCATACCCTATCATTCTTCACTACGAAACTTCCATGTTCCTATCTTCTTTAGGAACATGGTATCATTTTCCAACTGTCCTCTTACATGTAGTTGACAGTTAGTAATGTGTAGTTCAGCAGATACCCTCGTTATGGGCCAATAGATCTCATGGTGTCTGTTACTCCTATGTATTCCTATGTATTTCTCTCCTCCTCCTCCTCCTCCTTTTCCCTTCCCACTCCCTTCCTCTCATCTTAACATCATTTTCAAAAGTCAACTATATAAAAGGAACGATAATAAATCTAGAAAAAGGGATTAATGAGTAAATGAGAGAATGAATGTACAAATAAATAAGTCACGTAGATAAAGAAATTGCGAGATTGAATTATAGGAAAAAAGGGTATTGGAGAGAGAGAGAGAGAGAGGAAAAGAGAGAGAGAGGGGAGAGGAGAGAGAGAGAGAGAGAGAGAGGAAGGGGAGAAGAGAGAGAGAGAGAGGGGAGAGGGGGAGAGAGAGAGAAAGAGAGAGAGAGAGAAAGGGAAGGGGATGTGATGATGGGGGAGAAGGTGTGTAATTAGGGAAAAGGGAGGAAAAGGATGGAAGGAGGAAGGAAGGAAGGGAGGAAGGAAGGGAGGGAGGGGAAAGGAAAGGGAAAGGAAGGAAAGGAAGGAAGGAAGGAAGGAAGGAAGGAAGGGAGAGGGGAGGGTAGGTAGGAGGGGGGGGAGGGCAAGGAAGTAGAGAAGAAGAGAGAGACGAAGAGAGACGAAGGAGACCCGAGGAGAGAGGAACCGTAGACAGAAGGAGCAGACGAAAGGAGAGGATGCGAGACGATCAGTGAGAGGGGAGAGAGTTGAGGAGACGAGAAGAGAGATGAGAAGAGAGAGGAGGAAAAGATAGAGACCGAGAGGAGAAAGGGAAAGGAAGGGGAGTGTGATGGGGGAGGAAGGTGGTTGTAAATAGGGGATAAAGGGCGGGAAGGAAAGGAAGGAAGGAAGGGAGGGGAGGAGAGGGTGGGTAAGTGAGGGGAAGGGAGGAAGAGGAGGAGGGGAGGAGGGGGATGGTAGGAGGGGAGGCCTAGAGAGAGAGAGAGAGACGACGAGTAGTGGAAGAGGAGAGAGGAGAGAGAGAGACGATCAAGGAGAGAGAGACCGAGAGAGAGCGGTGCCGTGATGGGACTGAAGAGAGATGAGAGAGAGAGAGAGAGGAGTGACGAGAGAGAGAGAGAGAGAGAGACGGGAGAAGAGAGTGATCCGATGAGGGAGAGGAGAGAGACCGAGATGAAGAGTGAGAGAGAAAAAAAAAAAACGGAAGTAAACAAACGTGTGCATAATAGAATGTGTGTTCATTAGTTTATTTGCGCATTTATATATTTGTTTACTCTGAGGTCAATTGGAACGTCAGTCAATTTACACATATTTCCGTTATTCATTAATCCACATTTTCATTCATTTATTCATTTATTTATTAATTCATTTATGGAGGTTTATCCCAGGTGGTTCGCGATTTTATTTATATCTCGAATTTTTATTGTTCGTTTTCATTTTTTTTTATTTGTCCCATGACGATTATGAACAAAAACAGGTGAGAGAGAAGGGGTAAGTCTCTCTCTCTCTCTCTCTCTCTCTCTCTCTCTTCTCTCTTCTCTCTATCCTCTCTCTCTCTCTCTCTCTCTCTCTCTCTCTCTCTCTCGTCTCTCCTCTCTCTCTCTTCCTGTAGAGGATTCCATTTCCAAGATTGGTTCTGGAAAGTGCAGTGAATATTCTCTCTCTCTCTCTCTCTCTCTCTCTCTCTCTCTCTCTCTCTCTCTCTCTCTCTCTCTCTCTCTCTCTCTCTCTCTCTCTGTTTCTTCTTCTTCTTCCGTATTCTTATTCTTTATTCCTCTCCTCCCTCGTTCGTCAACCACCGTTTCCTTCCTTCCCTCTTCTCATCTTCTCACATCCAATTTCGTTCTATCTGTATATTCCCCTTTTATTCTTTATTTTTGTTTATCTTTTTCTTCTTTCCCTCTGCGGTTCTTTTCCTCTTTTCCTTTTTATTCTTATTTTTTGTAAGTTTTACTAGTGATTTAAGTCTTCTTCCTCACACCCTTAATTGGTATTGTTTCTTTCCTTCCTTCCTTCTTACGTGCTTCCTCCCTTCCTCCTTCCTTCTTATTCCTTCTTTCTTTTTACAGCCTTCCTTCTTCATGCCTACCTACCTACCTACCTACCTATACCTACCTACCTACCTCCTTCTTCTTCCTTCTTCCTGCCTTCCTTTCTTCATTCCTGCCTTCCTTCTTTCTTTTATACCTTCTCCTCTTTATTCCTACCTACTACCTACCTACCTACTACCTACCTCCCTACCATACCTACCTACCTTCCTCCTTCTTCATTCCTTCCTTCCTTCCTTCCTTCCTTCCTTCCTTCCTCCTTCCTTTCCTTCCTCCTTCCCTTCCTGCTCTTTCCTTCCTTCCTTTCCTTCCTTACCTTCCTTCCTTCTTTCTTTTCTACCTACCTACCTACCTACCTACTACCTACCTACCTACATACCTACCTACCTACCTACCTACCTAACCTACCCTACCTACCTACCACCTACCTACCTACCTACCTCCTACCTACCTACTACCTACCTACTACCTTACCTACCTCCCACTACCTACCTACCTACCTACCTACCTACCTACCTACCTAACTACCTACCACCTACCTACCTACCAATACCTACCTACCTACCTACCTACCTACTACTACCTACCTACCTACCTACCTACATACCCCCTAACCTACCACCTACCTACCCACCTTACCTACCTACCTAACCTACTACCTACCCTCCTACCTACCAACCTACTACCTACCTACTACCTACCTACCTACTACCTACCTACCTACTACCTACCTACCTACCTACATACCTAACCTACCTACCTACCACCTACCTACCTACCTACCTACCTACCTACCTACCTACTACCTACCTACCTACTACCTACCTTACTACCTATCCTACCTACCTACCTACCTACCTACCTACCTACCACACCTACCTACCTACCTACTACCTACCTAACCTACCTACCTACCTACCACCTAACCTACTACTACCCTACCTACTACCTTACCTACCCTACTACCTACCTACCTACCTACCTAGCCTACCTACCTAACTACCTACATAACTACCTACCTACCTAACTCTACTACCTAACTACCTACTACCTACATACATACCTACCTACTACCTCACTACCTACCACCTTTCCTTCCTTCCTCCTTCATTCCTTCCTTTCCCTTCTTCTTCCTTCCTTCTCCTTCCTTCCTTCCCTGCCTTCCTTCCTTTCCTTCCGTCCTTCCTTGCCTTCACCTTCCTTCCCATTCCTTCTTTCCCTTCTACCTTCCTTCCTTTTTCTTTTCTACCTTCCTTCCTTCTTCATTACCTACCCTACCTACCTACCTACCTACCTACCTACCTACCTTCCTTCCTACCTTCCTTCCTCCCATTTTTCCTTCCTTCCTTCCCTCTTCTCCCTTCGTTCTTTATTCATCTTTTTCTCCTTCCTCATTCTCTATCTCCAGAACAAATACATACTGAATAAAAATAACAAAATAAAAATCCACTCACTCGTTCACACCATCAAAAACTAATCCTTTGAAATGGTGGATTATACAGCAACAACAACAACAACAACAACAACAACAACAACAACAACAACAACAACAACAACTACTACTAATACTAATACTTCTACTATTATCATTACTAATCCTATTTCTACAACAACTACTACTCCAACTACTGCTAACACTACTGCTAAACCTGACAGTGATAATTATAATAATGTAGTAGTAGTATAGCAGCAGCAGTAGAAGTGGTGGCAGTAATAAACACGCTCTCAGTCTCTCTCTCTCTCTCTCTCTCTCTCTCTCTCTCTTCTCTCTCTCTCTCTCTCTCTCTCTCTTTCAATTCACGTTAGAAAATAAACCACGAGTAAAACACAGCACTCCCAGAAAACACATATCAACTGTGTGTTGTGTGTGTGTGTGTGTGTGTGTAGGTGTGTGTGTGTGTGTGTGTGTGTGTGTGTGTGTGTTGTGTGTGTGTGTGTGTGAGTGAATTAGGGCGGCTACACAATCCCTGGGCGTCACTTCCATATTGAAAATTCGCGTGAGACAGCTCAGTGTGTTTCGGTGGACGGCTGAGGCACTGTTATTGTCACCCCCCTCTTCTACCCCATACCTTGCCACCTCCCCCTTCTCTCACCCTTCATATTTTCAACCCCTAGCCTTTTGCCTCTTCCTCTTACTCCCCTGTATTTCCCTTCCTCTTACTTCCTTGCCTATCTCCCTGCCTCTTTACATTCCCCTGCCTACTTACATTCCCTTCTTCCCTGCCTCTCTCCCTTCTCTTACTTTCCCTGCTCTCTCCCTCCTATTACAGCCCGCCTCTCTCCCTTCCTCTTACTCCCTGCATCTCTCCCTTACTACTTCCCCTGCCTCTCTACCCTTCCTTACTACCCCTGCCTCTCTCCCTCCTTCCTATACTACTGCTCTCTCCCATTCATCTTTACTTCCCTGCCTCTCTCCCTTCCTATTACTTCCCCTGCCTCTATCCCTTCCTCTACTAGCCCTGCCCTCTCCCTTCCTCTTCATCCCCTGCCCTCTCCCTCACTCTACTTCCCTGCCTCTCTCCCTTCCTCTTACTTCCCCTGCCTCTCTCCCTTCCTCTTACTTCCCCTGCCTCTCTCCCTTCCTCTTACTTCCCCTGCCTCTCTCCCTTCCTCTTACTTCCCCTGCCTCTCTCCCTTCCTCTTACATTCCCATGCCTCTATCCCTTCCTCTTACTTCCCGGCTCTCTCCCTTCCTTTACTACCCCTGCCTCTCTCACTTACTCTTACTCCCCTGCCTCTCTCCCTTCCTCATTACTACCCCTGCCTCTCTTCTCACTCCCTTTATACCCCTGCCTCTCTCCCTTCCTCTTACTACCCCTGCCTCTCTCCCTCCTCTACTTCCCCTGCCTCTCTCCCTGGCGATCTTACTTCCCTGCCTCTATCCTTCCCTCTACCCCTGCCTCTGTCCCTCCTCTACTACCCCTGCCTCTCTCCCTCTCTACTACCCCTCCTCTCTCCCTTCCTCTTAATACCCTGCCTCTCTCACTTCCTCTTACTACCCCTGCCTCTCTCCCTTCCTCGTACTTCCCCTGCCTCTCTCCCTTCCTCTTACTTCCCCTGCCTCTCTCCCTTCCTCTTACTACCCCTGCCTCTCTATTCCCTTCCTATTACTTCCCACTGACTCTCTCCCTCCTCTTACTTACCCGCCTCTCTCCCTTTCCTCGTACTACATGACTCTCTCCCTTCCTCTACTACCCATGCCTCTCTCCCTTCCTCTTAATACCCCTGCCCTCTCTCCCTTCCTCTTACTAACCCTGCATCTCTCCTTCCTCTTACTTACCCATGCCTCCTCTCCCTTCCTCTTACTTTCCCCTGCCTCGCTCCCCTTCCTCTTACTACCCTGCTCTCTCCCTTACTCTTACTTCCCCTGCCTCTCTCCCTTCCTGTACTACCCCGCCCCTTCTCTCTTATCCTCTCCTCTTCCTACGTTCCCTTCTTCCTTCCCTCTCCACCCTACCCTTTCCCCGTCTCCTCTTACTCCCCCTCTCCCAAAAAACTCTTATGTATCATTCTACTTCTTCCCTCTATTCCTTCTTCTTACTTCTAACCCTTATCTCTCTCTTCTCTCTCTATCTCTCTATCTCTCTCTCTCTCTCACTACTTCTCTCTCCTCTCTCTCTCTCTCTCTCTTCTCTCTCTCTCTCTCTCTCTCTCTCTCTTCTTCTACTCCTCATGTTCCCTTCTTCCTTTTCTTCCCGTTTCTATATTGCTTGCCCCCAAATTTCTCTCCTCTGCTCCTGCTCCTCCTCTTCCTCCTATTCTCTTCTTCCTTACCTTCCCTCCCTATAGTTCATGCCTCCACATTTATCTCTCTCCTACTCTTCATTCTCCCTTTAAACCCTTCTCTTATCCTCCTCCTCTTCCTGTATCCCTATTCATTCTTATATAAGTTTTATTTCCCACTCTATCTATCCTCTTCCATATTCTTTCCTTTTTTCCTTCATTTTTTCCTTCATTTTCCTTCATTTTTTTCAACCCATTCTCACTTTCGTAACCCTTTCTTTCCCCTTTCATTGTCTCTCTCTTTCCCTTTCCTCATAGCTAATGCACTGTCGCCGTGGTGTAGTGGCCAGAGGGTCTACTTTCACATGTGCGTGCCTGGGTTCGATTCCTGGGCGGGGCAGACGGTGAATCAGCCACCCAGTTGATCATTCTCCCTTAGGGTCGATATAGGGGTACTTAGGGACATCTGGGGTCACATAGGGAAGGTGTGTTGGGATGAAGAGAAGAAGAAGAAGGGAAGAAGGAGAAGAAGAAGAAGAAGGTATAGAAGAGGAAGGGAAAGTGTGTTGTGATAGCGTTGTGATGGTGTGTGTGATGGATGGTGTGTGATGGTGTGTGTGTGTGATGCGTGGCCGGACAGTTTGCCTACGGACAATTTGCCTACGGACAATTTGCCTACGGACACTTTGCCTACGGACAGTTTGCCTACGGACAATTTGCCTACGGACAATTTGCCTACGGACAGTTTGCCTACTGGGACCAGGTTGCTCGGACAATTTGCTACGGCAACTTTTTTCTTTGCCAACGGACACTTTGCCTACGGCCAATTTGGCCTACGGACATATTTTGTGCTTACGGGTATCAATTGGCCTACGGGACACTTTTGCCTACGGAACACTTACTTTGCATAGGCTACTTTTGACTACTGGATATACGTTGCCCTCCGGCATACTGCCTACGGCATTTTGCCACGGGCACTTTGCCTACGGACACTTTTTGCCCTACGGATACTTTTTGCCACTACGGATTACTGCCTACGGACACTTGCCTACGGACAGTTGACCCTACGAGACACACTTTGCCCTACGGATAATACTTTGCCTACGGACACTTTTCTTTGCCATACGGACACTGTGGACTCACGGACACTTTGCCTACGGAAAACTTGCCTACGGACACTTTGGCCTACGCGATACTTTGCCTACGGACACTTTGCCTACGAGTACCACTTGCCTACGGACACTCTTGCCTACGGACACTTGACTACGGGACACTTTGCCTACGGACACTTGCTAAGGGACACTTTGCTCCTTACGGATACTTTGGCTACGGATACTTTGCCTCAGTAGTTTCCATACAGGAACAATTTTTCTTTATAACCTTGGGACAGTGCATAGTGATAACCCTCCTACCGTTAGATAAATCAAATATAGTCGCAAGCTTGCAATAAAATAATGTCGCCAGGCGCCCAAATATTACGAATTATAGCATCAATACTGATGTGTATGTGCCACTGGAAGATGCTACACCAGGGCTCTTCTCTCATCACAGTCAGTGATCATACACACTCTCTCTCTCTCTCTCTCTCTCTCTCTCTCTCTCTCTCTCTCTCTCTCTCTCTCTCTCGCTCCTCTATTTCCTCGCTCCTCTCTATCTCATCCGCTCCTTCTCTCTCTCCTCTCTCCTCTCTCTCTTCTCTCCTCTCTCTCTCTCCTCTCTCTCTCTCTCTCTCTCTCTCTCTCTCTCTCTCTCCCTCTCTCTCTCTCTCTCTTTCTCTCTCTCCTCTCGATAAGCCGACAGTTTGGTTTCAAGGTCATGAAGCTTTCAGGAAAGAGGACGCATGTGCGTCGGTGTGTGGTGTGTCCAACTGAGGCTAAGGCCAAGGAAACTGATGGTTGTTACTGGGTGATGGAAATGTGAGGGAGGAATAGATGGATGTCTCTCATCTGTCTCTCTCTCTCTCTCTCTCTCTGCTCTCGCTCTCTCTCTCTCTCTCTCTCTCATTTTTTCCTCTGTTAGCTATCTGCGAGCCATCCCTCCATCCTTCTTCTCTATCTCCACTTCCTCTCTCCTCTTCTTCCTTATTTCCCCCTCTTTTCTTCTTCTTAATTTCTTCGCTTTAAACATGACTCTTACGTCCTTCAATCCAGTTTAATCTCTCTATTCCCTCCTAGTTCTTTTTTTCTCTCTCTATTCTGTCCATGAACGAAAGTATATGGTCAGGAGAGAGAAGAGAGAGAGAAGAGAGAGAGAGATGAGAGAGGAGAGAGAGAGAGAGAGGGGGGGGTGGGTAAGGGGTTGGGTAACGTAATATGCGAGAGACTTCCAAACCGCTTCTACCTCGTCTACCTCTTCTGTCCTTTCTCCGTCTTCTACGTCACTATGAAACCTGATAGTTGCGGATGCGCGGCCCGATTTTTTTTCGTTACGGAAGTGGGTTTACTTGGTATAGTACTTTGGACTGATAATCTACCCTGTTTCAGAGTTTGTTACTCCGACAACTTCGTTGGCGGAAGGGAAAAAGGGGAAGGCTATGTTTTCACCCCGATCTGGTCTGTCTTGTCTGTCTGTCGGCTTGTTTGTAGTTTGTGGTTACAGGGATTTCTCGAAAAAAAAAAAACAAAAACGGAAAGTTTACGAAAAGATTTGGACCAAAACTCGGTTGTTATACCAAGTCTATTTTGGTTTATAAGGAAGGGTATCTGATTTAATTTTGGAATGAATGAAATCTATATGACAAGTGTTAGGCCATGGTGCAAACCAATTGATGTGAAATATATCGGCTCCGGCGGCGGAGGTACCCGAATGTATGCGTTCACACGAGTTGGAATATTGGCATATATATATATATATATATATAGAGATATATATATAATATATACTATATATATATATATATATATATATAATATCTATATATATAATATCTATATATATATAATATTTTTTTTTTTTTTTTTTTGTTTTTAAACTTTTTTTTTCTTTTACTTTTTATATTCGGAGGAGGAGGTGCGGAGGTTAGAGATATGCCTCTACCTGAGTGCCCCCCCCACCCCCCCCCCCCCCCCTAGTTTTATGCTTTGTTTCTGCAAGTATATACGGTTTCAATTTCACTACTCGTTTTTTTTTTCGGGCGAACGGACGAAGGCCCGAGGAAACTCTAAACATCAAAAAAAACACTAGATTGGCGACCTAGTGTAGTCCGTTTAAACGTCGCCACTCGGTTGTTAGTTTTGTAATTTGTTCATTTATAGCCATTAATATGAGACAGATGAAGACACAAAATGTACCAACAGACGCTCCAGATAGCCCCACCTTCTAACTTTCCTGAAATCATGAATGTAGAAATGAAAGTATTAACGCCACCACACGTCTGTAAATAAAAAAGAAACGTTGTCCTGGCGACTTTAGTGTTATCTCGGTAGCGAAACAATTGCTTCATAAACAAGTGAGGGTATTCTTGAAAAATCGTTATCAACCTAAAACAGTGTGTCCCTACGCTAGTAAGAAGTGGTATAATTGGTATTCCTTTAGCCACAGACACGGGGTTTCACCAAACACCAATTGCACACACGAGTATATTAATGCAAGAATATGTATAAGTTAAGCGGTGTGTGGGCTGCCGGAACACAGGGAAATCCTTTATTAATGTCTGATGAAAGGAGGAAAGGGAGTCAGGGCACACAGCTGCCAGGGCTTGCCCCAAGGTCATTAGGCGACTAGGGTTAAGCCCATAATTGCAGTTATTTTAAAGTGAGGTCGCATCAGAGGTCACTACAATATTTTCCCTTAACTTATTTCGAAACAAGTGTCTGTTACGATGGAAAAAAAATTCAAAATATATATTTTTTTCCCATTTGGGGGAGAATTTTGCGTTTGGGGGGATGGGGGGAAACTTGGGGGGTTGATTTTAATTGAACTTAGGCAAAAGCTTTCCATTATGCCCATGGTTGTGGTGAGGGGGGGCCCGGGGCCCGGTCAATCTTCGGTATTTCGGTCTAATCTCTTGTGTGACCTGGCATGAAGGTGAGAAGTAAGGATTAGTGGAGGGGAGAAGCATGTAGACATGGGAGGGGGAGGAGTAGGACGGAGGGGGTGTGAGGAGATGAGTCAGGGGGATATGAGAGACTGGTGGGCGGCTCAGCTGGCCTAGGCTGTGGGGTCAAGGAGGAGGGTACGAGGGGGTGGGTCAGTGGTGGAGGGAGACCCTGGTGGATAAGGGAGAGAGGGAAGGAGGATGGGGAGGGAGGGAGGCGGAGTATGGAAGGAACCGTGAGGGAGGGGAAGAGGAGTCACGGAAGAGAGAAAGTGAGAAAGGAAGGAAGGGGGAGAATAAAGCAGGTAGGAAGAGGAGAGTTTTGTGGAAAGAGAAAGAGGACAGCTGAAAGTGCAAAAGAAGATATAGGAACTTAAACCGAAAAAGGAAAATGATAGGGCATGCAAAGATAAGATGCCTTAGTATGAAGGAGTATATTAGTAGTATATTAGTATAGGCTACAGTTTTGTTCGTGTATGAGATTACTATCTAAATATTTTTGAAGATGGCTTGGGATGGGACGGGAGAGTTTAGTGCAAATTACTAGCCAAATAGTGGTATGGTTCTTACAGCCCAGATAAAACAATGCTTAGAAAATGTAACAGTAGTATATATGAATGATAGGCCTGGATATGTATGAAGAAGCCATAACATATAAAGTTTAGTATTTGCCTTGTACTGTATAATTATACATAGCAGATATTCTGTAAGCAGTAAGGAATGGGAAAATAGATATAAAAAATATAGTGTGTTTATGGTGCGGTAATGTCATATAGCCTCATAATAGTGTGCGATTAAGAATATAGAAAAATCCCAGGTATAATTTGCCCAGATTTTATATGTAGTGTATTACTATAATGATGCAGTAAAAGTGAATAACAGTGTATGCAGTAACAAGTATGGGTGTGTAGAGTGCAGTGTATCATGTGTAGGCCTACCATTGCATACCTCACTCTCAGGGAGAATGGGCAATGTATATCTTCATCAATGTTTGCATGTCTGTCTCTGTCACATTCTACTCAATTATGTTCTTTATGGATATTACTTAATTAGAAGTCACTCGCCTATACCACAGCCAGTCCATATTTACAACAGCCATTGAAAACTTTAGAGAAGGAAATATGAAATGTTGACACACAGATATAGCAACGTAAGTACATAAACATAAATAAATGTATATCGTCTGTCGTATATTATACCTATTGTATATTGTATATTGTATCGTATTATTATATTGTCGTATATTATATGGTCTATTGCCCCCTTCTGCCTTGGCAAACCAACAGTTTCGTTACTATAGGGAAGCCTAAACATTAGTATCCGATTCACGCTGCGGTAGTGGACGCCACCATCCCCTTTCTTATCATGTGATAAACATGGTTTTTTGGTCATTGATTGATATATTATAAAATCAAATGGAGCAGAAAACAATTCTGAAGTCAATCTGTCTCAAGGTGTCCCTGGTGGTGGTGTTCACCCTGGTGGTGGTGGGCATGACCACCCTCCTCGGGAGTGTGTGGCAGGAGCCTTGGACAACGCCAAGAGGGTGTCCGAGGCCCTGAGCATGGGAGGACATGGGCCTCCATGCCACTACTGCCTGGAAGGCACGAAAGCGCATGGCTCACTGGTGTGGCTGGGGCCTCTGCGCCCCGCCCGCCTCAGGAGCCGCTGGAGGCCTGCGCGGCGCTGGTCACTGAGGACTGGTGGAACCTCCTGGCGAGCTCCTGCAGGACAAAGCAGCTTCTTGGCTGCATTGAGGAGCAAATCGTCAAAGCTCAACACGAGCACGAGATGTTCACAACTTATCTGACAGGCCTTGCAGTGTGTTCTATGCTGAGTTTTCTGTTTTGGTGGTTGCAGTGGCTCGAAAAGCCAGACGAAAACGTAGTTTCCGTTGAGAAAACTGTTCTGGAAGTAGATCAAAATGATCAAAAGGACGCCGATTCTTCTGGAGTCAATGGTCAGGTATCCGAGACGATCTGTACCTTCAGCGGAAGATGCAGGTGTGTCACTTACACATGGCATCACGCAGTGCGGCGAGGTGAAGGACTCAGAGAAATCCGTCGTGGATCATAATGGATATCTGGCCCTACAGGAGCCTCAAGGCAGTCAACAAGACGAAGAGGCACTCGCAGAAAGGAAAACGATTCGCATAAAACGCAAAAACCGGCGTAAGAAGACTCCCACAAAAGATGAGGAGACAGTGGACGAGTCCGGCGAGTGGCACACTGCCGGCAACACTCTGAAAAAGTGCCAAAAGGAAGTAAAATCCGAGGAGGTGCCTGAAGGAAGTGCCGAAGAAAGTGCCAAGAAAGAAGGCACTAAGGGCGTGGAGGCAAGCGTCGCTCCTGCCAAGAAGCGTGTTAAGGCTCGGCGTAAAGCAGCCTCACGGGACGATTCCCGCGTCAAGGTGCGGCAGTCGTGGAGGGAAGATTCGGTGAAGATGTTGCTGGCCGTGCCACCGGGCAGACGGCGGCACGTCATCGGGCCGCGGGGGGACACTGTCCAAAAACTGCGGAAGGACTTTCCCAACGTTCGCGTGACGGTGCCCCTGCCCCAGGATCGCACCGCCAAGCACGTCAGCCTCGAGGGCCCCAAGAGCCAGGTGGCCGCCGCCGCCAAGGACATCACCGGCCGCCTGGAGGTTATCGAGGCACAGTTACGTGAGGCAGCCGAGCGGCGCAAGAAGAACAGAGTCAAAGTGGTGGTGGATGTGGCACCCAACACGCGGCACCACCTGGTGGGCCCCGGGGGCGAGCAGCTCATCAGGCTGGCTCAGAAATACCCCAGCGTGAGGGTATCGGTGCCCCCCGCCACCAACACTCACTCCCGTAGCGTGAGAGTCGTGGGCTCGCCCGCCGAGGTGGCCGCCGTCGAGGCCTACCTGAAGGCCCACTTACAGGCGGTGGAGCGGAAGCGACAGTTCCTGAGGGAATGGCGACGACAGCAGCGCCAATATCGAAAGGCGGCGGCCAAGGAGTGAGGCGGTTGCCTCATTAGATCACTTAATTGATCACTCAATCGTTTAGCCTACGCTCTCAGGATCATTGATATCCATCCTTTCTTCGTTTCTTTCATCCTTTGTATCCTCAACATTTTAACTTATTGCTGTACACTAAAATATATATCTGTAATCAATGATTATTAATAATCTAAATTTTTATGTTTCTACATTTTGTCGTCAACGTAAACACTTCCAACTAAAGTTTTCCTTTGGCGTGTTTTTAACATCTCGGGAGTCCGGGAGAAAACTTTTTTTCCCGGATCTGGACTTCCGGATGGTTTAAGATTTAAATTAAAATATAAGTATGCACAATCATTTATTGCATTGAAAGAGAGTAACAGTATATGTGTAACAAGTAAGGGTGTGTTGTCTGCAAAGTACCATATTTACCATTGCACATCTCAACCCTGTAGACAACCTGGTACACATGTACTACGCATCTTCCCGAGGGGATGGGTTATGACAGCGGGAGGCAACCTGCGGCTCTTTCAAGAGACCTGTGCGGCTCCTGCCACCTACTTGCAAATGTCCAAATGATCATAAAATAAAGAAATTAAATACTGACATAGTTAGCCGCAGTACAATAGTGTAGGTGACCTGGGTCCTAGGTCTCTAGGAAAAATATTGGATGATTTTATGGAATGGAGTATTATTATTATATCATATTTTACCCCATCATACATTACATATCATTATTATTATATTATTTTTTATCATTATTATTATTAAAATGCATTTGATTATTGCTGTGGGTATATACAACTCCCTTATGGGATTATTGGGCAGGAACATTATATGGTTTGGGAATTCCATTCATATGTACAGGCGGCCCATCAGCACTGCTTTTCTCAAAATTTGAAGAAATGGCTCTTCTCGAATTTTTGGGTTGCCGGGCCTTCTCTATAGTTGGGACCAATTTATGAGCCCCTGTGGGCGTTGGCTGAGTGGGGAATTTCCCCGTCGCGCGCTGCCACGTCTCACAGACATAATCCTGTTTCGTATAAGTTTCATCACTTCTAAGAATTTCAAATATCTGTATATATTACTTTTCTAATAAGGCTACGGGAGTGCTTCAGAGCAAATTTTTTTTTTAGAAAATCATGATGATTTTATTTAAAAAACCAAAACACTTGATAGTGTAGCTTTACGATGTTGCCATTTATACACGGAGAGGTCACGTCCTCGCAGGCCGCCACCCACGATGGAAGCTACGCTTACACGCTCACGTGTTCTTCATACCCGGGAGAAGGAATACACACCTACAGGGGTGAAGGATTGCCCCCATCAGCTCCTGCCGGGAGGGGTGAGGGAGAGTGAGGGTTATCTTTATCGCTAAGGGTCTAATGACTCTAATCCGATACTTGGCCATGTACAACTTTGGCAGAGCTGCGGACAGGGAATTACGCACTCCAGCCAACGCCCAAACAGATTTCATAAATTTGTTCTACTATACAGTGACATTCGCTGACAGGCGTTATGCACATAAAGACGCCTCTTCCAGGAAAACTTCATTTTTTTTAAATATTTGTTTCTATAATATTATGTCAAACTATGGCAATATTTAATATGTAAAATTATAGTACATTTATATATTTTTCATAAATATATATATTTACATATTTTTTAAAGAAGCGGATTTATATCACATGTTCATTATTTAAGGTGCTCCCTCCACACAGTCGATTTCGTTCTTGGAATAAACTGCCATAAAGCCCCGTCCACATCTCCACGACTCGCGTCGGCTACCGGTCGCGACACTTGCTGAGTCATCCAGTCGGTGCCGACTGCGCCGATTTTTTTTTTTTTTTTTTTTTTTTTACATCACAGGGAACTGGCCAAGGGCACAACAAAAATGGGTAACACAAAGCCCGCTTAGTTGCCAGTCCCTATAAAGAAGACAGTAGAGGAATAAAATAAAAAAAAAGGGGGTAGGCCATTTAGTTCGGGAGGTGTCTTTTTTACTCTTCTTTTGAAAGATTTAAGTCATAGTGAAAAATAGAAACAGGAAGAGAGTTCCAGAGTTTACCAGTGAAAGGGATGAAAGATAAAGATACTGATTAACTCTTGCATTAGGAAGATGGACAGAATAGGGATGAGAAATGAGTAGAAATCTTGTGCAGGGGCGGGCCGCGGGAGTGGGGGGGGGCATGCAGTTAGCAAGTTCAGAAGAGCAGTGAGCCATGAAAATAAGGTAGAAGAGAGCAAGAGAAGCAAAATTGGGGGCGGTGATTTAAAGGTTGAAGACAGTCAGTCAGAGGAGAGGAGTTGATGAGACCAAAAGCTTTTGACTCAACCCTGTTTAGGAGAGCTGTATGAGTGGATCCTCCCCAAACATGTGGAAAACATATCCATACATGGGCGGATAAGGCCCCTGTAGAGAGCAAGCAATTGGGAGGGGGAAAAAAAAGGACGCAGACGCCACAGCACACCTAAAATTCTTTGAAGCTGTTTTTGCAAGAGATGAGATGTGAGATTTCCGTTCAGATTTTTTGTAAAGGATAGTCCTAGAATGTTCATTGCAGAAGAAGGAGACAGTTGAGTGTCATTGAAGAAGAGGGGATAGTTATCTGGTAGGTTTTGTCGAGTAGATAGGTGAAGAAAATTGGGTTTTTGAGGGCATTGAAAAAAAACCCAATTTTTGCTTTGCCCCAATCAGAAATAATAGAAAAAAAGAAAACAAAAAAAGTTAGGGCGCTCGGTGGCATCTCTCCGTTTAATCACTAGTTCCTGTTGAGTTTGGGCGTCTAATAAACGACGTTGAAAAATGCAGGGTAGAATCATCAGCGTAAAGTGGATAGGCTTTGAGTTAGACTTAGAAAGATCATTAATGAATAATAGAAAGAGAGTTTGGGTGATAGGACAGAACCCTGGGACACCACTATTGATAGATTTAGGAGAAAAAACAATGTCCGTCTACAGTAGTTGCAAAAAGAACGGTTTTTAAAGGAAACTTAAATGAAGGTACAGAGAGAAGGATAGAAACCGAATGAGGGTAGTTTGGAAATTAAAGATTTGTGCCAGACTCTATCAAAAGCTTTGATATGTCAAGGGCAACAGCAAAAGTTTCACCGAAACCCATAAAGGAGGATGATGACCAAGATTCAGTTAGGAAAGATAGAAGATCGCCAGTAGATCGCCCTTTACGGAAACCGTATGACGATCAGATAGAAGATTGTGAGCAGATAGATGCTTAAGAATTTCTTATTAAGTATAGATTCAAAAACTTTAGAAAGGCAGGAAGTCAAATCTATAGGACGGTAGTTTGAAGGATTAGAGCGGTCATCCTTCTTAGGAACAGGTTGGATGTGAGCAAACTTCCAGCAAGAAGGAAAGGTGCAAGTAGATAGACATAGACGGAAAAGTTTGACCAGGCAAGGTGCAAGCACAGAAGCACAGTTTTGAGAACAATAGGAGGGACTCGTCAGGACCGTAAGCCTTCCGAGGATCTAGGCAGAAAGGGCAAAGAAAACATCGTTCGAAGGATCTTAATGACAGGCATAATAAGTCAGAGGTGGAGGAGAAGGAGGAACAAGCCCTTCATCAGCCAGAGTGGAATTTTTAGCAAATGTTTGAGCGAAGAGTTCAGCTTTAGAAGTAGATGAGACAGCTGTGGAGCCATCTGAGTGAAGCATAGGAGGGAAAGATGAAGAAGAAAAATTGTTAGAGATGTTATTAGCTAGATGCCAGAAGTCACGAGAGGAATTTGATTCAGAAAGATTTTGACATTTTCTATGAATGGGGCTGAAGCTCCAAAATCGGCGTAGTTGGCTCGGGTTGCCGTAGTTAGAAGACTAGTCGGCAACAAGTCCGCGATTGTCGGCGATAGTCGCGGACAGTTCCTGACTAAAACTAATTTAACCGCCAATATTGGTTTACCGTCATGCGACGGCAGTCGCCGACAGTCGCAGCATGACGGCAACCACAGTTGCCGTCATGCGGCGACTATTCCCAGCCGTACTGCGACTGACACCAGATATGGCAAGCCCCTCCACCGACCGTAGTCGGCGCGGTTAGCCGACGGTTTACCGTAGTTAGGCGACTATTCGGCGACTAGTCTGCGATTGTCGGCGATAGTCGCAAACTATAGGGGTATTTGAAAATTTAAAGGTCAAGTTAGAGTTGCCGTTATGCAGCGACATTTGCCGACAGTTGCAGCACGACGCAAACCCACGGTTGCCGTCATGCTGCAACTGTTCCCAGCCGTGCTGCGACTGACGCCGAGTGGTTGTAGATGTGGGCAGCGCTCTGGCCCATCCCCCACACCACTTTTCAACCTTCGCCTGTGTAGTGAAGCACGCCACCGATGTCGGTCACACTGTTGTCCACACACTGGCCCACCTTGACTACGCCACAAATACTGATGTGCCCTCTAAGGTTATTAATTGAACACAATAACTACTACATGGTGATAACAATCACCAAGGCACTGAAGATAGTGTGGAAGCAGTATAGCACTAAAGATACTGCTCTCTTTATAGTGGATAATGATGACGATAATAATAATAATATCAATAAATATAAAAAAAAAAATTCACTTTTCTCTCTCTCTCTCTCTCTCTCTCTCTCTCTCTCTCTCTCTCTCTCTCTCTCTCTCTCTCTCTCTCTCTCTCTCTCTCTCTCTCTCTCTCTCTCTCTCTCTCTCTCTCTCCGTCGAAAGGGAGAAAGCGTGGGAAAGACCGATCTTTCCCGCGCTAAAATAACGCGTGCTCCAGTCGCAGCACGGCCCCGACTGGTCGCAGTACGGCCCCGACTGGTTGGCGCCAGGCTTGGACCCTTCGGCGACGAGTCCCAGCACGGAGCCGACTTTTTTCGTTAAATTTTTGAGCCGCAGACCCGCCCCGAGTGTATAGACTATAGACTCGCAGTGGTTCTCAAACTATGGGTCGCGACCCAACTTTGGGTCGCGAGATAAATTTTAATGGGTCGCAGGCACATAGAAAAATGGCTAATGTTTTCAATGTATTTTATCTACTTTACTGAAATAGAAAATATCCTTTTTACACCGCCAGGCGCCTGTTTCACAGCCTCGCCAGTGATGTATGTTTTGATCTATGTCAGAGTATACTATAGACAGTATAATGTTCCTGCACCATAATACCTTAAGGGAGTTGAATATACCCACAGACAACATAATCAAATGCATTTTAATAATAATAATGATAATAATAATAATAATAATGATGATGATGATAATAATAAATACTCCATTCAATAAAATCATCCCAATATTTTCCTAGAGACCTAGGACCCAGGTCACCTACACTATTGTACTGCGGCTAACTATGTCAGTATTTAATTTCTTTATTTTATGATCATTTGGACATTTTTAAGTAGGTGGCAGGAGCCGCACAGGTCTCTTGAAAGAGCCGCAGGTTGCCTCCCGCTGTCATAACCCATCCCCTCGGGAAGATGCGTAGTACATGTGTACCAGGTTGTCTACAGGGTTGAGATGTGCAATGGTAAATATGGTACTTTGCAGACAACACACCCTTACTTGTTACTACATATACTGTTACTCTCTTTCAATGCAATAAAGATTGTGCATACTTATATTTTAACTTAAATGTCATGACAACCAGATCCGGGAGGTCCCAGGATTCCGGGAAAAAAAAGTTTTCTCCCGGACTCCCGAGATGTTAAAAACACGCCAAAGGAAAACTTTAGTTGGAAGTGTTTACGTTGACGACAAAATGTAGAAACATAAAAATTTAGATTATTAATAATCATTGATTACAGATATATATTTTAGTGTACAGCAATAAGTTAAAATGTTGAGGATACAAAGGATGAAAGAAACGAAGAAAGGATGGATATCAATGACCTGAGAGCAGGCTAACGATTGATGATCAATAAGTTATCAATGAGGACGCCTCACTCCTTGGCCGCCGCCTTTCGATAGGCGGTGCTGTTGTCGCATCTTTCAAGAACGTGCTGCCAGGGAGTTGAGGAAGAGAGAGAGAGAGAAGGAAGGAGAGAGAGGAGAGGAGAGAGGGGAGAGAGAGGGGGAAACGGGAGAGAGAGAGAGAGAGAGAGACGAGGAGAGAGAGAGAGAGAGAGAGAGAGAGAGAAAAGTGATTTTTTTTTTTTATATATATTGATATTATTATTATTATCGTCATCATTATCCACTATAAAGAGAGCAGTATCTTTAGTGCTATACTGCTTCCACACTATCTTCAGTGCCTTGGTGATTGTTATCACCATGTAGTAGTTATTGTGTTCAATTAATAACCTTAGGAGGCACATCAGTATTTGTGGCGTAGTCAAGGTGGGCCAGTGTGTGGACAACAGTGTGACCGACATCGGTGGCGTGCTTCACTACACAGGCGAAGGTTGAAAAGTGGTGTGGGGGATGGGCCAGAGCGCTGCCCACATCTACAACCACTCGGCGTCAGTCGCAGCACGGCTGGGAACAGTTGCAGCATGACGGCAACCGTGGGTTTGCGTCGTGCTGCAACTGTCGGCAAATGTCGCTGCATAACGGCAACTCTAACTTGACCTTTAAATTTTCAAATACCCCTATAGTTTGCGACTATCGCCGACAATCGCAGACTAGTCGCCGAATAGTCGCCTAACTACGGTAAACCGTCGGCTAACCGCGCCGACTACGGTCGGTGGAGGGGCTTGCCATATCTGGTGTCAGTCGCAGTACGGCTGGGAATAGTCGCCGCATGACGGCAACTGTGGTTGCCGTCATGCTGCGACTGTCGGCGACTGCCGTCGCATGACGGTAAACCAATATTGGCGGTTAAATTAGTTTTAGTCAGCAACTGTCCGCGACTATCGCCGACAATCGCGGACTTGTTGCCGACTAGTCTTCTAACTACGGCAACCCGAGCCAACTACGCTGATTTTGGAGCTTCAGCCCCATTCATAGAAAATGTCAAAATCTTTCTGAATCAAATTCCTCTCGTGACTTCTGGCATCTAGCTAAAACATCTCTAACAATTTTTCTTCTTCATCTTTCCCTCCTATGCTTCACTCAGATGGCTCCACGGCTGTCTCATCTACTTCTAAAGCTGAACTCTTCGCTCAAACATTTGCTAAAAATTCCACTCTGGCTGATGAAGGGTTTGTTCCTCCTTCTCCTCCACCCTCTGACTTTATTATGCCTGTCATTAAGATCCTTCGGAACGATGTTTTCTTTGCCCTTTCTGACCTAGATCCTCGGAAGGCTTACGGTCCTGACGGAGTCCCTCCTATTGTTCTCAAAAACTGTGCTTCTGTGCTTGCACCTTGCCTGGTCAAACTTTTCCGTCTATGTCTATCTACTTGCACCTTTCCTTCTTGCTGGAAGTTTGCTCACATCCAACCTGTTCCTAAGAAGGATGACCGCTCTAATCCTTCAAACTACCGTCCTATAGATTTGACTTCCTGCCTTTCTAAAGTTTTTGAATCTATACTTAATAAGAAGATTCTTAAGCATCTATCTGCTCACAATCTTCTATCTGATCGTCAGTACGGTTTCCGTAAAGGGCGATCTACTGGCGATCTTCTAGCTTTCCTAACTGAATCTTGGTCATCATCCTCCTTTATGGGTTTCGGTGAAACTTTTGCTGTTGCCCTTGACATATCAAGAGCTTTTGATAGAGTCTGGCACAAATCTTTAATTTCCAAACTACCCTCATTCGGTTTCTATCCTTCTCTCTGTACTTCATTTTAAGTTTCCTTTCAAACCGTTCTAATTCAGCTACTGTAGACGGACATTGTTCTCCTCCTAAATCTATCAATAGTGGTGTTCCCCAGGGTTCTGTCCTATCACCCACTCTCTTTCTATTATTCATTAATGATCTTCTAAGTCTAACTCAAAGCCCTATCCACTCTTACGCTGATGATTCTACCCTGCATTTTTCAACGTCGTTTATTAGACGTCCAACTCAACAGGAACTAAGTGATTCACGGAGAGATGCCACCGAGCGCCTAACTTCTGATCTTTCTATTATTTCTGATTGGGGCAAAGCAAACCTTGTTTTGTTCAATGCTCTCAAAAAACCCAATTTCTTCACCTATCTACTCGACAAAACCTACCAGATAACTATCCCCTCTTCTTCAATGACACTCAACTGTCTCCTTCTTCTACAATGAACATTCTAGGACTATCCTTTACTAAAAATCTGAACTGGAAATCTCACATCTCATCTCTTGCTAAAACAGCTTCTAAGAAGTTAGGTGTGCTGTGGCGTCTGCGTCCTTTTTTTTCTCCCTCCCAATTGCTTGCTCTCTGCAGGGGCCTTATCCGCCCATGTATGGAGTATGTTTCACATGTTTGGGGAGGATCCACTCATACAGCTCTCCTAAACAGGGTTCAGTCAAAAGCTTTTCGTCTCATCAACTCCTCTCCTCTGACTGACTGTCTTCAATCTTTAAATCACCGCCGCAATGTTGCTTCTCTTGCTCTCTTCTACCGTTATTTTCATGCTCACTGCTCTTCTGAACTTGCTAACTGCATGCCTCCCCCACTCCCGCGGCCTCGCTGCACAAGACTTTCTACTCATTCCCATCCCTATTCTGTCCATCTTCCTAATGCAAGAGTTAATCAGTATCTTTATTCTTTCATCCCTTTCACTGGTAAACTCTGGAACTCTCTTCCTGTTTCTATTTTTCCACTATGACTTAAATCTTTTCAAAAGAAGAGTAACAAGACACCTCCCGAACTAAATTGGCCTACCCCTTTGTTTTTATTTTATTCTCTTACTGTCTTCTTTATAGGGACTGGCAACTAAGCGGGCTTTGTGTTACCCATTTTTGTTGTGCCCTTGGCCAGTTCCCTGTGATGTAAAAAAAAAAAAAAAATGATGATGGGGGCAATCCTTCACCCCTGTAGGTGTGTGTTCCTTCTCCCGGGTATGAAGAACACGTGAGCGTGTAAGCGCAGCTTCCATCGTGGGTGGCGGCCTGCGAGGACGTGACCTCTCCGTGTCTAAATGGCAACATCGTAAAGCTACACTATCAAGTGTTGTGCTATTTAAATAAAATCATCATGATTTTCTAAAAACAAAAATTTGCTCTGATAGCACTGCGTAGCCTTATTAGAAAATGTAATATATACAGAGTATTTGAAATTCATTCAGAAGTGATGAATAACTGTATACGAAACAGAGATTATGTGTTGTGACTGACGTGGCAGCGCGTCGGACAGGGAATTCCCCACTCCAGCCAACGCCCACACGGACTTCATAAATTGGTCCCACTATAGCAGAGGTCGGCAACCCAGAATTCGAGAAGAGCCAGTTTCTTCAAACTTGGCAGAAAAGCAGTGCTGATGGAGCCGCCGTGTACATTATGAATGGAAATTACAAACCAGTATAATGTTCCTGCACCATAATACCATAAGGGAGTTGAATATACCCACAGGCAAGATAATCAAATGCATTTTAATAATAATAATGATAATAATAATAATAATAATAATAATAATGATAATAATAAATACTCCATTCCATAAAATCATCCCAATATTTTCCTAGAGACCTAGGACCCAGGTCACCTACACTATTGTACTGCGGCTAACTATGTCAGTATTTAATTTCTTTATTTTATGATCATTTGGACATTTTCAAGTAGGTGGCAGGAGCCGCACAGGTCTCTTGAAAGAGCCGAGAAAAAGGAAACTTGAAAAGAAGAGAGCTTGAAGAGAGCTTGAAAGAAGGAGACAGTTGAGTGTCATTGAAGAAGAGGGGATAGTTATCTGGTAGGTTTTGTCGAGTAGATAGGTGAAGAAATTGGGTTTTTGAGGCATTGAACAAAACAAGGTTTGCTTTGCCCCAATCAGAAATAATAGAAAGATCAGAAGTTAGGCGCTCGGTGGCATCTCTCCGTGAATCACTTAGTTCCTGTTGAGTTGGACGTCTAATAAACGACGTTGAAAAATGCAGGGTAGAATCATCAGCGTAAGAGTGGATAGGGCTTTGAGTTAGACTTAGAAGATCATTAATGAATAATAGAAAGAGAGTGGGTGATAGGACAGAACCCTGGGGAACACCACTATTGATAGATTTAGGAGGAGAACAATGTCCGTCTACAGTAGCTGCAATAGAACGGTTTGAAAGGAAACTTAAAATGAAGGTACAGAGAGAAGGATAGAAACCGAATGAGGGTAGTTTGGAAATTAAAGATTTGTGCCAGACTCTATCAAAAGCTCTTGATATGTCAAGGGCAACAGCAAAAGTTTCACCGAAACCCATAAAGGAGGATGATGACCAAGATTCAGTTAGGAAAGCTAGAAGATCGCCAGTAGATCGCCCTTTACGGAAACCGTACTGACGATCAGATAGAAGATTGTGAGCAGATAGATGCTTAAGAATCTTCTTATTAAGTATAGATTCAAAAACTTTAGAAAGGCAGGAAGTCAAATCTATAGGACGGTAGTTTGAAGGATTAGAGCGGTCATCCTTCTTAGGAACAGGTTGGATGTGAGCAAACTTCCAGCAAGAAGGAAAGGTGCAAGTAGATAGACATAGACGGAAAAGTTTGACCAGGCAAGGTGCAAGCACAGAAGCACAGTTTTTGAGAACAATAGGAGGGACTCCGTCAGGACCGTAAGCCTTCCGAGGATCTAGGTCAGAAAGGGCAAAGAAAACATCGTTCCGAAGGATCTTAATGACAGGCATAATAAGTCAGGAGGGTGGAGAGAAGGAGGAACAAACCCTTCATCAGCCAGAGTGGAATTTTTAGCAAAGTTTGAGCGAAGAGTTCAGCTTTAGAAGTAGATGAGACAGCCGTGGAGCCATCTGAGTGAAGCATAGGAGGGAAAGATGAAGAAGAAAAATTGTTAGAGATGTTTTAGCTAGATGCCAGAAGTCACGAGAGGAATTTGATTCAGAAAGATTTTGACATTTTCTATGAATGGGGCTGAAGCTCCAAAATCAGCGTAGTTGGCTCGGGTTGCCGTAGTTAGAAGACTAGTCGGCAACAAGTCCGCGATTGTCGGCGATAGTCGCGGACAGTTGCTGACTAAAAAACTAATTTAACCGCCAATATTGGTTTTACCGTCATGCGACGGCAGTCGCCGACAGTCGCAGCATGACGGCAACCACAGTTGCCGTCATGCGGCGACTATTCCCAGCCGTACTGCGACTGACACCAGATATGGCAAGCCCCTCCACCGACCGTAGTCGGCGCGGTTAGCCGACGGTTTACCGTAGTTAGGCGACTATTCGGCGATAGTCTGCGATTGTCGGCGATAGTCGAAAACTATAGGGGTATTTGAAAATTTAAAGGTCAAGTTGGTTGCCAGTTATGCAGCGACCATTCAACATTTCCCAACGCCAAACCAGGTCCGTCATGCTGCAACTGTTCCAGCGTGCTGTCGATTATTCGTTATTAGATTTTGAGATTGGCAGCGTGGCACCCCACACACTTTTAAACCTCGCAGTTGTGTGAAGCACCCACCGAGTCGGTCACACTGTTGTCAACATGGCCCACCTGACTACCACAAATACTGATGCTCTAAGGTTATAATTAAAACCAAACACCTAGTTAACAATCACAAGGCACTGAACGATAGTGTAAGAGTAGCACTAAAGTTACTATTCATAAGTGGATAATGATGACGATAATAATATAATACAAATATAAAAAAAAACTCATTTCTCTCTCTCTCTCTCCTCTTCTCTTCTCTCTCTTTTCTTCCCCTCTCTGCTTCTCTCTATCTCTCCGCGAAAAACAGAATAAGGTGGAAAGAATTTCCGCGCTAAAAACGTTCAGGTACAGACGGCCACCGACTGGCAGACGGCCCGACGGTGGGCCAGGCTTGGACCTTCGGGCGACGTCCAGTCAGAAGACGACCGCTAATTTTGGCCCGCCCCCCAATGGATGTGTTGATCGCAGTGGTCTCAAAACTATGGGTCGCGCCCAAAGTTGGGTCGCGAGATAAGTTAGGCGCAGGCACATAGAAAAATGCTAAGTTTTCAATGTATGTTTTACTTTACTGAAATAAAAAATATCCTTTTACACCGCCGCTGGTTTCAAGCCGCCAGTGATGTATGTTTGATCGTCAGAGTATACTATAGACAGTATAAGGTTCCTGCCACCATAATACCATGGGTTGAATAACCCACGACAAGTATAAATGCTTTAACTAAATGATAATAATAATTAATAATATAATATGGAGAAGAAAACTCATTCATAAAATATCCCAATTTCCTAGAGGACCTAGGACCCAGGATCCTCCACTATTGACTGCGGCTCTCGCGTAGTTAATTTTTTTGTCTTTTGGACATTTCAGTAGGTGGCAGATCCCCCCAGGTCTCTTGAAAGGCGCGGTCCTCCCGTTCATAACCCATTACCCTCGGGAAGATGCGTTTACATTTTGTCCAGGTTGTCTACAGGGTTGAGCTTTGCTGGGTAAATATGGTACTTTGCACACAACCACCCAACTTTCACATTACTCTTTCTCTTTCAAGAAAAGATTGTGCATATTATATTTTAAATGTCATGACACCACCGGGGGAGTCCAGGTCGGTTGCGAGAAAAGTTTTTTCCCCCGGCTCCTCGGATGTCTAAAACCAGGAAAACTTAGTTCCCGCGATTTTTAGTCTTACTGCGACAAGTGAGAAACATAAAATTTGATAATCATTGTGAAATTATTTAGTGTACCACATAACCTAAAATGTTGAGGATACAAAGTTGAAAACAAACAGAAAGTAATGGAACTATGATCCTTGAGGTAGGCAAACTTGAGTGATCAATAAGTGATCTAAGAGGCAACCGCCTCACCCTCCTTGGCCGCCGCACTTTCGTATTGGCGGTTGGTTGTCGCCTCTTCAGACCTGTCGCTTCCGCTCAAGGCCTGCAAGCGGCCTTCAGGTAGGCCTCGACGGCGTCCGCTCGGCGGGCGGCGCCTCTTCAGCTACGGGCGGATGTTGGTGGCGGGGGCACCGATACCCTCACGCTGGGGTATTGTGGAGCCAGCCTGATGAGCTCCGCCCCCGGGGCCCACCAGGTGTGAGCTGTGTGGGTGCCCCACCACCTTTGCCCCTTGTTCTTTGCGCCGCTCGCTGCCACTCACTATCTGTGCCTCGAACCTCGGGCCGGTGATGTCCTTGCGGCGGTCGGCCACCCTGGGCTTCTGGCCCTCGGAGCTGGTCTTGGGGGCCCTGGGCAGGGGCAGTGGCACCGTCACGCGGCTGGGAAAGTCCGAGTTGCAGTTTTTGGACGTGTCCCCCCGGGCCCGATGACGTGCCGCCGTCTGCCCGGTGGCACGGCCAGCAACATCTTCCCGATTTCCCTCACACACTGCCCACCCTTGACGGGGAATCGTCCCGTGAGGCTGCTTTACGCCGAGCCTTAACACGCTTCTTGGCAGGGCGACGCTTGCCTCCACGCCCTTAGTGCTTCTTTCTTGGCACTTTCTTCGGCACTTCCTTCAGCCACCTCCTCGGATTTTACTTCCTTTTGGCACTTTTTCAGAGTGTTGCCGGCAGTGTGCCACTCGCCGGACTCGTCCACTGTCTCCTCATCTTTTGTGGGAGTCTTCTTACGCCGGTTTTTGCGTTTTATGCGAATCGTTTTCCTTTCTGCGAGTGCCTCTTCGTCTTGTTGACTGCCTTGAGGCTCCTGTAGGGCCAGATATCCATTATGATCCACGACGGATTTCTCTGAGTCCTTCACCTCGCCGCACTGCGTGATGCCATGTGTAAGTGACACACCTGCATCTTCCGCTGAAGGTACAGATCGTTCGGATACCTGACCATTGACTCCAGAAGAATCGGCGTCCTTTTGATCATTTTGATCTACTTCCAGAACAGTTTTCTCAACGGAAACTACGTTTTCGTCTGGCTTTTCGAGCCACTGCACCACCAAAAACAGAAAACTCAGCATAGAACACACTGCAAGGCCTGTCAGATAAGTTGTGAACATCTCGTGCTCGTGTTGAGCTTTGATGATTTGCTCTTCAATGCAGCCAAGAAGCTGCTTTGTCCTGCAGGAGCTCGCCAGGAGGTTCCACCAGTCCTCAGTGACCAGCGCCGCGCAGGCCTCCAGCGGCTCCTGAGGCGGGGCGGGGCGCAGAGGCCCCAGCCACCACCAGTGAGCCATGCGCTTTCGTGCCTTCCAGGCAGTAGTGGCATGGAGGCCCATGTCCTCCCATGCCTACAGGGCCTCGGACACCCTCTTGGCGTTGTCCAAGGCGTCCTGCCACACACTCCCGAGGAGGGTGGTCATGCCCACCACCACCAGGGTGAACACCACCACCAGGGACACCTTGAGACAGATTGACTTCAGAATTGTTTTCTGCTCCATTTGATTTTATAATATATCAATCAATGACCAAAAAACCATGTTTATCACATGAGAAGAAAGGGGATGGTGGCGTCCACTACCGCAGCGTGAATCGGATACTAATGTTTAGGCTTCCCTATAGTAACGAAACTGTTGGTTTGCCAAGGCAGAAGGGGGCAATAGACCATATAATATACGACAATATAATAATACGATACAATATACAATATACAATAGGTATAATATACGACAGACGATATACATTTATTTATGTTTATGTACTTACGTTGCTATATCTGTGTATCAACATTTCATATTTCCTTCTCTAAAGTTTTCAATGGCTGTTATAAATATGGACTGGCTGTGGTATAGGCGAGTGACTTCTAATTAAGTAATATCCATAAAGAACATAATTGAGTAGAATGTGACAGAGACAGACATGCAAACATTGATGAAGATATACATTGCCCATTCTCCCTGAGAGTGAGGTATGCAATGGTAGGCCTACACATGATACACTGCACTCTACACACCCATACTTGTTACTGCATACACTGTTATTCACTTTTACTGCATCATTATAGTAATACGCTACATATCAAATCTGGGCAAATTATACCCGGGATTTTTCTATATTCTTAATTAAAGCACACTATTATGAGGCTATAGGACATTACCGCACCCTATTTTTACGGTGTGTTTTTGCATTTATTTAGTATTTAAGAGAGAGAGAGAGTGTGTGTGTGTGTGTGTGTGTGTGTGTGCGTGTTCAAGTTCAAGTTCAATATTTATTGCCAGTATAATTCAATTACATAAGGGGATCTACAACAATAATACATTAGGAAATGGCACGGTCTGCCGAGCCGAGGCTTCCTGGCAGACGAAATAATTTATATAAGAGAATGCATAGGCATAGGCAACGTGGGACGGACAATCATGGAATAAGTAATACACAATGTACGCTCTCACGCACACGCACGTACGCACACACGCACGCACGCACGCACACACGCACGCACGCACGCACGCACGCACGCACGCACGCACGCACGCACGCACGCACGCACGCACGCACGCACGCACGCACAAACGAACAGTCATTCAAACGCATATCACACAATATTCACTTATATACATTCATACATTTAGAATGCAATACCTTTACATGCTACACATATGTACACACCACACACACACATACACACACAGCTACAAACACACACGATCATGCATAACAACACTTACATTCGTACTCACTGATGTTTACATAGATTGAAGTGTATACAAATAATTTCTAGAAGTTTTCTTAAATATGGAGACTGGAGAGTGTACTATTGTAAACAAGAGATTTTATATTTGTTGGTAATGAGTTCCATAACTGTGGGCCGGAGTACATGATGCTGTGCCTGTACAGAGTTGTGCGGTATTGTGGACATCTCAGGTCTATACCGGTGCCTCTTGTTGCATAAGAGTTCACTACCAAACTGAATAATATGTTACTTGAAGTGAGAGTTATATTTCTAAAAATACATAATAGCAAAAAATAGTTATGTATATTATTATATTTCAGTAATTTACGCGTTGAATATATAAGATTTACAGAGTCGAATTTACCCATTAAAAATATACATCTAAAAATTTAGTTTTACGCTACTGATCATTTATTGAGATACGAAGGCCAAGTACCACCCCAGACAGAAACACAATACATGAGATTAGGGTAACATAAGGTATAGTAGATGGTAATCATAGCTTCTTTAGTAAGTTGGTGACGAATCCTGTACAACACTCCACATAATTTAGATATACTTAGGTATACTGCATTAATGTGGTGACGCCAGTTGAGATGCTCGTCAATATAAAGACCGAAAAACTTTGTATGGCTGACTCGTTGAACTATTTGATTTTCAAATGTTATTGGAGGCATATTATATTTTAAAGAACGATTTTGAACAAATATATAGCTGGTTTTAGTCACATTTATTATAAGTTTATTTGCCTTTATCCATTGATTTACCAACTGTAGTTCTGTGTTCAGGTTAGTGTGCAAGGAATTTATATCATCATCTGATAACAATATGTTGGTGTCGTCTGCATATATGACACATTCAAGTTGTGTGCTTGCATGTGGCAAATCGTTAATATATATTATGAAAAGAATGGGGCCTAATATTGATCCTTGTGGAACTCCTTTCGTGAGGTGTTTGTAATGTGAGTAGGTAGAGTTACAATATACAGACTGTGATCTATTACTTAAGTAGCTACTGAACAATTGTAGTGGCAATCCCCGCACACCAATATTTTCTAGTTTTTTAAGTAGTATACCGTGATCTAGTGTATCAAATGCCTTTGATAGATCTATAAATACTCCTGCAACATATAACTTCCTGTCTAGATATTTGTATATATTGCTAACAAACTAGTAACACTGCAGATTCTGTTGAGCGATTTCTTCGAAAACCATGTTGACTGGTGCTTAAGAGATTGTTATTTTCCAGGAAATTGCAGTCTGTTGGAGATTGCCCTTTCGATAATTTTACTAAAAGCTGGTAATACTGATATAGGGCGGTAATTAGAGAGACCACTTTTACACCCGGATTTGAGAACTGGAGTTACTCTGGCTCTTTTTAGCTTATCTGGAAATATTCCTCGTCGGAATGACAGATTTATGATATGTGCTAATGGGCTGGCAATACATGTGGCTGTATGTTTTATTACCTTAGGACATAGACCACTGTATACCTGGAATGTGCACGGAATATCGGCCTGTCGCGCAAGGGCCCGAAGTCGGAGGGCCGCTCGGATTCATATATATATATACGGATCATATAGACTGGTTTATCAGTATATATGATATACTGTAATCTTCGTAAATGTTTGTTCTATAATATTATCAAATAAAAAACAGTAAAACACGCTAAAGAAATGCCATTACGAGACTATGAAGAAATATGCATGAACTTAATATTCACTTAACTCTTCACCATTTAAAACTTTGCGAGTCAACTTTTATCATGAAGGGTATCAATAGAAGCGCAATTTTACTAGCTTTCCATTGCTATATTTCGTTATCTGATAAATGAATTAGAACCATGCATAAATTAGCGTTAACTAAATAAATAAAATCATCAATCGGGTAATTTTCCAGATTGATGAGGTTATTTATTTAGGCAACGCTAATTTATACATGGTACTAATTCATTTATCAGAAAACGAAATATATAAGTAAATAAATAACATCATCAATCTGGAAAATTACCCGATTGATGATTTTATTTATTTATTTAACGCTAATTTATGCATGGTTCTAATTAATTTATCAGATAACGAAATACACCAATGGAAAGCTAATAAAATTGCGCTTCTATTGATACCCTTCATGATAAAAGTTGACTCGCAAAGTTTTAAATGGTGAAGAGTTAAGTGAATATTAAGTTCATGTATATTTCTTCATAGTCTCGTAATGGCATTTCTTTAGCGTGTTTTACTGTTTTTTATTTGATAATATTATAGAACAAACATTTACGAAGATTATAGTATACCATATATACTGATAAACCAGTCTATATGATAGTCCATAGACCACTATATCTCTTTGTCGGGCGGGCAGCGGGCCCCTATGCAGCCCCGCAATTCAAAACATTGTCGCGTGAACAGTCCAGGTATACAGTGGTCTATGCTTAGGACTAATATCATCATAACCGGGGGCATTGGGCTTTAGTGCTTTGAGATAATGTTCTATTTCTTCATAAGTTACTGGTGATAAATATAGTGAATAATCAGGTGAATTGCGTAAATACCGGTTATGAGCGCCATCGTTGTTATGCGGAATATTAGCAACATTTAAGAAATGGTCATTAACGTGTGAGGAACGTTGGCGTCTGGGCAAGGTGGCTCTAATCTTAGGGTTTCCTGGTTTTTTCTTGACGATCGCCCAAGTATGGAATTAATACATCTCCAATGAGATTTAGCATCCCCTTGGTTACATTTCAATTGGTCTTGATAGTATTTATTTTTAGCAGATCTTAATTAAGGTTGATGTTAAGGTATTTCTATATTTGCGATAATGTTCTTTGTAGGTTAATGGCCATTTCTTTGCTAGTCTTTCTAGTCTGTTTTTTTCTTTAATGCTGTTTTTTAATGATGGGGTTATGTACGGACTTAATACATATTTTTTGTTACTACGCACCTCTTTTATTGGGAAATGCTTTTGAAATGATGAATTAAAGATATCGTAAAACTTATTACAGGCATCATTTGGACATTGTGATTGCATAACAGGGGACCAATTCATTTTGAAATTTCGTCATAAAATAATTCAAGTGCTCTATTAGTAATACTTCTCTGTCTGTAAACTGGAGTATTCTCACTTTTTTCTTTCAACGTAAACTGTGAAACTGGGAAAATGGTCAGATGTCAGTGCGTATTATGTAGCTACAAGTGAACGACTCTACTTGGGATGTCCATATAGGGTCAATTAGTGTGGCAGTTGTGTCAGTGATTCTAGTAGGCCTGGTAGTTGTAGGAAATAAAGAAAATGAGTACATTAAGTTAATAAATTCAAAAACGTTTGCGTTATCATTATGCTTTAGCAAATCTGTGTTCCAGTCACCCAACAATTGTATGCTGTAATAATGGTTGGTCTATACATGTGAGAGAATGTCTGTTAATTGACTTAGAAAATGATCTATAGTGCCACTGGCAGGTCTGTATAGACAGCCAAAGAAAAACAATTTACCCGCAACAACACACTCAACACAAACACATTCTATAAATGATTCAGAGAAACATATGTCATTTAAGATTGAGGAGCGATAGTTACTACTGATGTAGAGAGCCACACCACCACCATGTCTGTTTCTGCATTGGGTGAACATGTTGTAGCCTTGGAGCTGGTACACTGCTGCAAGGTCCGGGTCGAGTCTTGTCTCAACAAAGCCAAGCACGTCAAACTTTGGAAAGGTATTTGATAAAATGGAATCCTCAACACATTGTAAATGCGTTGGAATGCTCCGAATATTCATAGAAAACAACGTAAGAGAGTATGCATTGCATCACTTTATATTGAAATTTTTTTCTATTTATTTGTACTCAGATTTTTGCAAACTTAACTGCCTAAGCTGAATGTAAAAATTATTAACATCTGTTTCATTATTGTATTTATCGTCCTGAACAGTGATGGGATCGAGATTAAGTTTACATAGGCATTCACATGTATTAATTTGAGATATCTTATCTGAGAAAATGTTATTGAGTTCTTCGTTGGTTATAGAGGCAAAGGGTAATTGGCTAATGGTCTCCATGAGTAAGTCATCTATAGTAAATATTATATATATATATATATATATATATATATAAAATATATATATATATATATATATATATATATATTATTATATATATATAGTTAATGTAGGTTACGAAGAACAGTTTACTATTTTGCAGGGTCCTGAGGTCCCGCTTATCCTGACGGTGAGAAACACCATCTTCCTCACTCCTTTCCCGCTCGTCTTTGGCTTTACGCTAAAAGTCACACCACCAGCACCCTTTTCACCCACGCAGCCGGAGTCGCTCCACCAGATGACTAACCACCAACGGCACCAACAGAAGCCGCTTTGCCACCTTGAGCCACCTTGTTGATAACAGGGTAGCAACCTCGTCGCGTCGCTTAGCTAAGTCATCGCGGTCAAGCCACCACCAACTGAACCACCAGTCGACAGGGACCCGATCTCAGCACGAACCACCCGTGGCACCAGCAGCCGAACCACTGTGAGTGGTAGTGAAGCCCCGAACGTTGAGTCCGTGGCCAGAGTGGTCGAAACTCCCTCATATGTCGAACCAACCCCATGCTGATCGTCTTGATTGATGGGTTGCAGTCTTGTTTTTTATTTAATAATCAGCCTGGTATGCTTGAAAAAGGCAATTTTTCCATCTGATCTTGCTTGTTTTTAATTGCAGAAATTGACTTGCCTTGATCGCTGAGATGCAGGACACAGATCCCGTTGATGTAGATTTGCGTTCCTTTGAACTTCCTTGCGTTTCGTAGCACAGAGTCACGGTCACAGAACCTTACGAACCTTACAAACGACCGGCCTGGGGCGTTGATGATTCGGCTGTCCTATTCTGTGTGCTCGTTCCAGAGCTACGTCCGATAGTTGTAGCTTGTCTTTCAGAATATTGGATATCAATGTTGCAGTCTGTTCCCACGTTTCTCCGGCATTTTGCTCTCGAATACCGTTGAATCGTAGATTATTGCGTCGGCTGTATCTTCCTGATAGTTGAGTCTATGTTCAGCTTCAGTGATTCGTGTCTTGTGTGTTTCAATTGTTGCTTTACTTTCTTGATTGTCTTTTTAAAGCTTTAATGACTTTTTTCAGCTGGGGCAATTCTTTTTGGGAAAATTCTGGGTTTCTTTTTTATATCCCCCCCCTATTTTTCCAAGGATTTTTTGGGGTTTTTTAAAAGGATCTGTTAAAATTTGTCCATACCACAAACGATATCCCTTTTCCCGGGAATCCAAAAGGGGGTTTTTAAATATTTACTGAGCTCCTTTTTTGTCTATTGGGTTAAAGGTTTAAAGGGGCCCGGAGAAGCACGTCCGCACCCTCCCAAAGAAAATTTGGAAAAAGTGGAAAGGACGTGTGTGTTTGGGGAAAATATATGCACCCCAACAATACATTATGGGGTTTTGGGGTGTGTGTGGTGTGTGTGTTTGTGTTTGTGTTGGTGTGTGTGTGTGGGTGTTTTTGGTGCGTGTTTTGTGTGTGCGTGTGTGTTGTGTGTGTTCATGTTCAGTTCGTGTAAAAACGTTATGCACCATGTAGCGTACGTACCCCAAGCCGGGCCCTCGGGAAGCTAGACCCTTTTGTGCAAAAATTTCCCCCCTGAAATTTTTTAAAACCCGGGTTCAATCAATAAATCATTGGGGGCTTTACCCGGGGGGGCGCGCCCGCCTCGCCCCCCCTACGACGCCACCCCCCAGGGTCACCACGCGGATTTCCCCCTGCAGGCTCCCTTTCCCTCCCAAGCACTCTCGACAAAAAAACATCAACTTGCCCCCGCCCCCGGTTTGGGGCCCCCTTGGCCTCCTCCACCCCGGGTTTGTCTCTTCCCAGATAAAACCCGAGGGGAAAAAATGGGTTTTTCAGGGTAGGTGCCACATGCCCAAAATACCCCGAAGTTGGGCTGACGGACTATGCAGGTAAAGGCCTCGATTCAGTTTTCCAGGGTGCAATCGCTGATTTGACACAAAATCACCCCAAGGGGAAAACCCCATGATTCTGCAAAGAAACTTTTTTCCCAAAAGGCTTTGATTCGTCTTTTCCCAATAACTATTTATTTTCCATGTCCCAAAACCATGGGAGGAAAAGACAGGGATCCCAAGGGGAATTGAAAAACCCCGTCTTTGTCCCCTGCACAGGTACCGAACGCAAAAAACCCCCGCTGAGCGAGTCCATAACCCCGGGGGCCCTATCCCCAATCCGCCGAAAGGGGACTTTGGGACGTGACCCGCCGTCTTTGGGGGGCCCAATGAATTAGGGACCATTATGGTCATTATCCCAAGGTATGTAAAACTTTCCAAAGATCTCAAGTCCCGCCACCCCGCCAGTTTTTGGACTTTACTCTTCATCTAGAAAGGGTTTTCCAAATACCTGGACCTTTGGGTTTTTGACCCAAGGAGACCTCAAGCCCAAAAGGGCTTTCCCCTCCTCGTGCAGCGCCTCGAGAGCCATCACCAGGACCCCAGGGGACTCACCAAAAAAAAAATGCATCCGGAAAAAAAAAATCAGTGATTTTGGGGTTTTGGGCCGACGGATGCTCCAAACATTTGGGGAATCAAACAACCCCCTTGTCCAAACCCCAGTCCATACAAGCGTTAAAAAAGTGATGGGGCAAGGACGCATCCTCCCTAAATCCTGTATTCACAAGGAAAGAAGCTGGTTCACCTGCCCCACCCCTCACAGCACCTCGGGTCCCAAAACAGACCAGTTTTTAAAACCAATACCCTTGCGGGAATCCCCGAAGTGCAAAGATCCGGGGGACTCACGATGCACTATTAAAAACGCCTTTTTGTTTATAAAACATAGGCTGAAAAAGCATCCCCTGTCAAAATCACGTGGGCGTTCCCCCAGGACCCCGAAGCAAAGGGGAAAAAACCCAGAATTCGAGAAGGGGCCAGTTTCTTAAAATTTGGCAGTAAAGCAGTGCTGAGGAGCATTACATTACACATACGTAAACCAAAATTTACGGGGTACTTATGAAGGGAAAATTTTCAAACAATAAAATTTTCCCCCCCACAATCCCATTTTGGAATTTGGGAATATACCCAAAGAAAAAGAAATAAAATTACATTTTTTTAGAATAATGAAAAATAAAAATAATAATGAAATGATAATTTTTTTATGACCCAAAGATAAAAAAAAAAAGAAAAAAAATGCTGACATAGTTAGCCGAAAGTACAATATGATGTGACCTAATACAGGTCCTACACGTGGGAAAAATATTGGGATGAATTTAGGAATTGGTTTTTTATGTTATTTTCTTTATTTTTATTATATTTTTTTATTTTTAAATCTTTATTACTTTTAAAAATGTATTTGTTTTATTTTGTCTGTGGGTATATTAAACTTTCATGGGGTATTATAAATAAATTTGGGGAAAGGGAAAACTTTTTTTGCTTTCGTAATTTCCATTCATAATTTTCCACGGCGGCTCCATCACACTGCTTTACTGCCAATTTTAAAAGAAACTGGCTCTTCCAATTCGGGGTTTTTGGCCAAACTTTTGGGGTTATGACAAACAAAATAGGTGATTTGTTGCAAACATAGGTCACTTGTAGCTTTTTGAGGGCCAGGCTTGGGGTACGCACGCTACAATGTGTGTGTTGTGTTTTTCGGGTTTCCCGTTCGTGTGGGAAACGTGATCACCATGTAGCGTCCGCTAAAAAGGGTTAAAAATACTTTTTCCAAACACAAACCCTGAACCTAAAACACACACCCCAACACACAAACACACCCACACAACAACCACCCCACACACACACCCCACACCCCCCACACACACACACACTTTTTTTAAATACTAAATAAAGGGCAAAAACACCCGTAAAAATAGGGGTGCGGAAAATGTCCTATACCCTTTCTAACGGGTGTGTTTTAAGGGCCCCCCAGCCTAAACTACGCCCAGGGTTTTGTTTACATCGGTGCATTTGGGATAAGGGGGGGTCGCCCGGGGTGGCCCTACAAAGGGAAAAATAGGCGAGGAAGAATTTCGAGTTTTTTTCCCGCGAAATTGATACCCCAGGTGCTATATTACTGTGCCGTTTCCCTGGAACACTATAGAGAAGCCCTGGGGGAATGGTGAGTGCGGGGGCTTCAAAACCCCAAGAAAAAGGGGCCCATAACAGCCTCGTAAAAAGGGGGGGAAATTTGGTAGGTACTTTAATGTTTCCCTATCACTTGCTTACTTTTTAATGAGACTTGCTGTGATTTTTTTCCTGGTTTAAAAAGCCTTTGCACTTAACCATAAACCCGGGTCTTCTTTTATTTTTAAAGCGAGCAGGGAAATACAGCAGGGGGAATTTAAAATTTCCCGACCAAAACAACTCAAAAAATTTTTAAATTCGTGTAGCCCTTCTCTTTGTAGGTTGACAATTCAGGGTTATGATAGTTTAAAATACCTTATTAATTGATTTCCCTTTTTTTGCTTCCTCATAAAAATAGGGGTTTACACCAGGGTTTTAAAAAAAAAAGGTGTTATTGACGACCCAAATGAATACCCATTGGTTCCCGGGTTATTTCCCCACACTTAAATTTTCGCCCACAAGACTTTTTCGCCCACATTTAAGAGTAAATTTCCCCCCCACTCTTAAGTCAATTCGCTCCCCACGATGGGTAATGTCCCCGGGGTTTATGCCTTGTTTATGGAAGGATTAATAAAAAAATAAAAGCAAAGGTTGGTGAGGGTTGGTATAGACCAAGAGAAATTGGTTTCCGGTCATTTGGGCCCACATGCCATTTCGCCACACCATGGAGTCATTCCCCCACATTTTATGGAGCCCCCCCCCCCTGGGCTAGGAGGCTATTTTAAATATTTTTTTAGTGTGTCGAAAACCCCCCCCAAACCCCCCCCTAGGGGGTTTAGTAGGTTATTTTTGTTTAGGTTAGGTTTAGGTTTTTTGGATTTGGGTATTTTGGGTTTTAGATATGGTTAGGTTAGGTTGGGTTTAAAATTTGGTTGGGTTGGGTTTATTTTAGTTTTTGGTTGGGTTTAGGTTATGGGTGGGTAAAGCCCCCTGCTAGGGTGGGTTTAAATTTTTGGTTGGGTTTAGGTTTTTTTTTGGTTAGGCAATTTTCTTTTAGATAAAAGGGAAATTCCCCTAGATCTGGGGAAATTTTTAAACCCCCCCTAAAAAAAATTTTTAAAATTACGTGTTTCGGGACGAAAAATTTGCCCCCCAAACCCCAAAAACCCCGCATTCCCCCCGGTCCCCCAAACTTGTTTGGGGGTTTTTGGGGTTTTTGGGAAAAAACCCCCTAAAATTTCCCGGCATTTCCCCCAAGGTTACTGGTGGTTCATTCCATTTCTCCCAAGGGGAAAGATTATGTTACATGACTCCATGACATGGTCGTGTGGGCAATTTGCTTTAGAGGGGGCAAATTTGTCTTACTTGGGGGGAATTTGGGAGTGGGGGGCGAAAGACCGGTAACCAAGATTTCCATTGGTTTCGTCAAGAAAACCTTAAACCATGGACCACTATATTATGAGGAAAGACAAAAAAAGGGAAAACTAAATTAATAAGGGTTTTTTAAATTTACTATCATAACCAGGGAATATGTACCCTAAAAAAGAGAAGACTACGAGGGGGATAAAAATTTTTTGGGAGTTTTTTTTGGGCCCAAAAATTGATATTCCAGGGGGCATTTTTTCCGTGCTCCTGAAAACATAGAAAGCCCTGAGGGATGGTTGGGTGCAAAGGCTTCTAAACGGAAAACAGTAAAAAGCAGGGTCTCATTAAGAATAAGCAAGTGATAGGGACACATTACGTACCCACCATTGTTTCCCCATTTAAACGAGGCTCTGTTAGACTCTGTTTCTTGTTTAGAACCTCTGCACACAGCCTTTCCCTAGGTTTTCTTTTTTGGGGTTGTCACGAGAACAGAGAAAAACCAAGTAAATACCCACCTAGAATATCAATTTCGCGCAAAAAACTCAAATTCTTCCATCGCCGTATTTTTCCCTTCGTAGGTCCACCCGCGGCGACCCCCCCTTTATCCCCACAATGCACCGATGTAAAAACCGTGACGTATTTAAAGGGGTAGGGTCCATTAAGAATTAGAAAAATCCCGGGTATTTAAATTTTTCCCCAAATTTTTTTATAGCGTATTACTATAAAAAGATGCAGTAAAATTGGAAAAACAGTGTATTTTCAGTAACAAGTATGGGGGTTTTTTGAGGCGTGTTCAGGGTAGGCCCACCAAATTTCATTTCCTACTCTCAGGGGAATGGGCAATGTATATCTTTTATCAATGTTTTCATGTCTGTCTCTTCACAAATTTTACTCAAATTTTGTTCTTTTGGATTTTTACTTTAAATTTGAAGTCACTTCCCTATACCCAGCCAGTCCATATTTCAACAGCCATTGAAAAAATTTAGAGAAAGGAAAAATGAAATGTTTGGGCACCCCAGATATAGCAACGTAAATACATAAAAAATAAAAAATTTTATATCGTCCTTTTCGTATATTATACCTATTTATATTGTATATTTTATCGTATTTTATATTTTCGTATATTAAAATTTTTTTTATGCCCCCCTTTGCCTTGGCAAACCAACATTTTTTTTACTATAGGGAAGCCCCAAAAATTTGTATCCGATTCACGCTGGGTAGGGACCCCCAAACCCTCCCCTTTCTTCTCATTTGATAAAAATGGTTTTTTGGCATTGATTGATATTTTAAAATCAAATGGGGCAAAAACAATTTGAAGTCAAACTTCCCCAAGGTGTCCCGGTGGGGGTGTTACCCCCGGTGGTGGTTGGGGATGACCACCCTCCCCCGGGAGCGTGTGGCAGGGGGCGCCTTGGACAACGCCAAGAGGGTGTCCAGGCCCCCAGGCATGGGGGGACATGGGCCTCCCCCCCCGCCCCCCACTGCCTGGAAGGGGACGAAAACGCATGGGTCACTGGTTTGGGGGCTGGGGCCCCTGCCCCCGCCCCGCCTCGGGGCCGCTGGAGGGGCCCGCCGGGCCTGGCACTGAGGCTGGGGGGAACCTCCTGGCGAGCTCCTGCAGGACAAAGCAGCTTTTTGGCTTTTATTTTAGGAACAAATCCTCAAAGCTCAACCCGGGACGGAAAGGTTTACAAAATTATTTTGACGGCCTTGCAAATGTGTTCTATGCTGAGTTTTTTTGGTTTTTTTTGGGGGGCCCGGGGGCTCGAAAAGCCCGGGCGAAAAACCCTGTTTTCCCGGGGGAAAAAACTGTTCTGGAAAATAGATCAAAATGATCAAAAGGACGCCCCATTCTTCTGGGTCAAAGGTCAGGGTTTTCCCAAACGAAACTGTACCTTAAACGGAAGATGCAGGTTTGGGCACTTAAAATGGGGACACGCAGTGCGGCGAGGTGAAGGACTCGAGAAAAACCGTCGTGGAAACTAATGGATATTTTCCCTAAAAGGAGCCCCAAAGGGAGTTCCCCCAAGACGAAAGGCACTCGCAGAAAAAGGAAAAAAGATTCGCATAAACGCAAAAAAAACCCAGTAAGAAGACTCCCCCCAAAAATGAGGGAACAGTGGACGAGGGCCGGCGAGTGGGGACACTGCCGGCAACACTCTTTAAAAAGTGCCCAAAAAGGGAAGGGAAAAATCCGAGGGGGTCCGAAGGAAAATTTCCGAAGAAATGCCCAAAAAAGAAGGCAAAAGGGCGTGGAGGCAAGGGGTCGCACCTGCCCCAAAAAGCGTGTTAAGGGTCGGCGTAAAGCAGCCTCAAGGGACCCATTCCGCCGTCCCAAAGGGGCGGCAATCGTGGAGGGAAATTTGGTTTAAGGGGTTGCTTTGGGCCCCCACCGGGCCGGGCGGGGGCGGGTCATGGGCCGCGGGGGACCCTTTTCCCAAAAAAATGCGGAAGGACTTTCCCCAAATTTTGCGTTTACGGTGCCCCTGCCCCAGGATCGCCAACCCCCCAAGCACGTCAGCCCCGAGGGCCCCCAAAAGCCAAAGGGGGCCCCCCGCCGCCAAGAAAATCACCCGGGCCCCCCTGGAGGTTTTCGAGGCACTTACGTTTAGGCGCCGAGCGGCGCAAAAAAGAACAGAGTTTAAAATTTGGTTTTGGGGGATGTGGCACCCAACCGCGGCAACCCCCTTGGTTTGGGGCCCCCGGGGGGGGAGCGCTCATCAGGCTGGCTCAGAAATTTCCCGAGTGAGGGTATCGGTGCCCCCCGCCACCCCAAAACTCACCCCCCGTAGCGTGAGAGTCCGGGGGGCCCCCCCGCCCCCGGGGGTTTGGGCCCCCGTCGAGGCCTACCTGAAGGCCCGCTTGCAGGGGGTGGAGCGGAAGCGGGCCTTTTTTGAAAAAAATGGCGAAAAACAGCACCCCCAATATCCCAAAGGCGGCGGCCAAGGATTGGGGGCGGTTGCCTTTATTAGATCAACCCTTAAATTTATCAAATCAATCGTTTTTGGCCCACGCCTCAAAGGTCATTGGGAAACCATCCCTTTTTTTCGTTTCTTTCATCCTTTGTATCCTCAACATTTTAACTTTGCTGACACTAAAATATATATCTGTAATCCAAAGATTATTTTAAAAATCTAAATTTTATGGTTTTTACATTTTGTCGTCAACGTAAACCTTCCCAAATAAAGTTTTTCCCTTTTTGGGTTTTTTAAAAAATCTCGGGAGTCCGGGAAAAAAACCTTTTTTTTCCCCGGGAAACCTGGGACCTCCGGGTCTGGTTGTAATTTACATTTTTTAAATTAAAAAATAAAATATGCCCCAATCTTTTGCATTGAAAAAGAGTAACAGTTAAATTTGTAACAAATAAGGGGGGTGGGTTGGGGGCAAAGTTCCATATTTTCCATTGCACATCTCAACCCCGTAGGGCAACCCTGGTACACAGGGAAAATCCCATCTTCCCCCAGGGGATGGGTTTTTTACAGCGGGGGGGAACCCCGGCTCTTTAAGAGACCCGTGGGGTCCTGCCACTACTTAAAAATGTCCAAATGATCATAAAAAAAGAAATTAAAAACTTACATAGTTTGCCGCGTACAATAGTGGGAGGGGACCTGGGTCCCAGGGCTCTAGGAAAAAATTGGGATGATTTTATGGAAAGGGGTTTTTTATTATTATCATCATCATTTTATTTTATTATTATTATTATCATTATTATTTTTAAAAAAGCATTTGATTATTTTGTTGTTGGGGATATTCAACTCCCTTTTTGGTATTTTTGGGGCAGGAACCTTATACTGTCTATAATTTCTCTGACCTAGATCAAAACCCCTTTCATCATGGGAGGCTGGGGAAAAAAGGGCGCCTGGCGGTGTAAAAAAGGGTATTTTCTATTTCAGTAAAGTGATAAAAAACATTGAAAAAATTAGCCATTTTTCTAAAGTGCCCGCGACCCATTAAAATTTATCTCAAGACCCAAAGTTTTGGGGATTGGGTTCCTTTACCACAAAAAACCCATGGTTAAAACACCAAAAATGGGCTGGGGGTAAGTCAAATTTAAGGGAAAATTACAATATAAAAACCTTTCTAAGTTGGGGATTATGTATATTTTTTCCGCCATCTTTAAAATTTTTTAAAAAAGTCAAGGGTGCCATAATTGCCCCGAGGAATTTTTTATTACGGGGGGGTTTTCCCCTCTTTTCTCAAAGCTCCCACCTTACCACGGCCACTTGGGGAGAAAGGGGTTCCCCAAAAGCCCCCCCCGTGAGGGGGGGAGGGACTGCCAGTCCTCGCGGGGGGAAGGTGAAGGAGGCGACAAACCCCCCTCCGGTTTGCACGCGTGATGGGTCCACGGCGCCTCTGTCGCCCGCACGGCGGGGGCTCGAGGGGACCGGGTTTAGGCGTGTTTATTTTGTCTCAATTTTTTGGGTTTTTGATTTTAAAATTTAAAGTTTTTAAAAAGGAGTTTTGGGGCGACATCGGGGTCCCGCGAAAAAACAGTCCCGGGGTGTGTGGCGTGGTGGGTGGGAAAGGGGTTTTTTCTGTTACTTCAGAACATTCCCCCTTTGTCGTTCTGTTACTTATTTCGTATGTAACTTCATAATCAAACGACTATCTACACTAGAGTAAACTAGATAGAATACAAGAACACGTTTCGGAATTTGAATGTTATTCAATAAACAAAACAAAATAGTTTGCACATCATCAGAAAAAAGCTTAAGGTATTACTCACTTCTCCCATAAAATATGAACCATAAATCTATACAAACAAAAAAAATTTGACTATGAACAGCTAAAAAAAACGAGGAGAAGGAAGCCTTGTATTCCTGGGATCCGGACGTGATTTTTCCAAACCAAAAAAGGCTGGGGGTCAAATCTGAAACCAAAAACGAAAGAAAAAGGGTAAAAAAAACAAAAAAGGATGCAGGGGCAGCTTTGCAATTAGGTGATACTGATGTCTTTTTTTTTAAATTTTTGTGTAAAAACAAAAAAAGACCTTTAAAAATTGATCATACTTTGCTTTCTCTTTTTTTTATTTAACATACGGAAATTCCATTCATATCATAAAACTTTTGTTTTCTTGTATACTTCAGTATGGTACAACTAGCGAAAGCATACGTTACTTCACCTGTGTTGCTTTATCACGTAGTATACAGTGTACAAATTGAAAAAAGAAGGGTATATTTTTTCAAAAAAATTTTGCCCCTCTTCCCTTTGTTTCTGTCCTTGGTAAAGAATAAAAAGTGTGCAAAAAAATAGTTCTTTTCTGGATTTTTTCATACTACCCCTTTTTCACTCTCAAATCAAAACAACGGAACTTCAAATTAAAAGAAATTGAATTTCAAAATAAATAATTTTTTTTTATTCAAAATTTGAATTAAAATTCTAATTTAAATTTCATTTGTTTTAATTTAAACTTCATTTTTTTTAAATTTTAATTTCGCTTTTTAATTAATTTAAACTTGTTGTTCTAATTTTAAACTTCGTTTTTTTAAAATTTAAAACTTCGTTTTTTTAAAATTTGGTTCACTTTTTTTAATTTTAAAAGTCAGTTTTTTTTAATTTTGGGGGTGAAAGGGTGTAATTCCCCCCCCCCCCCTTTCTTTATTCTTTTCTTTCTTTTTTATGGGGACTGGCAACTAAGAGGGGGGCCCTTTTTTACTTTCCCCTCTTTCATAAGGAGAGTTTGAGCACCTCCCGAACTAATTGGCCCAACACCCACAATCTTTTTGACATGCTTGCGGGGAGTGCAAAAAGCGGCCTTTTGTATGGGTTTTTTCCCCTCGGCATCCCATTGACGAAACAAAAAAAATGGAGGGAAAAAAATGCCCCTGACTTTGCTATTTCTTTCCCTTTTTCCCCCTTTATTTCCCCATCCTCTCGGGGATTTTCTTCCCCTTTCCCCTTTTTATTACTTTCTTTTATCTATTTTTTTCCTTCCCCCCCTTCCCCTTTCCCACCTGTTCCTTTTTCTCCTCATCTTTCCCCCTTTATCCTTCCTGCTTCCTTCCTTTATTTTGCTTTTTTATTTTTTCCTCCTATTTTCCTTCGCCAGTTTTTTCCTTTTCCTCTCTTCCTTTTCTTCGTCCTCCCCTGACCTAATGATAAATAGGCAAATTAAAAGAAAAAATATTAAAAGATGATTGACGAAGACTGACGGAAAAAGAATTAATATGAGAAAAAAAAAAGAGAGATAGTAGTTGATAAATAAAGATAGATAGATACAATTTTTCACATAAATGAAAAAATAATAGATGGGTAAGGAAAAACGATAGATGGTTGCATAAAAGATAGATTGAAGTTACAGTGTTAGATGAAGCATACAACCCCATTGATATATCCCACACAAGGTCCCCAGTTTAAGTCTCATCAGGAGAATTCAAAAACCATTGTCGAGTGGGCCGAAGCAACCCCCGTGCACAAATACCTGTCTGCCGATTTTAAGTGTGACGGTGGACTCTAGGGCTGCATGCGCCTTACTGAAGATCTTTAAAACCACAGAAAAAAGGAATCTTCACTAGACCAGAGGTTCATATAAAATCAGCCTGCGTCATCATGGGCGAGATCGCCAACATCAAACTCTCCTTGCCCACAGGGGCCCATAAGGGGCAAAGGGGGGCTTAAAAAACCGTAAAAAATTAAAAAAAAAAAAAAAAAATTTTAAAAAAAAAAAAAAAAAAAAATGGTAAAAAAACTTTTTTAAAAAAAGGGGGATTTTTTTCGATATTTTTAAATCAAAATTATTTCCCACACAACCCCCCCCCTTTCAACCCCCAAAAACCCCTTTTCCCCCTTTCCCCCAAAAAACCCCTCCAAATCCTTCCCCCCTTTTCGTCTCTGCGGGCCTTAACCTGAATTACAAAGAAATGAATTATTAAGAAGATTGGTAAAATAAGACACAGCGAAATTAAATGAAAATAAAAAAATATTTGAAAAGGGATAAGGAGTAAAATAAAAAAAAAAAAAAAAAAAAATAAAAGGAAGGGGAAAAAACAATAATGAAGAAAGAAAAAATTATATAACAGTCTAATACAAAAAAAAAAAAAATTAATCCCAAACAACAAAAACTCACAAAGGAAATCAAACCATGGATCCAAAGGGACACTTTCAAAATATGTCGCCATTAAGGACTCTCTACCATCGCAACCAAATCTAACTAAGACCTAATTTCCCCTCCTTTCACTTTCACCTCTTCCCCTACCCCCCCAACACCTCTTCCTATCCTCACCTTCCCCCTACCCGTAAAAATTTTTAAAAAAAATAAAATTTTTAAAAAAATTAAAGCCCAAAATTTCCCATACCCCCTTCCCAATTTTAAAAACTTCTAACCTCCCCAAAAAAACCCCCACCCCCTAACCCCTTCCACCACCCTTTCATTAACCCATATACCCTCCCCCTCCCACCCACCCCCCATCTCTAACCTAACCCTCCTTCCCCTCCCCTTCTTCTTCCCCTCACCCCTTCTTCCCCTCACCCTTCTTTTTCCCCTCACCCCTCCCCTCCCCTTCTTTTCCCCTCACCCCCCCTAACCTTCCCTTCCCCTTCCCTTCTTTTTCCCCCTCCCCCCCCTTCCCCTCAACCTTCTTCTTCCCCCTCACCCCTCCCCTAAACCCTTCTTCTTCCCCCTCACCCCCTTCCCCTCACCTTCTTCTTCCCCTCCCCCCTTCCCCTAAACCTTCTTCTTCCCCTCCCCCCCTCCCCTTCTCCCCCCCTCCCCTCACCTCCTTCCCCTCACCCCTTCCCTCACCTTTTTTCCCCTCACCCCTCCCCTCACTACCTCCCCTCACCCATCTTCTTCCCTCACCCCTCCCCTCAACCTGCCCTTCCTCTCCCCTTCTTCTTCCCTCCCCCCCTCCCCTCCCCCTTCCCTCCTAGCCATTACCTGGAAACAAATAAATTCCCTCAGCATTGTAATTTCCTGTGTCATAATTTCTTCGGGGTCTTTTCAATTATTTTTGCAATTCCATTCTTTTCCCCTTTATTTTATTGTTATTCTGGTAGATGCGTTTTATTTTTTAGGAAATGTGGAATTATAGGTGTGCGTCTTGTATATTTATTTGTATTTCTTTCGTTTTTAATGTTTGGTGAGTTATTTGTAACGTATAATAATAACTTGATGGTGATGATTGTTATGATGAGGTTATGGTAGTAGTTTGTAGTAGTAGTAGTAGTAGCATATGTATTATTATTAAAGAAGTTGTATGAGTAAATAGTATAGTAGTAGTAGTAGTAGTAGTAGTAGTAGTTTAATTTTGTAGTAGTAGTAGTAGTAGTAGTAGTAGTAGTAGTTATAGTAGTAGTAGTAGCAATATATGCATTACAAATAAAAGCAGTAAAGTAGTAGTAGTGGTGGAAGTAGAAGTAGCAGAAATGAAGAGTGTTGTTGATATTGTTGGTGGTAGAAGTCGTAGTAGTAGCCGTAACAGTAGTAGTAGTAGTAGTTATAGCAGTAGTAGTAGTTATGACAGGAGAAGTAGAAGTGGTGGTGATTACGACACGCACGAAATTCCCTCATCAGTACACACACACACACACACACACACACACACACACACACACACACACACACACACACACACACACACACTCAAACACACACACACACACACACATTAATGTAATACGCTTAACATACACAAATGCGTACCGTGTGTGTGTGTATGTATGTGTGTGTGTGTGTGTGTGTGTGTGTGTGTGTGTGTGTGTGTGTGTGTGTGTGTGTGTGTGTGTGTGTGTGTGTGTGTGTGTGTGTGTGTGTGTGTGTGTGTGTGTGTGTGTGTGTGTGTGTGTGTGTGTGTGTGTGTGTGTGTGTGTGTGTGTGTGTGTGAATCAACGCCACAGCTTGGATACAGTGCGTGGGTTTAAACAGCTGGCAAACCTCTTCTTCCCCTCACCTTTCCCCTCTCACCTTCCCTCTTCTCCTCCCCTTTCCAGCGTCTACCCTACTTATTTCCCCTTTGTTCCCTTACCTCTTCCCCTCTCACCTCCCTTCCAGCTTCTAACCTACTTTTCCCTTCACATTTCCCTTTTCCATCCCTTTTCCTTTCTTCCCTATTTCCTCTCTCCTCCTTTCTTCCCTATTTCCTCTCTCCTCCTCCCTATTCCCTCATTTACACTACTTTTCCCCTTATATTTCCCTTTTCCATCCCTTCTCTCTTCTTCCCTTCCTCTTCTTTTCTTTTATTCCCTATTTCCTCTCTTCTTTTCTTCTTTTCTTCCCCTTACCCCTTCCTCTCACCTTCCCTCTTCTTCTCCTCTTTCGACCTCTTCTTCCCTCTTCTTTTTACCTCTACCCCTACGTTTGCCTTTTCTCTTCCTTCTTTCTTCTTCTCCATCTTCTACTTCCTTTCCTCTTTTTTTTTCTCTCTCTCTTCTTTCTCTCTACTCTTCCACCTCTTCTCTGTTTGAAAGTGTAGGAAAAAATGAGGAAAAGGAGGAGGAGGAGGAGGAGGAGGAGGAGGAGGAAGGAGGATGAGCGGGATTCAATAGATTACATAGGATTAACATGGAGTACCGACCCAGGAGCCCTATTGGTCCCATAGCGGGGTATCTGCTGAACTACATACTACTAACTATCAACTACTTGTAAGAAAAAAACAGTTGGAAAAATGATACCATGTCCCTAAAGAGGATAGGAACATAAGGTTTTCATAGTGCAGAATGATTGATATGAAAATACTGACTACAACTACCCTACCACTACACTAATCGATACGGGGACTAGATACGAATTCGCACTATCAATACCCATTTACTTTACAGTGCGCGTCAGTCTGTTTTGAATGTAGTTATTGTGTTGGCTCGACAACATTTGCTGGTAACTTATTCCCATCGCATCAACGACTCCTAACAGTTGTATTTTTACGGAGATAGGTGATGCAACGTTACTCGTTTAGTTTTAAACCATTATTTCTTGTTTCACTTGAGTTAAAGCCTCGAATAGGTCCTCGTGATTAATGACATCCAAACTTTTAGGATCTTAAAGGTATTCTATCAGTCCCACGGATTCCTACGATCCTTTAAGGAAAACAATTAATTTTCCCAAGGTACTCTCTTCCATAAGATGAATTTTCGCAGAGATGGAATTGTTTGGTTGCTCTTCTTTGCACTGATTCACATTGGCTGATCTTTTAACGAAACAGGGCGACCAAGAAGCGGAACGGCATATTCAAGTGCGGCCTAACCAAGGACGTGTATAATTGTGTCATTACTTTTCGGAGTTTTATGTTCAAAGTTACGTTTTATAAAGCCCAACCATCCATATTTGCCTTTTTACTGGCAGCTAGGCAATGCGACTGGTTTTCAGATCATACGGATTGCACCTAGATCCTTTTCCTGCTGTACTTCAGTTAACCGATTTATTTTGCATTTGATAGTTTATATTTGAGGTTATCGTTGCCTACTTGCATTACTTTACATTTATCGGGTTGAATTTTAATAGCCCATTTATCACTCAAATCTGAATAGTGTTGTCGAGATCAGTTTGTATGAGTTAGAGTCTTTCTCTAGTATATGCTTATAACCGCCTAATTTGTGTCATCTGCAAATTTTGATATTTTAGATACAGTCCGCTAGTCCGATCGTTGATATATATCAGAAAAAGAGTAGGACCAGACCGAGCCCTGAGGCACCCCACTAGTGAACATCTAGCCATCAGATGCCTCCCATTTATTACTACCCGTTTTTAACGAGTTTGAAACCAATCGCCAATCCATGACATAATTGCTCTCCTATGCCATGTGCCCTTAGCTTGGTCAACATCGCTTATGTTGAACTGTATCGAAGGCTTTCTGAAATTCAGGTATAGTAACATCCGAGGGAATTTTTAGCGTCCCAGTTTGAATAAATGACATTACAAAAATCCAGTAGGTTTGTTTAAGCAAGATCTCTTATTTCGAAATCCATGCTGGGAGTTAGTATTGAGTTATTTTCATCGAGAAAAGACATCTATTTTATCCCGCAATATTTTCCTCAAATTAGTTTAAACAATCACGGACGTTAGACTAATTGGGCGATAATTATTGCGAGGGCTCTTACTCCTTTCTTGACTATTGTGTAACATTAGCTATTTCCGCAAATACTAGGAACATTTTTTTGTTCACATAGCGATTTATTGAAAAATAATCTTTAATGGGAGCGAAAGTTGACTGTGACATTCGCGAAGTAGTCGCGGCAGATTTCTTCCACCCCCACGTTTGCTGGGTCAAGGTTTCAGGCTAATACTTTGATATTTCCGTCTACTGTTATCTCTCCTATTACCATTCATCCCTTTCGAGTCCCTGCATACATGTTTACTGGTTCTGGTAATGGAGTTTCGGTCTTCTTTATAATACCCGCATTACAGTATTCATTGAGTACGAACGCCATACTCTTATTAATCAATTTACCAAGATATTATTATTATCTTTGCAGTGGCCGATACTTGTTTTGACGTTTTTTTTGTGACGACGAGGAGGAGGAGGAGGAGAGAAGAGAAGAGGAGGAGGAGGAGGAGGAGGAGGAGGAGAGGAGGAGAAGGGAGAGGATGAGGAGGAGGAGGAGGAGTAGGAGCGAGAGGAGGAGGAATAGATAGGTAGAAACAAGACATAAATGGAGGGAAGTTACGAAGGACCGAGAGAGAGGAGAGAGAGAGAGAGAGAGAGGAGAGAGAGAGGAGAGAGGAGAGAGAGACGAGAGAGAGAGAGAGAGAGAGAGAGGGGAGAGAGAGAGAGAGAGAGAGAGAGAGAGAGAGAGAGAGAGAGGAGATAGAGAGAGAGAGAGAGAGAGAGGAGAGGAGAGAGAGAGAGAGAGAGAGAGAGAGACTGAAGTAGGGGAAAGATGATAGAAATAATATGAAATGCGAAGGGAAGAGAAAAGAAAAGAAAAGTGGAGAAAGGAAGAGTAGGAAAAGGAAGGGAAAGTATAGAGGGGAAAGAAATGAAGGGGAAAGAAATGAAGGGGAAAGAAATGAAGGGGAAAGAAATGAAGGGGAAAGAAATGAAGGGGAAAGAAATGAAGGGGAAAGAAAACGTGGCAATTAAGAGGGGAGCGAAAGAGGAGAAATGGAAGAGGACGGAGGAGAAAGGGAGGGATTAGTGAGGGGAGGGGAAGGGAGGGGTAAAATAAAAGATGATGGAATGGAGGTGAAAATTGAAGATGGGGAAATGAGGGGAAAGGCAAGGGGGGGGAGGGAGAGGGGTAAGGAAAGGATTATAAAAGAGGATGGGGGAGGGGAAGGCAATTTTGACTGGGCCTGAATATGAGAAGAGAAGGAGAGGAAAAGAGGGGAAAAAATAAGAGAAATAAGAGAAAAGTAATGTGATATGAAAATAAAGAGAAATAAGAGAAGAGATAATAAGAGAAAATAATTAGTGAAAAAACAAATAATATGGATAGAAAAAGAGAAAGGGAAAAAAAGGGGCGGAAGAAAGAAGGGAAGAAGGGGAAAATTTTAGGGAAGGGGAAAAGGGAAAAGGAAAAAAAAAGGAAGAGGGGAAAGAAAATTAGGAGAAAAAGTGTATGAGGGGAAAAGAAGGGAAAACGAGTAAAAGGAAGAATTGAGGACCAGAATAGGGGCAAAAGGGGTAGCGAGAACATATGAGTGATGATGTGGTCCAGAGATCACACAGAAGGAATACACCGTTTGAGGTGATGGGAAATTGTTAGTAATTGGTAAATAAAGTGAGTGTTAATGAACTGCCATGTCATAGTGAAAGGTTTGCGAGAGATGATAGGTAATAAAGTATAGATGGTTACATTTATTTAATATGATTTTGAACTCTCGGTAACTATGTAAAGGGGAGTGTGAAGGAAAAAGTGAGGAGAGGGAAATGGGAGTCTAGGGAGATGAGGGGAAAAGAGAAACAGGAAGGAAGTTAAGGTAAAATAAAGAGAAGGGAGGAGAGTATGAGGGGAAAATGAAGGAGTGAGGGGAGGGTGAGGGAAGAGATGGAGAAGAGAGGAAGGCTAAAGGAATGAGGGAAAATGAGGGAACCAAGAGTAGGGTAAAAGGAAAGTAAGGGGAAAAAAGAGGAAAATAAGAAGCTATGAGGGGAAAAGTGAAAGGATGTCATGAAAAGGTGAGAGGAAAGTAAGGAAAAGTGAGGGGAGAGAGGGGAAAAGGACATATGGTGCGAGGAGAGTGAGGGGAAAAGTTAAAGAGAAAACTATGGGGAAATGAGATGAAGTAGGGAAGGGTGAGGGGAAAAAGAGGGGAAATTGAAGGGAAATCAAGGGGAATGTGAAGGTAGAGTTAAAGGAATGTAAGAGGACAATGATATGATAATAAGGGTAGTATGAGGGCAGTGAGGGCAATGTTCGGAAAAAGAGGGGAAATGAGAGAAACAATGGGAAATTTGAGGGGAATACGAGAATAAAATTAAGGGAATGTAAGAGGACAGTGGTATAAGGGGAGTGAGGAGGGAAATACTTTGGAACTCATCCTTCCGGCTTTGACTGAAATGAACTACCGCACTGTATTGTATGCTTATTGTACTTCACATCTGTAAAGTTCCGCGTGGCGCTCAGCTTGGTTAACCCACACGTGCCGCTATGAAATATGAGGTGCCCTCAAAAACTTCTAAGTCCAGTTAGGTTAGTTAGGTTAGTATCCTTCGTGGTTACGGTTAGATATCTTGTGTTAAGGTTAGGTTAGGTTAGGTTAGGTATACTTTGTGGTTAAGGTTAGGTTAGGTTCGGGTTAGGTATCTTGTGGTTAAGGTTAGGTTATGTTAGGTATACTTTGTGGTTAGTTTAGGTTTGTTAGGTATACTTTGTGGTTAGGTTAGGTTAGGTATCTTTGTGGTTTAAGGTTAGGTGGTTAGGTATACTTTGTGTTAAGGTTAGGTTAGGTTAGATTTTTAACATATATGACTTTGATTATTTTTTGAGAGGAGTCATAAATCACTTATATTTTTGCTGCCCCCCCCAAAAACCACGTATTCCCCGCCCATTTTCCCCAGCTTGTTTGGCTATAGGGGGAAGAAAAAAAAGAGAGGGGTGAAGGACTTTTTCCAAAGTTTTACCGTGAGGAGTAAGTGAGGGGAAAGTGAGGGGAAAAAAGGGGAACTATGGGAAATTTAAGGGGAATGTCAGGATTAAATAAAGGGAATGTTAAAGGATAGAGATATAATAGTAAGGGGAAGGTCAGGGAAAAGTGAGGGGAAAAAGATGGAATGAGGGGAAAAGAGAAAATAAGAGAAATGAGGGAGACTATGGGAAATTTAAGGGAAATGTGAAAAGAACAGAAAGATGATGGTAAGGGGAAAACAGGGGAGAATGAGGGGAAACGTGATGGGGGAATGTGAGGGGAGAATGAGGGACACATTAATGTAATTCGCGTGACACGTAAGTCGTTCACATAAATTGTAGACATATAATTATTAGGACAGAGGAGGAGGGTGGCGCACACACACACACACACACACACACACACACACACACACACACACACACACACACACACACACACACACACACACACACACACACACACACACATACACACACACACACACACACACAGACACACACACACATTGGTAATATATACACAATAATTCGCAGTTACAGACACACGATACAGGCATAAATAAAAGGGATAGATTGCTCGTAGACACACACACACACACACACACACACACACACACACACACACACACACACACACACACAACACCCACACCTCCCCCTCCACACACAGCCACCCCCTAACACCCCCGCACACGCACACACAATTAACCTCCCTAACCCCCTAACCCCCCGACACACACACGCACACACATTAACACACACAAAATACCTCCCCCACACACACGCAGATTAAAATGAACCTCACCACTAGAATACAACAAAGTGGTAAGTTGCAAACAAAATGGGTCGAAATACTAAACAGACACTAAAAACAACGCCACATATACACAACCTCCCACCCCCTCACACACACAAGCACACACACCACACACACACAACCAGCGCCCTAACCCCCCCACCCCAAACCCCTCCACACACACACACACACCCGCACACATACACACTAACACACACACACAAACAGATATCATTCACTACCAACAACTTCCACACACACACACACACACACACACACACACACACACACACACACACACACACCACACGACACACACACACACACACACACACACACACACACACACACACCACACAACACCAGCACACACACACACACACCACCAACACACACACACACACACACACACACACACACACAAACACCACAGCACACACAACACACACAGCACACCCACACACACACACCACCTTCAGTCCCTCTACACGCCTTTGAGGACCTGCCGCCGCCACGCCGTCAGGAGGGGGGCGGCGCGGTCAGGGAGGCGTGGCTAACTGATCCCGAGGGCTGGAAATTGACCACGGCCCCCCCCCCTCCCCCACAATCCCCACCCACGACCTACCCCCCACCCCTATAACCTCCCCCACACCCCACGCCACCGTGCGACCTCCCAATACCACGCCAGTATGTTTGGGGAAGGTAAGGAGAAGGAGGAGGGGGTAGGAAGGGAGGAAAATTGACCACGAATGGAGCAACCCTCCCACCCCTGTGACCTCCCCAACCCTGTTCTAGTAGGGTTGGGGAAGGGTAGAAGGAGGAGGGGGATAGGAGGGGGGTAGATATGATTGAGGGGAAGGAGGAAGGGAAAAGCGCACTCCACAACCCTTCTCCAGTAGGGTTGGGGAAGGGTAAGGGGTGGTAGGAAGGGGTAAAGGGGAGGGGAATGGGAAGAGAGGGAGGGAAAGGGCAGTAGGTTGGGGGAGGGTAAGTGGGGGGGGGGAGAAGGGTGGATGTGAGGGAAGGGGATGGAGGGAAAGGGTTGTGTGATGAGAGGGAAGGAAGCGTGGTGACTTTGAGGGGGGGGGGGGGAGAGAGAGAGAAGAGAGAGGAGAGATAAGAGAGAGAGAGAGAGAGAGAGAGAGATAAGAGAGAGAGAGAGAGAGAGAGAGAGAGAGAGAGAGAGAGAGAGAGAGAGAGAGATTTTTGTACATTTGTATCGACGGGGAATAATTTTTGAGAGATAGTGCATAGTGAAAATGAAGAAGAAGAAGAAGAAAAAAAATTGAAGAAGACGATGATGATAAAAAATAATGAGAAATGTGATAATAATAACTATTATGATGATGATAAATATAATGTTTATAATAATGGTACTAATAATATTGATTTTTTTCGATCCAAAAAAAGGCCTTTTCCAAAATACATCGGATGGCATCAAACACAAAAGTAATTCTTCATAAATAATGAGAATAATTTGCACATCCTAAACACAGAACATTAGATATCACAAAATTACAATTGCACTGAAAATGTACACAATGATGAATTAACAAATCCTCTGCATTACTTTTCGCCTAGTTTCCTTGCCCTCGTCATCATCCTCTTAACGCATTAGGTTATATTTGTTCTTTGCTGATCTTTTTTTTGCCAAAATTTCTCATACATAATTATGTTACGTTCTCATAACAACAATAATCATTTGTCCAAGCTTGCTTCGCTCGCTTGGACACCTATTTCAGCCGAATTCCATTTTTTGGTACTAAAATAGATTGGAATCTGTCATAATTAGGCTTGTAAAATGTTTTATTCCACGAATGGGGCAAGGTCCTAGAGTGGCATATCTTATCCATATAATCTAAGGTGAGGGTATTAAAAATTTGACTTGAGCCTTTGCGAGCTATGACAGACTTCACGTTTCCACATCTTTTATGTGACGTCTATTTTGCCTAGTTAAAAAAAAAAAAATAATAATAATAATAAAACTAGGAAATAGAACGTCCACACTAAAGCTGTGGAACGTGTCCAAGCTCGCACAGGCTAAAGTCAACTTTTTAAATACCTCACCTTAAAATCTTCTATTACAACCTGACCTTATCCTGATGCCTCTATGCTTTATATGCCTATATGCACTCTATAACCTGCCCCCATTCGTGGAGTAACATTTTACAAGTCTATAAGGACAGATTCAACCATTTATTTAGTACCAAAGAATGAATTCGAGCTTAAATAATGTGTCCAAGCGAAGCGAAGCGATCTTGACAATAACAATAATAATAAAAATAAAAAATAATAATGGGTGTGCTAAACAGTAATGCTAATAGGAACAAATAAGAAGGTAGAGGGGGAAAAAAATCATGGAAGATGAGAAGAAGGGCAGAAGAAGAGAGTAAGAAGAAGAAGAAAAGAAGAAGAAAGAAGGAAAAATAAGAAGAAAATGGAAGAAGAAAACGACTACGCCACCACACCAGCCACAACAACACAACACACAACAACAACAACAACACACCACAACACCACCACACAATTACACTTAACATCGCGTAGTCCTACAAGTGAATGAATTAAACGCAAAAAAACATCCCGTGAAAGAAGTTGATAAATATTCAGAAAGATATGCGAAAGAAAGAAAGAAACTAGAAAATAGAGAAGGACCAAACACTGATCAAAATGAGAGAAATACTTAGGATGAAAGGAAGACGATCAAAGAGAGAGAGAGAGAGAAGAGAGATAGAGAGAGAGAAGAGAGAGAGAGAGAGAGAGGGAGAGAGAGAGAGAGAGAATTATCACAGAATGCCCAAAACGAAATCCTCAGCTCTCTCTCTCTCCAATCTCTCTCGCTCTCTCTCTCTCATCTCTCTCTCCTCTCTCTATCTCTCTCTCTCTCCTCTCTCTCTCTCTCCTCTCTCTCGCTCTCTCACACACACACAACACACACCGCACTCAACGCTCCATTACTCGCTGCCGTGTGTTTTCTTTTTATGTTGTGTGTGTGTGTGTGTGTGTGTGTGTGTGTGGTGTGTGTGTTTGTGTGTGTGTGGGTGGGTGGGTGGTGGGTGGGTGGGTGTGGGGGGTGGGGTGTGTGTGTGTGTGGGTGGGTGGGTGGGTGGGTGGGTGGGTGTGGGGGTGGGGTGTGGTTTGTTGTGTGGTGTGTGTGTGTGTTTGGTGTGTGTGTGTGGGTGTGTGGTGTGAACGTAGAGAGAGCTTAATAACCAAAGGGCAACAAAAATATAGCTAAAATGAATACCGTCTATCCATCACCCCTTCCTCGGGCCCACCCCTGGCTATGACTGAATGACTGACTGACTGACTGTTTGACTTGACTGACCTGACTGACTGACTGACTTGACTGTTTGACTGAATGATCGACTAACTGACTTGTAAGAAATGGATGGATGTGTGCTGACCTGGATGATTTTGTTGGCTGAATGAGTGGGCGAGCGAGTGAGTGATTGAGTGATGGAGTGACTTACTGAACTTAAACTGACTAGAGAAAAGAATGGATAGGTGACTGACTGAATGACTGACTGGTTTGGGATGATTTTTGGCTGAATGACGATTAGTAGCGAGTGAGGTGAGTGTTGAGTGAGTGAAAGTAAGTGATGTGAATTAGTGATTTGACTGATTGAACTGACTAACTGACTGAACTCACATAAATGAATATTAGCAGAAGACCAACGGGGTTGACTAAGTGGCTAAATGATTGGTTGGGTATTTTAGAGTTTTAACTGTCTCGACTGAATTAATGACTGACTTTATTGACAACATTGATAGGTTGTCCTGAGTGGCTGGAAGTGAAGGTTACTGAGTAATTGTTTAAACAACTGACAGACTGAATGACTTGACTGAATGATTTACTGATGACTACACATTGTTCTAAAAACTGACAAATTGATTGACTAACGAGTGACTGACTCATTGACTGAAGTTGCTAACTGAATTACCAGTTGAACTGAGTACCTGACTCCTAGAATACTGGTAGTTAATTCTCCCCTCACTGGACCAGACTGATTCCTTCACTGACAGATAGAGATTGATTGTTTTTTGACTGACTCATGGATTGACCGATTTGATAAACTCACCGATTTTTTGACTGGCTGACTGAAACACACATTAACTGACCTCGAACACACTAAACTTAACTGATCAAACTGAGTGACGTACCAACCATATTTCCTAAGAACATTTATTTAAACTGATCCTTTCCTGAAACTTATTAGTTAACTTTAATGCTTCTGACTTTTAGTTAACGTAATGCTTTCCTGGACGTATTATTAACTTAATGCTTTCTTACGTCTTAGTTAACTTTATGCTTTCCTGACTTATTAGTTTCACAGATAAGTATCCTGACTTGTTGTAATTCATCACACACAAAACCGTAATTGCATGATAAAAATGTGCATCGTTGTTATCTTGTTTACCTGATTAATTACCCTGCAAATCTTTGGCCGCACTTTGCACACACCTAACGGGCTAACCACTGAGCCCTCAAGGAAAGAAGATATAGCTTACAGCGCTATAGAATTCTAACGTAGAAAAAACAACAACACTGCCTGCTTACCTTTAATGCAAGGAGGTCGCTTCCCCCACACACACACCTGGCCTCACGCGCTACCTGGAAGGAGGGAAAAATCACAGGTAAATAGAGCTCAGGTAATGGTGCATGACGGTAGGAAGGTAAATGGTTATCTAAAGGGACTCTATATGTAAGTGGTAAAAAGTGTAAATGGTATATCAATGGTTCGTGTAGGTACAATAAAAAAAATACAGTAAATAGAGCTCAGGTAAGGGTGCATGAAGGTAGGAAGGTAAATGTTATACTAAGGGAACTCTTATGTAATGTAAGAAGTGGAAAATGGGTTAATCAATGATTCGTGTCGGTACAATTAAAAAAATCAGGTTAAATAGAACTCAGGTAAACGAGAAATAAAGATATAAAAAAAAGTTCAGGAAAAAGGGGTTGTACGAAGGCAGGACAGGTAAATGGGTATAATAATGGGAACGTATATAATGTAGCCTAATGGATAAAATGTAAATGGTTTAGTTAATATATCCGTGTGAGGTATACGTATTTGGTAGTATGAATGCTAAGTAATAATAGTAGATACTGATTATTAGTAGATGATAAGATAGGAATTGAATGGTTTGTATTAATGGGAACTCTTTATGTAGTAGTACAGTGTAATGGGTATATTAATGGATTCGTGTAGGTAAAGGTATTAGGAGGTAAGTAACAGTAGATAAGTAAAGTTGTGTATATAGGTAGTAAACGTGAATGGTTTTATACTAATGGAACTATATGTATGGTAAAAAGTTAAATGGGTATATTAATAATTCGTGTAGTAAGGTATTAGGAAGATACATTAACATAAGATAAGTAAAGAAGTTTGTGTACTATAGGTGTAAAGTGAATGGTTATACTAATGGAACTCTATGTGTATTAGTAAAAAGTGTAAATGGGTATATTAATGGACCCGTGTAGTGTAAGTAGTAGGAAGATAAGTAGTAGTAGGCAGGATATTAAAGTGATAGATCTCATAGTATTATGTGATAAAGTAGTGGTTACATGATAGTAATGGAGAAGATGGTAAGTATACAGATAATAAAGTTGCCAGAGTGGCAGTTAGTAGTGGTAATAAAGATAGCGTGCCCAGATTGACAAGGCACTTATACTTAATATTGCATATCCTACTAGACATATCGTTCATACTCGTGTGTATAGAAATATCATACTTAGAGAAAGGTGTAACAATACTAATCATCTATTAGATGCCACTCATAGTTCAGCATCTATACTAACAATCATTTTTTTTATGGTTGTTTTTGTTTCCTTAATTTTTTAATGTGTGCGTTTAAAGTACGTCTTTGCTTCCTTTTTTTGTGGTAATGTCGTTTAAGCACATTTTTTTTTTGTGTGTGTGTAGTGTTTGTGTGTGTGTGACGTTTTAGTACTTTTTTGCTTTTTTTTTGGTGTGTGACGTTTTGTACTTTTTTTTGTGCTTTTTTGTGTGTGTGACGTTTTAGTAACATTTATTTATTTATTTAACAATAAGAACATCAGAAAATAACGGAAGCTACAAAAGGCCGGAGACCTACACGTGATAGATCCTGTTCCTTAACCTACCTACCTACATCACACCTTTGATCCCCCAGCCCATAACAATTGTCTCACCCTCCTCTTAATGCTCCCTAATTTGACTCCGCACTAACCACCTGGCCGCTGAGTCCATTCCAATATCTACCACCCTATTATATTTTATTTTCTCCCTATTTCTTTTTTATATCTACGCTTTAACCAGTTTGAATCCGTTACTTCTTGTTCTAGTTCTACCCTGATTATACTAGCCTGTAAGAACTTTTCCTACATCTCCTTATTGTATCCTTTATCCACTTACAAACTAGTCATTTATATATACCATTCATGACTCATGCATACATACTACTACAGGTTTTTTGTTGCTTCCTTTTTTGTGTGTGGTGTCGTTTTATTACCTTTTTTTTTCTTGGGTTTTTTGTGTCGTTTTTTAGCCCTTTTTTTTTTTGCTTTTTTTTGTGTCGTTTTAGTACTTTTTTTTTTTTTTGTGTAGGGGGGGGCTTCGTCTTTTTTTTTGTGTCCGTTTAAGTATTTTTTTTTTTCTTCTTTTTTTGTGTGTCGTTTTAGTACTTTTTTTCTTGTTTTTTTTGTTGTGTGTCGTTTAGTATTTGTTATGGTTGCTTTTCCTTTTTTTTGGGTGGTGTCGGTTTAGTACTTTTTCTTTTGCTTCCTTTTTTGTGTGTCGTTTAAGTACTTCTTTTGCTTTTTTTGGTGTGGTCCCGTTTTTAATACTTCGGTTCTTCCTTTTTTTGTGTATGTCGTGTTAAGTACATTTTTTACTTCTTTTTTGTGTGTTAAGTATTTTTTTTGCTTTTTTTGTGTGTGTCGTTTTAGTACTTTTTTTGCTTCCTTTTTGTGGTCGTTTTAGTAGTGAGAAGAAAAAGAGGTAATGAGGGGAAACATGGGAAATTTGAGGGGAATGTGAGGTATAATAAGGAAATATAAGCGGACGTGAAATGAAGGTAAGTTGCATCCATTTTTGTGTGTGTGTGTGTGTGTGTGTGTGTGGTGTGTGGTGTGTGTGTGTGTGTGTGTGTGTGTGGTGTGTGTGTGTTTGTGTGTGTGTGTGTGGTCCGTTTTTAGTAGTGGAGACAATAATGATTGAGGGATTTGAATACACATGATTCAGGAGGGAGAAGGAGTATCCAGATACAATGACCGAGTGGCGTAATAATGCGTGGTGTTGTTGCGGTGATGAGTAGCACACACACACACCACACACACACCACACACACACACCACACACACACACACACAACACACACTATGAGTCCTGTGTTTGGTATATAAATTCTTTTTTTTAAAATCTTTTTTTCATTTTTTGTAGAATGCATCTTATTTATTATCTTCTTTCAAACTTTTGGGAGCTTTTTCTTGCTTTTTTTCGCGTAATGTTTCCCTGCTCTTTTTTATATATATTTTTTTTATTTATAACTAGTTAACAGTTTACAAGAGAAGTTACATTCAACATTGACATTGGAGTGTATAACTTACAGACTAAGGTTACATTCTTCATGCTCCCCCCTATCTTAAGTGCCTTACTCTGGTCCCTTATAATAGTCCACTTTATCACTATCAACTCAGCTCTGCCCAGCAACCAGTTTTGTTCATCATCACTTTGAATTCCTGGACACTAACTCCGTAATTCTCTCCTGTTTGTAGATATCAGCGTATTCCACCAACTGATTATATGTTTTGTGAACTGGCGCTGGTTGTGCCACGTACGACAGCGGGCTGTAATAGCTCCCAGGTTGCCGAGCGGGACAGCACGGGTGGTGACCGAAGCCAGGCGGTAATGGCTGCCACAACTCTGAAGGTGACTCACACGCTTCACCTGCACTTGAACACCCACGGTGAGGTCCCGCCCGGCACGTTCGGTGTTGGAGGGTGGTTGAGATTGTGGCCTTCTGTCCGCATTTCTGTCTTCGACGATCCTCACCGCTCGGAGCCTGGCACCTTGTCCAGGGCAGGGCGAGGTGTTTATTGGCCGCGCCGGCCCCAACGTGAGGCACGCGTACTCCCAGGGAAGAGCGAACCTGCGGCCTTGTAGAAGATTTTCTAGCCCCCCTACCGTCGAGAAGCCACGACATCCTCCTCAAGATGCCAGCTTTCCATGAGCCACTCTAGCGAGCGGCCTCGATGTGGGTTCTGAAGGTCAAACTACGGTCGTGGTGACTCCAGTACCTCCCACTCGTCCCTGCGGTGAGGTACCCTCTTTCCATCCCTCTCTCTCTCTCCTCTTCTCTCCTCTCTCTCTCTCTCCTATCTCCTCATCTCCTCTCTCATTCTCTCGCTCTTCTTCTCTCTCTCTCTCTCTCCCCTCTCTCCCCCCCTACTCAAACCTCATTTTAGACGTCACGCAAATTTTCCCTTTTTCCATTTTTTTCACCCCACAATCGCGTCTCTTAGAAGGAAGCAATAACAGGGTGAGGCAAAAAGCTGTCTCTCACGTCCCAATCAGCAGGGTGCATGACAGGGGAAGGGCAGCTTTTATGGGCCTGGCCTGAAATGTTGGGGGTGGGGGGTGATAAGGGGGGGCGAGGTATGGGGGGAGAAGGGGGTAAGAGAAATACCATTGTCTCCTTTGTGACCGACCGGACAGCCAGCCAGACAAGAACCATAACTTACCTGTGCCTTTTTTAACCTTTCATCTCCATCTCATTTTTTATCTATTATTCCTTCCTCTTCCTCTTTTTCTTCTTCCTATTCCTCTTTTTCTCTTGCCTCTTCCTCTTTTTTTCTCTTCCTCTTCCTTTATTTCTTCTTCCTCTTCCTC
>JACEEZ010006968.1:157500-222500 GCA_016584305.1 Chionoecetes opilio | reverse complement strand
CGCCATTATTGCCACCGGAAAAAATATCCTACAAACTAGAGAGGATGTTTTTCTGTGGGATTTTTTATGAGATGACGTGGAAATTGCATCCTTATTGGAATTCCTGGTAAAAATTAAATTTCCTATAGGTAATAAGTACATGTATTTGAGTCATGTGTATTAGTAGAAGCTATTATAAGAATGAGTTGGGACGTTTTTCTGTGGGATTTTTGTGGGAGGACGGCGAAATTGTATCCTTATTGGAATTTCTGGTATAAATTATATCTCCTATGGGTAATAAGTACATGTATTTGAGTCATATGTATTAGTAGGAGCGTAGTAGCTAGTAGTAGTCAGTGATTGTTCAACAACAATACGCCATTCAAGACTCGATAGGGTAAAACCTCGATGGGGTTGGCGGTAGCGGAGCGGTTAGAGTCTCCGACTGGCGTTCTCGGTGACCCGAGTTCGATCACCGAAGAAACTCAAAGCCTTTCTGCACCGTCGAGTGGCCTAAGAACACCCACATGCCCTGCCTATCAACTCTACCTTCGACTGCGAGTGCATCGGAGGACACAGGGGGGTGGCATGAGCCTCACAGGCGTCACTATAAGAAACCTGCCTGCGCCGCCAACGGGCGAGGACCAACGATCAGAATCCTCAAGTGAACCTCCAGAGCCTACCATCCGAGCCCTGGGTCACCACTGCCTACAGGCGCTATAGGCACAAATGTAAAAAAAAAAAAAAAAAAAGATTTGGTTAGGTTAGGTTATCGGTGGGTCAAGCCTCCCGCTAGGTTAGGTTAAATTTGGCTAGGTTAGGTTAATTTTGGTTAGGCAAATTTCTCTAGATATAAGGAAATTACCCTAGATCTAGGGAATTTTACCCACCCTACACAACTCTTAAATTACGTGTTTCCGACGCATAATTTGTTCCCCACCCGAAAACCCCGCATTCCCACAGGTTCCCAAACTTGTTTGGGGGAGGTGGGAGAGTATGGGCAAACACTAGAAATTACAGTAATTTGGTTTACCAAAATTACAGAAAGACTACACCTACCCAAAGGCAAATTCTTTGGAACACATCCTTCCGGCTTTGACTGAAATGAACTACCGCACTGTATTGTATGCTCATTGTACTTCACATCTGTAAAGGTTCCAGCGTGCGCTCGGCCTTGGTTAACCCACACGGCCGCTATGAAATATGAGGTGCCTCAAAAAATTCTAAGTCCAGTCAGATCCAGTCCCGAGCGCTTCCTAGCTAGACTGAGCCCCAGTACACCCTTGACTACAGCTGGATAAGTAGTCCCTGTGTAAGGAACACGTAGTTTGCATGAATTATTGCATATATGGATATGAAATGCTCTAGATTCGTACCACATCAACCTTTCTGATATATTTAAGCATATATATTGCATAATAATCATATAGGGGAATATATTGGTTTCTAATAAATACTCGGCGAGTATTGCCACGAGTGACGTCACGCATTGGCGGAGGGTTCAACCGTTTACCCCGGTTCACTTCACTCACTGGCGGTCACGGGCACAGAAGGTTGTGGTGATGGTGACTTGTAGCTACGTACTGCAATTTTATTAGGAGTGTAATAACGAGAAACCAAAGGAACTTTTATTTGTGTGTGCGCCACACTCATTTTGCAAACGAAAGGTTATTGCACTTGATAAACCGGCCACATTGGACTTTAATAGAAAATCAGTAGAAAATAGTTGTTGTCGATAACTACCACTTAATACATAGTTATACAAATCACCCCATCCCGTAGCCTTTATAACATCGGCGCCATTTGCCAGCCGTCACGGTGTATCTCAACTTTAAAGGTAAGTTGAAAGGACTATTTTCTCATATATACAGTGTTTAATGATGTGATTATGATGCTAGGGTACATTGAGGCCTTAAATGTTGGGTGATAATTTTTCTGGGGATTTTCCTTAGATGGCTAGCGATTTTTCCCCAGATATTTTTTTTTTCCCTTTACTTTCTCAAGTCGTATCACAACTAAGGTTAGGTTAGCAACTTGTAGGGGGTTATAGTAAGGTTATGTTAGTTACTTTTAGGGGGTTATAGTGAGGTTAAGTTAGTAACTTTTAGGGGGTTATAGTGGTATCCGTTGATTCGGGCCGCCAGTTGAAACAGGCCGCCTATAGTAGCATGCATACCCATCAGACAGTATACTTTGTGGTTAAGGTTAGGTTAGGTTAGGTATACTTTGTGGTTAAGGTTAGGTTAGGTTCGGTTAGGTATACTTTGTGGTTAAGGTTAGGTTAAGTATACTTTGTGGTTATGGTTAGGTTAGGTTAGGTTAGGTATACTTTGTGGTTAAGGTTAGGTTAGGTTAGGTTAGGTATACTTTGTGGTTAAGGTTAGTTAGGTTAGGTTAGGTATACTTTGTGGTTAAGGTTAGGTTAGGTTAGGTTAGGTATACTTTGTGGTTAAGGTTAAGTTAGGTTAGGTTAGGTATACTTTGTGGTTAAGGTTAGGTTAGGTTAGGTTAGGTATACTTTGTGGTTAAAGTTAGGTTAGGTAGGTTAGGTATACTTTGTGGTTAAGGTTGGTTAGGGATACTTTGTGGTTTAAGGTTAGGTTAGGTTAGGTATACTTTGTGTTAAGGTTAGGTTAGGTTAGGTATACTTTGTGGTTAAGGTTAGGTTAGGTATACTTTGTGGTTAAGGTTAGGTTAGGTTAGGTATACTTTGTGGTTAAGGTTAGGTTAGGTTAGGTATACTTTGTGGTTAAGGTTAGGTTAGGTTAGGTTAGGTATACTTTGTGGTTAAGGTAAGGTTAGGTTAGGTTAGGTTAGGTATACTTTGTGGTTAAGGTTAGGTTAGGTATACTTTGTGGTTAAGGTTAGGTTAGGTTTCATTAAAACCTATAAGGTTATGCATAAATGCATGCTTGGTATGCATTTAATATAGGGGGCCTGATTCAACTGGTGGCCCGAATCAACTGTATTCGTTATAGTGAGGTTAGGTTAGTAACTTTTAGGGGGTTATAGTGAGTTTAGATTAGCAACCCTTAGGGGGTCCATGGGGGGCGCAGCCCCTTCTGGCTAGAAAGGTTAGGTTTTTCTTTGACCTGCTATGACCAGCAAGCATGGTGGCCTTATGGAAAACTTGGGTTTTTGGGTAGGGAAGGCAGACACGACTCATTTATTGCTCTCCCAAAATTGTACCAAATCTATACATATATCAATTAAGGAAAATTCCCTAGCAATGGGTATCTAGGGAAATCCCTAATTTAGGGAATTCCCTAGATTTTTACATATAGTGACTTTGATGATTTTTTGGGGAGCCATAAATCACTTATATTTGCTTCCCCCACCCAAAAACCCCGTATTCCCGCCAGTTTCCCAGGCTTGTTAGCTATAGGGGGAAGAAGAAAAAGATAGGGGTGAAGGACTTCTTCCAAAGTTTTACCAAAATGGCCAAGAAAGTAAAACTACTGCAAACTGGCTCCGTGACGGGTGAGCATCGCTCCCTACAGGAGAGATGAGTTCTCAACTTCTCATGAGAGCTATCAGACGCTCAACTGTCACGTACGGAGCCAGTGTATGGCACTGGTATGGTACTCAAAAAACTTAACTTAAGCGGCTATTACACGGGCACTATTCTGCTCAGTGAGCAGATTTCACTGAGCAGTTTTGAGGATTTTGCTCGATGAAAGCCTGTTTGGTTGAGCAAACAGAGAACTACTTCGAAGCTATTTTTTGCTGTCATTTGAGTGAGCAAAAAACGTTTTCTGTTATAAAGGACCGAAATTAGTGGATGACTATATATTTCATTGCAAGATCTTTTCTTCTAAAACTCTCAAGAAGACATCAACATGCCTGCTGACTGGACAGACGAGATGGAAAGCTTACTGATTGACTTAGTTCAGGCACATCCTACAATATGGAACATATATAGCACTTTATTTGTTAAAATACATTACAAAAGAAAACATGCACCCTCAATGCCTAAGAAGCGTGACCTTCTAAGTCATTTATTTACGGTGTTACACAGGCGACAGGTGTGTTGTGAGGCCGTACAGGTGTGTAGTGACAGGTGTGGTGTATATGGTAAAGCGAGAGAGGCTAAGAGTGCAGCGTTAGCACCCGAGTGTGTGTGTCTGACTAAAGAGCGAAACGCGTAGTTCTCGTCCACTATAACGGCGTCAGCCCCGTACCGCCACGGCCACGGGTACGGCGCGGGCCACAGTGGTCCATAGAAGCTACTCACGGGATTACAGGAAGTTTAAATGAATCAAAGCCTTTGGCTTAATCAAAAAAACTTTCTTAATTAGGTATATTGAATTGAAAGTAGTTAGTTTCGTACACTGATTTTGAGTATTTTCGTACATACCTGGTGTCATTTCGTTACTCTAGTAGTCAAGTTCAACTCTGCGCTGAGTGTACGAAACGACTATGGTTTCATATAGACTACGAAACAACTTTTGGTAATAATGGACGAGAGTTTCGCGGTCGTTTTCAGAGACACCAACTATTTTTGGTAAAACTTTGGAAGAAGTCCTTCACCCCTATCTTTTTTTTCTTCCCCCTATAGCCAACAAGCCTGGGGAACTGGCGGGAATACGGGGTTTTTGGGTGGGGAAGCAAATATAAGTGATTATGGCTCCCCCAAAAATCATCAAAGTCACTATAAGTAAAAATCTAACCTAACCTAACCTTAACCACAAAGTATACCTAACCTAACCTTAACCACAAAGTATACCTAACCTAACCTAACCTTAACCACAAAGTATACCTAACCTAACCTTAACCACAAAGTATACCTAACCTAACCTAACCTTAACCACAAAGTATACCTAACCTAACCTAACCTTAACCACAAAGTATACCTAACCTAACCTTAACCACAAAGTATACCTAACCTAACCTTAACCACAAAGTATACCTAACCTAACCTAACCTAACCTTAACCACAAAGTATACCTAACCTTAACCACAAGGTATACCTAACCTAACCTAACCTTAACCACAAAGTATACCTAACCTAACCTAACCTAACCTTAACCACAAAGTATACCTAACCTAACCTAACCTTAACCACAAAGTATACCTAACCTTAACCACAAAGTATACCTAACCTAACCTAACCTAACCTAAACCACAAAGTATACCTAACCTAACTGGACTTAGAATTTTTTGAGGCACCTCATATTTCATAGCGGCCGTGTGGGTTAACCAAGGCTGAGCGCACGCTGGAACCTTTACAGATGTGAAGTACAATAAGCATACAATACAGTGCGGTAGTTCATTTCAGTCAAAGCCGGAAGGATGAGTTCCAAAGTATTTCCATATTTTTTCTTGGCCTATAATAGGTGATTGTTCTAATGGAGTTTTATTTTGCGCAACCCCCCCCACCCCCCACCCCAAAAAAAAAATGTAATAATGAAACCTAACCTAACCTTATAGGTTTAATGAAACTTAAACCTAACCTTAAAGGTTTAATGAAACCTAACCTAACCTTAAAGGTTTTAATGAAACCTAACCAACCTTATAGGTTGTAATGACACCTAACCTAACTTTAACCACAAAAGTATACTTTTTTTTTTTTTTTTTTTTTTTTTTTTTTTTTTCGCAAAATAAAGCTATCTCCATTACAACAAGCACCGCTTATTAGGAAGCGCTATGATCATTTGTATCATTACCGCACTCAGGTCTGTATGCATTTTTCTCATCAAAACACAGATCACCGTGTAATAGTTTCGTTGAGCAGCTCAGTGAAATCTGCTCAGTGAGCAGCTGCTCACTGAGCAGAAAAGTGCCCGTGTAATAGCGCCTTTACACTGTTCATTGTAGTGTCTAGAGAAAAAGGTTGTTTTCGGTATTCATATCATATAATCTGAACACTAAGGATTGCAGAAATATCAATTCAGCAAACCTAATGGCCAAAGAAAACAATGATTGCTTTCATCCACAACACGATTATGCCAATATAATCATGTGAGGTGCTGGCACATGGAGGGACGTTTGATGGGCTCGATAGTTACCTAAACACACACGAGACAAACTGAGATTGGGTTAAAGGAGCCTGTTGCTTCCTGCACCTCCGTCACGAGTGTGTGCCTCATCCAGGGTGGCCTGAGCGGGGCGGAACGTCTGACAACTCTCTTGGAGCTCACGTGGACAGCTGCCTTTGTCCTACACATCAAGGCACGGAGGATCAACAGGTTTATGAAAGGTAACACAGGCACTAGGGGCATGCCAGTCACCCAGAACAACCACCACACAGAAGCACAGTCAATGCGGAACAACAAACAGTAAAGATATACCAAAACAAATAGTATCAGCCTAACCACAACGCCTCAGCGCATCTATAACATCTCAAACCTTAATATCTAGAAAAACAAAACTTATATGTAAATACACAGAACCATATACTGTAAAACAAAGTATGTGGTATAGTGACTTATATAAGCAGAGATTATTAGGAGCAATGACACCGTCGGGTTTGTACTCGCCTGTTTCCAGGATTCACTTCGATGCGTCACGTTGTCCTCCTTGCTCGGGCCTGACCTTCTTCACTCGCTAATAAAACACTGAATCACGAAACTATAATGATATTATCACCTATTACCACGCATGGATCGTCCCTGCGGCCTGCCAGCAGTGGAGTGGGTGACTACTAGACGCCAGTCACCAGTGTTCCCCCGGCTGTTACCCTCACCACCCCTGCAAGCATGACCCAGCTGGTCCAGGGGTACCAACAGTGTGCTAGACTTGCCCATACATACACAAGTTTCGTTGCATATATGCCATCCCGTCATAAGCAAGTACTCAAAAAATCAATCACGAACTATTCTAATTATTTCCTTAGTCCTCATCACGGTCTCAGTCCCTCACGTATCCCGGCCAGTCTTGAATCCATAGCGGGGAAGCCTGCCTCGTTCGAACAGGCAGCTCGCGAACATATCAAGAATACTTTGGTATATAATAAAGGCAAACATACACCCATTAATAAGTTAGAATACAAATATATTTTGCATTACAAGTCTTCCAAACCTTGAATTTAGGGAGTTTTGAGATTAATTAAAAAGACTCACTCTAACATTACGTACAACTAACTTTCAAGAACTTACTTACATAGTATATACTGAATATGAGTGGTAAGTATTTATCTTTCGATCAATTCATTGTACTGCATCTTGAGCAAAATAATCACTGAAGAAGAACGAACAATGGAAAGTATAACCAAACAAACTCAGGAAGTGATAGTGCTAATGTATACATACATGGTAGCGTGTCCTCAAAGGGCTATATTCAAGAATGCTCGTCAAATCCCGGCCGGTGGAGATTTTCCACCGTCGTACCTCCACTGGTCTCATCTACAAGAACTGCCCCGACTGGTGGATATTTGACAGGTGTACCACCACAAGCGAGCCCAAAGCGGCATCAGTATTTTGACTGTTTTATACATATCTAATACATTTTACTAGTGAAATTTATCATTTCTGACATTAAAATAATAGCTAAGTTAGTGTTCGCCACTTGTCTGAGGCGTTGGTGCAGAAAAAATTGGCCTGAGTGATGCGTGCGAGTACATTTGAACGGCCCTCCACCACTGCTCCACACAATGGCTGCCCTCCACCCTCCCGCCGCCGCCTGGCTTCCTCACAAGTTCACACACCTATATAAGGCCTCCTGGACCAGATTTTACCTTAATGATGACACGTGTGCATTCACAAGGTATGAATGTTACTCTCGGTTGTGTTGAAAACTCTCCTGTAATGGTCTGGGAAGAAATACGATGGAATGAGTGGAGAGCGGGATGGAGGGGGGATGTGCAAGTTGTCGGGAATCAGCTGACATTACCTCCACCCCTGAGCTCGACGCGTCGCGTCGTATTTTGATTCTTGTATACCAAAAACCGACACAACGGGTGGAGAAAAATTCTTGAATATGGCCCAAACTCCTCACCGCCCACCTCGACTCTCTCCATCAAACCCCCACCTCACCCCCCTCCCTTCCTCCACTTGTTCCCTCCTCCCAGTTCCCCGACCCTCCCAATGTAACTGTCTCCCCCACTCCGTCCCTCCATCCCTCCACCTTCCTCTACTTGTCCTTGGGTCACGTCACCCGTTCACTCTCTCGCTGCTGCCTTCGTTAAGTATCCTCTCCTCTCCTCTCACTCTCCCTCCACTCATCATCATCGTCACACTCTCTCCTACCTATCCAGCAATCCATCCTTTCCTTCATCAATGCTAATCGTTGACCCATTACATTCAACTGGTCAATAGATAATGTACCTCCTTATTCATTATTTCTTACCTCCCTTACTCCATACTTCTGTCCTGAATACAATGTTCCCACTTACCTGCACATTCGCTATCAATATCGACGCTGAAATAGGCTATTAACTTTAGATATATCAATATAATGGATTTTAAGCATAAATGAAAGTTGAATGATTGCAAACCCTCAACATTTCCTTCATTTTCTCAAAGTTCACTCGATCCTCTGAGGAATGGACCCGTTTACTCACACCTAAAACATGGAGTTTTGTGAAGCTTTGGATGCAATATAAGCTTCATATCACTGTACTCATATTCATTTTGCTTAAAAATAAACCATGAATGAGATATATGCAGTTTTTGGGGCCAAAATATGACGTGACCGCGGAACGCGCTGTGATTGGTTGTGACGTCGACATCGCGCAAACATCCCTTCCGCTTCCTCGCCTATATAGCTGGACAAAGAGAACACACTATGTTTGTTTTGTGCCAATCTGCTAAAACACCACGATTAAAACACCAGAGAGTGTTCATATCTGTGTCCAAAGACAATAAAAAAAGTAAACAGTGGTGGATGTCTACTATAGGTGTGATTCCCCTGAGGGAACACACATGTTACTCGTGTGTGTGTATGTGTGTGTGTGTGACACTGTGTGTGTGTGTGTGTAGTATACATAGTACTACGGATTGGTGATTGGTGTTTGTCTGTGTATGCAGTGATGAAGTAACAAACGCCTACACACACACATGCACACATACATACACAACACACGCGGCGTTGTGTTATTGTGACAATGCTGTGGGCACGGGAAGCATCCAAAAGAACATAATAACATAAGAAAATATGGAAGCTGCAAGAGGCCGTGAGACCTACACGAGGTAGTTCCTGTAGTGAGTGTGAATTTCCCCTTCATCTAGGGCCCTAGGCGATTCATTATGTACTCTTGACGAACTCATAGAAAAACAGGTATAGAGTGAGAGCGCCTTCCACCCACACACACACACACATCTGATCAAGAGCACACTGCGCCTTCCACACACACACACACATATATATATATATATCTATAATAATATAAGCGAAAGTGTGTCTGTCTGTCTGTCTGTCTGTCTGTGTATGTGTGTGTGTGTGTGGTATAGGTTCCGCCCCCCGTGGCGCAATCACCTCATATGGCACATTTTTGGAACCGGGTTGACCAGGGGAAGGTCATAAGCCCACTTATGAGATGATTCGATCACTTTTTTTTTTTTTTTTTTTTTTAGCAGCCTATTAGCGATAATTGTGAAAAAAAAAGTGGGTTGCGAGAATTGAGGAAACCTTGATGTAGGGTGATGGGTAATGGGTGAGTGAATGGGTGGGGTGATGGGTAATGGGTGTGGGGTGATGGTTGAGTGAATGGGTGGGGGGTGATGGGTGATGGGTGAGGGAATAGGTGGGGGGTGATGGGTAATGGTAAATATAAGCGAAAGTGTGTCTGTCTGTCTGTCTGTCTGTGTGTGTGTTGTTGTGTGTGTGTGTGGTGTCTGGTATAGGTTCCGCCCCCTGTGGCGCAATCACCTCATATGAAACATTTTTGGAACCGGGTTGACCAGGGGAAGGTTTTAAGCCCATTTATGAGATGATCCGATCACTTTTTTTTTTTTTTTTAGCAGCCTATTAGCGATAATTGTGAAAAAAAAGTGGGTTGCGAGAATTGAGGAAACCTTGATGTAGGGTGATGGGTAATGGGTGAGTGAATGGGTGGGGTGATGGGTAATGGGTGTGGGGTGATGGGTGAGTGAATGGGTGGGGGGTGATGGGTGATGGGTGAGGGAATAGGTGGGGGGTGATGGGTAATGGTAAATATAAGCGAAAGTGTGTCTGTCTGTCTGTCTGTCTGTGTGTGTGTGTGTGTGTGTGTGTGTCTGGTATAGGTTCCGCCCCCCGTGGCGCAATCACCTCATATGGCACATTTTTGGAACCGGGTTGACCAGGGGAAGGTTTTAAGCCCAATTATGAGATGATCCGATCACTTTTTTTTTTTTTTTAGCAGCCTATTAGCGATAATTGTGAAAAAAAGTGGGTTGCGAGAATTGAGGAAACCTTAATGTAGGGTGATGGGTAATGGGTGAGTGAATGGGTGGGGTGATGGGTAATGGGTGTGGGGTGATGGGTGAGTGAATGGGTGGGGGGTGATGGGTTGGGGGTGATGGGTGATGGGTGAGGGAATAGGTGGGGGGTGATGGGTAATGGTAAATATAAGCGAAAGTGTGTCTGTCTGTCTGTCTGTCTGTGTGTGTGTGTGTGTGTGTGTGTCTGGTATAGGTTCCGCCCCCCGTGGCGCAATCACCTCATGTGGCACATTTTTGGAACCGGGTTGACCAGGGGAAGGTTTTAAGCCCAATTATGAGATGATCCGATCACTTTTTTTTTTTTATAGCAGCCTATTAGCGATAATTGTGAAAAAAAAGTGGGTTGCGAGAATTGAGGAAACCTTGATGTAGGGTGATGGGTAATGGGTGAGTGAATGGGTGGGGTGATGGGTAATGGGTGTGGGGTGATGGGTAATGGGTGTGGGGTGATGGGTGAGTGAATGGGTGGGGGGTGATGGGTTGGGGGTGATGGGTGATTGGTGAGGGAATAGGTGGGGGGTGATGGGTAATGGGTGAGTGAATGGGTGGGGGGTGATGGGTAATGGGTGAGTGAATGGGTGGGGGGTGATGGGTAATGGGTGAGTGAATGGGTGGGGGTAATACATACATTTCTACATCCATGATTTCAGGAAAGTTAGAAGGGGCTATCTGGAGAGTCCGTGTTTGGTGGGCCCGTGGCCCACCAAACACAGGTGGTGGGCCGAAGGCCCACCACCAATAGCCCTCCGCAGGAGCTAGCCAAAAAGTCCGCCCGGAGGGCGGCTTTGCGGCTAGTAATAATATAAGCGAAAGTGTGTCTGTCTGTCTGTGTGTGTGTGTGTGTGTGTGTGTGTGTGTGTGTGTGTGTGTGGTATAGGTTCCGCCCCCCGTGGCGCAATCACCTCATATGGCACATTTTTGGAACCAGGTCGACCAGGGGAAGGTTTTAAGCCCACTTATGAGATGATCCGATCACTTTTTTGTTCTCTTTTTTTAGCAGCCTATTAGCGAGAATTGTGAAGAAAAAAAAGTGTGTTGCGAGAATTGAGGAAACTTTGATGTAGGGTGATGGGTAATGGGTGAGTGAATGGGTGGGGTGATGGGTAATGGGTGTGGGGTGATGGGTGAGTGAATGGGTGGGGGGTGATGGGTTGGGGGTGATGGGTGATGGGTGAGGGAATAGGTGGGGGGTGATGGGTAATGGGTGAGTGAATGGGTGTGTGGTGATGGGTAATGGGTGAGTGAATGGGTGGGGGGTGATGGGTAATGGGTGAGTGAATGGGTGGGGGGTGATGGGTAATGGGTGAGTGAATGGGTGGGGGGAATACATACATTTCTACATCCATGATTTCAGGAAAGTTATAAGGGGCTACCTGGAGAGTCCGTGTTTGGTGGGCCGAAGTCCCACCAATAGCCCTCCGCAGGAGCTAGCCAAAAAGTTCGCCCGGAGGGCGGCTTTGCGGCTAGTATATATATATATATATATGTGTGTGTGTGTGTGTGTGTGTGCGTGTGTGTGTGTGTGTGCGTGCGTGGAAGACGCAGTGTGCTCTTGATCAGGATGTGTATGTGTGTGTTGGTGGAAGGCGCTCTCATTCTACCTGTCCTTCTATGAGTTCGTCTATGATGTGTATGTATATGTGTTGGTGGAAGGCGCTCTCATTCTACCTGTTCTTCTATGAGTTCGTCTATGATGTGTGTGTGTGTGTGCAGGTGGAAGGTGCTCTCATTCTACCTGTTCTTCTATGAGTTCGTCTATGATGTGTGTGTGTGTGTGCAGGTGGAAGGCGCTCTCATTCTACCTGTTCTTCTATGAGTTCGTCTGTCTGTCTAGCTGTAGGCTCAGTGGCGTAGCTAAGGGGGGGGGGCGAGGGGGTGCTGTTTGAAATCGCCCCCCGGGCCCCCAAGAGAGGGGGGCCCCAAAATACATCACTCAATCAGTGCTGCGTTGACAGTTCAAGGAAAAATATTGCACCTCCCATTCGCTCCATTCCAAAGGGACATTTCTAAGGTAGACCAAGGATTATTATCATATAGCAATATAAAATTAATGTCACAAATGTGTTTTTAAGTTCTCTTACATTAGCAAGTGATATAAGTATTGTATAAAGGGCACCCATGAAACATGTTTGTTTACAAAAGCCCCCCATGTTGGGGGGGTTACAGCCCCCGCCCGAAACCCCCAGCTGGTTGGGCTTGCTTCGCTCGCACCCCCCCCCCAACACCTGCAAACTTTAGAGGGGCTCCCTCCAGGAATTAAGCCCCCCTGGCCCCCAAATGTCTAGCTAAGCCCCTGTGTAGGCTACATGTCATTGTAGGTTCATTTTAGCTCTTTGTAAGGAGTTGCGATGCCTAAAGTCATCACTTGCCTGTTGTCATGGGTCACTTGTCCCTGTCTAATCACTTCTTCCTTATAAACTACAACTTATATATTCACAAACACAGTGAAAACCTACCACAAAACTTGAAGGAGGATTATTGGCCATCTTGCGGTAGTAGGGATAATGCAAGTTAATGTTACTGTGGAGCGGCCCGCTGCGGCCGCTTGACAATCGTACGTTGTTGACGTCACAGCATGGCGCCGGTCGTTTTGGGGCGCACAAATTTTCCTCCACTAAAAATGGCTGTATCATCAAAAATACTTTTCAGATTGAAAATTCAGCATCACTGCCCTACTATATGAGTCATGAAGATTTCCAATCTATCGTTACCTCAAGTAGAGTAAATGGGTTATTTAATGGGTCCATTGAAATTCACTGGCGTAAAAAATGTCAGCAAAGCAGCTCACCTTCACCTCCAAGCTACGTGTCTTGAAACGAATAATTCACTTGCCGCCACTGAACGAGCGATTGAATAGACACAACTTCGGGCGCGTGGCTTCGTGACGTCAATGAGGAACCGTGGGGCGGAGAGGACCTTAAGGCCCGGTTCACACTTCACGTTTTTGCTGGACATAATCTACGTGCGTCTTGTTATCGTGACGTCACCGAGACGTCACGATGACGTTACCTCGACTCCCTCCCGCTCGCTCTTATCAGAAAATATTGCAGTATAAAAACGCCCTGCTTTCCTTACTTCCTCCATTTTGTACCCCATGACACAGCTATTACTCCCTTCACTATATTCTCCTTCACTCCCTGCCCTACCTATATAGCGCTACAATCTCTGACAACAGCGCTATTGCAACGGTTACAAGTGGATTCTGTATAGCGGGGCTATCCCACAGGTGTTGCCATATCGCAGTCGTAGCGCTATTTTTCAAGTCACTAATAATTACTAGCTATTTCACGGCCTGTAGAGGGTGTTGGTGGTGTAGCGTGATGCTGTAGGAAGGATGGTATATAGTAGCTACTAGAGGGGCACGTGAGAGGGTTAGAACTAGAGAACACGAGAAATAACGCAGGAAAATACACAGAGGTAGTGGTGGTGGTCCAGCTTACCTTCAAGCAGCGGTGCCGCTGTTGCCACGGATACAATATTTTCACATCATGTACAGGGTGTACCACGAGTTTCTGCAAATATTGATACAGGTGAAAGAACATGTAATTCTAAGCACAAAATATTCTATAACCATATGCTTTTTGAAGCTTCCTTTAGACGTGAGATAAGTTAGAAAAATTAGCGCTGCCAGTAATTTCACCATGGCAGGCGGTTGCCGCTCGGTGACATTTTGAATGATTTAATCATAATGTTTACTAGTAACGGAGCATTACATTATCTTACAACAACACAATTGATATTAATGGACATGTTATTACTAAATAAGCAGTACATGAGAACAGCAGGGTTGTAATAAACAATATTGTAAAATGCCACATGGCATCGTGTCAGGGAGGGGTAGAGTGGAACACGTGACTCAGCTGATCGGCGTGAGGCCTCGCAGCGTAGTCCTTCCTTTCTCCCCCGCCCCGACGCTTTGCCACTTAACTTTTTACAGTATTGTTTATTACAGCCCTGTTCTCATGTACTGCTTATTTAGTAATAACATGTCCATTAATACCAATTGTGTTGTTATAAGATAATGTAATGCTCCATTACTAGTAAACATTATGATTAAAACATTCAAAATGTCACCGAGCGGCAAGCGCCTGCCATGGTGAAATTACTGGCCACGCTAATTTTTCTAACTTCATCTCACGTCTAAAGGAAGCTTCAAAAAGCATATGGGTATAGAATATTTTATGCTTAGAATTACATGTTCTTGCACCTGTATCAATATTTGCAGAAACTCGTGTTTCACCCTGTATGTCTTCCATTACTAATATTGTCTTCCAGAATCACTGATAATAAATATATTTTGAATCAGACCTTTGGAAACAGCAATATTTTGATATTGCAAAACTTAGTTACGTATAATGGTCTATAAATTGTGGCACCCCAGCTCACGCATTCTGGAAAAAAGCCGCGAAAAGATTTGGTAGCTCCGAATCTTTGAGCCTGGAAACACACGTCTGTCAAGGTCACACAAGCAGGAAGTGACGTCACGGTGACGTCACGATGACGTCACGATGACAAGACGCACGTAGATTACGTCCAGCAAAAACGTGTAGTGTGAACCCCGCCTAAGGCGAAGCTGTGATGACATTCTCTGTTTCGAGAGGATTAAGGAGAACAAAAAAACAGATCTGGTTTTCAACACCACAGTATTTTTACTAGAATTTTTGTGATTCAAGAGACTGGATGTAAATATGAATAATTGTAGATTCGTGTGTGGAAATAAGAGGCATAACATACCAGAGGAAAAAAATCATCATTGATATATATTAATGAATAAATGGTTGGGTTTCGTAACAATAATCTCGCTTCCCACCTTCATCCAGCCCTGTACTCCTTCCTCCCTGCCTCCCTCCTGTTAGTTTCTCTCGCTTGAATTGCAAACATGTAATTACTATGAGAAGGCTGCCCAGGAATGCCACCAACTGAACTGCTAACTAAGGAGTCAACCATTGATTTCACCTTGTCAGTGTTTTTACCTACATTATAACAACGATTATAAGATAAAAGCCAAATTCCTCAACAAATAATTCATAAATATCAAGAGTGAGTTTATAGCAATTACTGACGTTCATTAAAATTTGCACCAGTTTTCCTTCTGACTTTTTTCCAACATCAAGAAATGAATCAAACCGAAGGGGAAAAAATCTTAATTAGAGTTTGCATTTCAGCAATAAAAAAAACTGGAAAAAAAATATTTATCTGCAAAAGCGATCTCGAACGAAAAAAGTTAAGACTGGGTCATCAATACATACTTTTGAGAGAGAGAGAGAGAGAGAGAGAGAGAGAGAGAGAGAGAGAGAGAGAGAGAAAAAAAAAGTATAGCACATAATCCATGCTTTATTGTCATCAATAAAGTGATGCTTGCTCAGTACATGTCCCAGTGCTCAAACGCTTCTAATTAAGGACAAAACAAATATACATTCGAAATTAATCACAGTGTCTGCCTCTCTGCACCTAATCTACTTACACACAGATTTCCAGTGTTGTCAATTAGAGAGAACTGCAACTCGAGAAATGCCAGTGGTCGCTGGCAGTTTTAACTCAAAGGTTGGTCTACTGTGTTTTGGCTCCGCGACTAATATTTTTCATAAATTAATTTCGCGATAAATATTGATGCACCGCATCTGAATACAAAAAAATATAGTTCTTCTGTTGTTCTACTAATTATATGGATGACATGCATTACGATGGAACGTTCTATAATAGCAATTTAATGCAAATTACTCGCCTCGAGTAGCAAAGCTTAATAGATTTTTTACATGTATATTGTGGCATGTAAAATTTGGGCGATGTTCACACTGTTTTCTAAGACAGTACTGCTGCGTCTGGCAAACGCTTGTCAAAATACAATAAGCAATGCCTTGGAAAAACGAAGAATAAAGAATGCCGAAATCGGCTTGTTGCTGCGACAATGTAGGTTATAATTGTGGAGGCGACGTGCCGCGGCGGGGAGTGGTGGGCGGGGAGATTGTGGCGGGGAGATTGAATCAAAACATTGCCACTTCACGCGTCGACTCATTGCACTTCTAGGCTTTCTATCTGATTGATACACAATAATAACAGGAAAATATGACTGCCTAGGTATAGATAACTTCTAAACATTCGTTATTGACTATATAATATCATAGAGTAGCATTTACCTCGCCTCCTCAACTATAACCTACTTGGTTATTTGGTTATATACAATGTTTTACAGAATCAGGCTTCTATACAATATACATATAGAAGAAAATCGTTCTTAATATTATACTTGTGTGTTTTAAGTACAGTGGAATAAGCCCATATTTTTCTTTCAAGTTGACCAACTTTTCACCAAATTGTGAGTTAAAACTACCAGCGACCACTGGCATTTCGGAGTTGCAGTTCTCTCTAATTAACAGGGCGGAGTGGACAGCTTACCCGTCGCCCCGCGGCTCACATTAAGAATACAGACGGATCATAGCGACCGATGGAACGATCAGAAAAATGCAGCTCAGATCCAGGTTCATATTTATGACTCAGCCTATGATCTTGTTTTTTTGTTGTTTTACACACACATACAGACTCTCTCTCTCTCTCTCTCTCTCTCTCTCTCTCTCTCTCTCTCTCTCTCTCTCTCTCTCTCTCTCTCTCTCTCTCTCTCTCTCTCTCTCTCTCTCTCTCTCTCTCTCTCTCCAGCATACCAAGCGACATGTAGCCTACCATAAGGAGAGAGAGAAAGAGAGATAATAAAAAGAAGGCAGACAGACAAAGAAACAAAAATGGCATACATAAATAAATACTTATTCCTTTACAGATGTATAAAAGCTTGTTGACGTCATCCCAGGTGTGCAGGTCTTTCAGGATCTCCTCCCACACTGCCTCTACACTAGAAAGGACTGAATGATAATTATGAACAATATCTCTCTCTCTGAGAGAGAGATTATGTAAAGCATAAAAATTCTGTAAAGCAATTCATAACTTGACATACATTTATTGAAACATTTATATAGTGATAGCAATTAATGTTATACAGAAAATACAATATATACAGCTGCATTATCAGGAATACATAGCATTGTGTTCCACAGGGCACCAAAGAGTTGCCATCCAATGGAATGCATCGCTAGGCGCGCATCATGAAGGGTCTCCTGCAAGATTCCTCCGCCGATCACCGAACACCCTAGGACGCAAAGGTCATCACGGCGCAGTCCTGTCTTCTTCAATCAAATCAGGAGAATATAATTGCTGTATAAGGGATGATTCATAATATATTTTCCTTTGTTATACCTGGCACAAAGAACACGAGGGTTTCAGGTTCCGACAAATTGATATTACCCTCCACTCAAAGGCTTATTTCAAAGGTCTAATAAAAAAGAAAAAAAAATCAAATAAAGGAACATAATTGGGCAATGGAACTTATGAGATTCTGGAAATGATTGCACACTACAATGTTATCAATTTTCATTTGCATTCAATATACTACATTGTCCGCTATGATTAAGGAGCATGTAATATGATTCACTATAGATTATAGATTGTCCAGAATAGTCAAGGAGTATGTCAACTGGTTGTTCTCATCTTTAAGTCTTAAACACCAAGAATTACATAACATTATTGTAAAATAAAACACCATAACACACCCAACCGTTACCTCATTCAATATAAGACACTAAAGTAAAATCACAACAGTTTCCCATGTTTCCTATACAGTCTTTCCTGTCCATCTGCCTCTACACCAAGACCTTTACTGAAAGAAAAAACATCCTGATCATGTATCATTCTGTATAATTACTAATGATGAGTGGCTTGTGTCATAGCCTCCAGCTGCGACAAGAAAATACAAAACAAAGAGGTATGTATTTTACAATGACTGCCTGAATGTCACAGGGAATGCCTCGACTACCTCATACGATAACTTAAAACCCTTAAAGTAATCGTCCAGACCCCATTTTTTTTTTTGCCGTATTATGTTGTATTAACATTCAAAACACCTAATCTACCAAAAATAACTGATTTCCAGGCCTTATTTCCGTAAAAACACGACTTTTGTAAAGAGCGCGCGATTTTTTTTTTCTTCCCTCCAACAGGGCTACGAATATTATTGATGACGTCACACCAGGAGCGGAGAATCTAAACAGCAGTCGTCTGCCTGTGACACCTGTCGGCAAATGTGATGATGAGCGATTGTACTTCGGTGTCAGACAGTGAATCTGTCGCTGTGACAGATCTAGAGTACGATGCTCAATCTGAGACAGAAATAAATGACGCTGCTCGCGTAAATGAAGAAAACGAGCCTCAGATTGTGATGGGCTACGCTACGCTATGGTGTGTGGCTACGGAATGTGTGGGTGGGTGGGGGGGTGATGTAGACAGTGTGACATGACAGACAAGGGAGTGTTGTTGACTGGTTTGTGTTACAGACTACCATACAAGGCTACGCTATGGTGTGTGGCTACGGAATGTGTGGGTGGGTGGGGGGTGATGTAGACAGTGTGACATGACAGGCAAGGGAGCTAGTGTTGTTGACTGGTTTGTGTTGCAGACTGCCATACAAGGCTACGCTATGGTGTGTGGCTACGGAATGTGTGGGTGGGTGGGGGGTGATGTAGACACTAGTGTGACATGACAGGCAAGGGAGTGTTGTTGACTGGTTTATGTTGCAGACTGCCATACAAGGCTACGCTATGGTGTGTGGCTACGGAATGTGTGGGTGGGTGGTGGCTACGGAATGTGTGGGTGGGTGGGGGGTGATGTAGACAGTGTGACATGACAGGCAAGGGATCGTGTTGTTGACTGGTTTGTGTTGCAGAATGCCATACAAGGCTACGCTATTGTGTGTAGCTACGGAATGTGTGGGTGGGTGGGGCGTGATATGTCCGCCGCACAAATCTCTTCCACAGATTTAACGTCGTCGTATCAGTCGGAAACGTGCGCAAGCTTTTCTGGAAAGCACAGCTGTCTTGCTGCACCCATAAAGGATGCATGCATCTGGCATATCGCAATTTTTTTTTATCAGAAACACCCAAAAATCTTCAAGTACTATATATTTATCTTTTGTGTTTACGTGCTTCTGGGTCAGCGCGGGGAGAAGAGACTTCCTGCTGTGACGTCACCGAGCCGTGGTGTGTCGTCTGCAAGCCTTGAGGAGCGTTTTGAGAGCTCGGGAAATTTGCAGATTTTGATTGCGGATTATTTAAAAACGGCTGACTGGATGCAAAAAGTGACAACATATTGTTGATATACTCGCTAATGGCTAAAATGTTATTGCATTAAATCAGGAATAATGAAATGGTCTGGACGATTACTTTAAGACAGTCAATATCAATACAATCGTACATACTGGCATCTCTCAGTGCATTGCAACAATACCTTGCCTCTGATTGTTTCCATTGTTTTTTTCGTCATAGTTATTTATTATGTGTGCTGAAATTCACAAGTCAGAATCTTGTTTACACATTTCAGCTTTGACAAGAGCAGACATGCATCCATCACATGCATGTGGAGACTGAAGACATGCGTTACCAAAATACACAGGAAACTAAACCAAATTAATGTTTTATATGCTTATATTGATCTGTTATGTTGGCTTTATTTATTTATCAATTATGGGTCATATTTCTCATAAGAACAACCTGAATAACCTATAAGTCTCACATTTCAATAATGTACAAACATATTAATCATTATACGTTACTACTTGTTTTCATCTAAAAGCAACTCAGTTGTTTTGTGAGTTCACATACATTAGTCTAGTCTAGACTTTATAGTCTAGACTTTAGACTCTAGAGTCTCTAGGCTGACTACAATAGTGTTCACTGAGTTGATGTATTGGTCCCTTTAATCCAATATTATAATGTTATTAGCCAGGACAAAAAAAACTAATAAATAATCTGTAATCCAATAATCCATCTGCTTGTTTGGTACACAGGTCTCTGGACAGGGGTGATACGTGAGTGTAGAAAGTGGTAGAGAAACATAGGCTGGAGCAGGACCACTATATTGCTTTAACGTTTCCACCAGAAATCCTCTCATTTTTTAAGACAATTTTGTTGTCTAAACATTAGAGCAGGGGGTCCCAAACCCGGGATCGTCGCAGCCTAGTTAATTAGGAATTATTGTGGGGTCGCAAAGGGCTCCATGGGGTCGCTCGGGATCGCAGCAGCGTGTGGTGTTGTGAGGGGTTGTATAAGTGTATTTTTTCCCCTCTGATATGTACCCTTGTAGAGGGTTGGGTATCTTTGTGATGGGGGAGAGTTTAAATAATATATATGTATTTTTTTAAATATTCAGGAAGTTCGTCGTCTGGAGTAGCTGCCGACTTCATCAACTGCATGATGGCCGCCATCTCCTGTACTCTACGCTGAAGAGGTTGTAGTCCCAGATCGATTATCCTTGCATCCTTGTTGACGTTCCTAGGACATCCGAGTATAATGGATGTCGCTTTTAATGTAGTGGTGGTGGTGGTGGTGGTGGTCACAGAATGGGTTATGGCTAAGTAACCATTAAATGAGTACAATAAAAACATTACCATTAATAGTCCTCAAGACGTCTGGAGCGGCTCTCCTTTCCTTTGTAGGGAGACTGTACGGGCGTGGGTTGTGGGTGTGGTGGTGGTGGTGCGGGGCGGGGAGTTAATCGTACTGTCCTCTGCCGCCTGGTGAAGACCCCAACATCTACACCTGAATGGAGGGGGAGTGGGGGGGCAACATAAGTATTCAGAAGCATTGCCTGATTGAATCCCATATAAGTACACTTGAATCCAGACATTCCCATCAATGAAGCGTATTTAAGAACCTATGATTCGAGTTTCTTAGTCTACAAGTAAACCCACGTGTGTGTGTGTGTGTGTGTGAGAGAGAGAGAGAGAGAGAGAGAGAGAGAGAGAGAGAGAGAGAGAGAGAGAGAGAGAGAGAGAGAGAGAGAGAGAGAGAGAGAGAGAGAGAGAGAGAGAGAGAGAGAGAGAGAGAGAGAGAGAGAGAGAGAGAGACTTTGACTTTGACTTTGACTTTGACTTTGACTTTGACTTTGACTTTTTATTGGCCTTTGTAACATAATATCATAGTACTTATACAATATTGTATTTGAAGCCCAGGTCTGTTGAGCCGAAGCTCTTATACAGACCTAATCGCTTATAAATTCTAGCAAGCAGACGGGAGCTAAAGGCCACCGACTTAACGGCAAAAATATATTCCTAAGACAGAAACAAAGTACATATTATGCATACCTATATAGAAACATACATGCACATGCAGGTTCTTTGTACATGAAAAATAAAACATTATGTATATGACTATATACATACATACATACACGCTTATTTATACATTTGAAGACATACGTATACCACGCATACACATACATATATACCCATATACATATACATCTATGCACAAAATGCGTACATACATACACACACGCACATGATCATATACATACACACATACATACACATATATACACACACATACACATATATACACATGCATATATACATATACATACACATACATATACACATACACATACACACACACATGCATACACACACATACACACATATGCACATATACACATATACACATATACACATACACAAACACTTGCAGCTGTGTTATTGAGCCCATGCATAGTAATAAGTTTATAAATATATGTGAAAATAGAAGAGTTGAACAAAAAGCAATATAGTTTTAATTTCGCATCTATTTATCAAATAGATACCAGAGAGAGAGAGAGAGAGAGAGAGAGAGAGAGAGAGAGAGAGAGAGAGAGACATCCCTATGATACTAATTTTGCCTTCTGGAGAGAAAGACGCTCACCAGCAGGAGAAACACGAAGCCGCCCACTAGTCCCAGGAACACGTCCGCCAGAGGGGACACGCCCACACGCGCGGGCGTGACCTCCACCATCCGCTTCTCGGCCACCTGACGCGAAGGACGGCGGGGGGACAACGGGGCAAAGCTTAAAGGTGATGGATAAGGTGATGGACGCCCAGTTAAGCGGCGTCACACTAGCACTTTTTCCGTCTAGTTTTTTTCAGCAACTTTCTACAAACTAATAATTTTCTGACTGCAAAGTCTGCAAGCCGTCACACACACAGAATCGTTCCCTGCATCACCAGTCAGCTGTTCGACTGTAAACAAACATGGTTCTTTGTGGTTTGTGGTTTAACCACTTTGTGGTTAAGATTAGGTTTCATTAAAACCTATAAGGTTAGGTTATGTTTCATTAAAACCTATAAGGTTAGGTTAGGTCTCATTAAAATCTGGTTAGGTTAGGTTTCATTAAAATATATAAGGTAAGGTTAGGTTTATTTAATTTTTTTTTTTTTCTTTTTTTTTTTCTTTGCGCAAAATAAAACTAACTCCATTACAACACGCACCTATTGTAGGCCAAGAAAAAATAGTCTTTGTCTCTGAAAACGACCGCGAAACTCTCGTCCATTATTACCGACGGTTATAATTACTTGCCTTGTAATGCATTAAGTTGTAGTAGAACAATTTCTTTCATGTACATCGTAAAAAAAAGTAAGCTGAAAGGCTTGGGAGCCGCCAACTTCTGCGGATTATGCACCCAAAAACATAGTTACCGAAATAGGAAAAATTTAGGTACTTATTACTTCTATTGCCGTTTCTTTAGCTGTGTTTTCCTGTGCCTGTATGTTTGTTTTTTGTGCAATGAATTTTCTAAATTCAGATAAGTGAGGTTAAGTTTTGGTTAGGTTAGGAGGCATTCATGATTCTTAAAACCCACTGTGTGTCAGGGTGTGTCTGGTGAGTTCAGAATGGGGTATAAAACCTTTTCCCACACCAAGACATTCATGATTCTTAACACCACTGTGTGTCAGGGTGTGTTGGTGAGGTGACCCTTTTAGTAAATCTTTTCCCACACTCTAAACATTCTTAATTCTTAACACCACTGTGCGTCAGGGTGTGTGTGATGAGGTACCCTTGTAGTAATCTTTTCCCACACTCTAAACATTCATAATTCTTAACACCACTGTGTGTCAGGTGTGTGTGTGTGAGGTCACTCTTTGTAGTAAATCTTTTCCCACACTCTAAACATTCATGATTCTTAACACCACTGTGTGTCAGGGTGTGTGAGGTGAGGTCACTCTTTGTAGTAAATCTTTTCCCACACTCTAGGCATTCATGATTCTTAACACCACTGTGTGTCAGGGTGTGTTTGGTGAGCTGACTCTTTCTAGCAAATCTTGTCCCACACTCTAAACATTCATAATTCTTAACACCACTGTGTGTCAGGGTGTGTGTGGTGAGGTGACCCATTGTAGCAAATCTTTTCCCACACTCTAAACATTCATAATTCTTAAACACCACTGTGTGTCAGGGTGTGTATGGTGAGGTGACCCATTGTAGCAAATCTTTTCCCACACTCTAAACATTCATAAGTCTTAAACATCACTGTGTGTCAGGGTGTGTGTGGTGAGGTGACCCATTGTAGCAAATCTTTTTCCCACACTCTAAACATTCATAATTCTTAACACCACTGTGTGTCAGGGTGTGTATGGTGAGGTGACCCATTGTAGCAACTCTTTTCCCACACTCTAAACATTCAAAATTTCTTAACACCACTGTGTGTCAGGGTGTGTGAGGTGAGGTCACTCTTTGTAGTAAATCTTTTTCCCACACTCTAGGCATTCATGATTCTTAACACCACTATGTGTCAGGGTGTTTTTGGTGAGCTGACTCTTTCTAGCAAATCTTGTCCCACACTCTAAACATTCATAATTCTTAAACCACTGTGTGTCAGAGTGTGTGTGGTGAGGTGACCCATTGTAGCAAATCTTTTCCCACACTCTAAACATTCATAATTCTTAACACCACTGTGTGTCAGGGTGTGTATGGTGAGGTGGACCCATTGTAGCAAATCTTTTCCCACACTCTAAACATTCGTAATTCTTAACACCACTGTGTGTCAGGGTGTGTGTGGTGAGGTGACCATTGTAGCAAATCTTTTACCACACTCTAAACATTCATAATTCTTAACACCACTGTGTGTCAGGGTGTGTATGGTGAGGTCACTCTTTCTAGTAAATCTTTTCCCACACTCTAAACATTCATAATTCTTAACACCCCTGTGTGTCAGGATGTGTGTGATGAGGTCACTCTTTCTAGTAAATCTTTTCCCACACTCTAAACATTCATAATTCTTAACACCACTGTGTGTCAGGGTGTGTGTCGGTGGGGTAAACTCTTTGTAGTAAATCTTTTCCCACACTCTAAACATTCATGATTCTTAACACCACTGTGTGTCAGGGTGTGTGAGGTGAGGTCACTCTTTGTAGTAATCTTTTCCCACACTCTAGGCATTCATGATTCTTAACACCACTGTGTGTCAGGGTGTGTTTGGTGAGCTGACGCTTTCTAGCAAATCCTGTCCCACACTCTAAACATTCATAATTCTTAACACCACTGTGTGTCAGGGTGTGTTCGGTGAGTTGACTCTTTGTAGTAAATCTTTTCAATCGAGTCATGCGAGAGACTGTTGGCTGTTATATAGAACCGGCTTTTAAATGTATCTACATGTACAATATTCACTTGAATATTTTTAATAATTTTAAACGTATTGAAATATAATTTGCAAAAACTTACTGAATTTATATCGAATATCTTTAAAGTAATCACTATGGATTTTGATTTGACTAAGAAAGTTGACTTCAACTTTCCATACAAAGACGATCACGAGCGACTGACTCAGACTGATTGATTCAGACGGACTAACTAGTCAGAGCGAGAAAAACTAGTCAGAGCGAGAAAAAACCAACGGAGATCGACTAACTAGACGGAAAAAGTGCTAGTGTGACGCCGCCTTTAGGTGCAACAGGTAAAAAGTGCGAGAGAGGGCGTGGTTGTAGTGGTTGGGCGACTTGGGAGGGAGGTGGGAAAGATGGGTGGAGGAGGATGTGAGTGAGCGAGTGAGGGAGGGACAGGGCTTGGCAAGGACAAGAGGAGTCCGTGGTTATGGGGAGAAGACGAGGCAGCGTGAGGTGGGGGGGGGGAGTTAGAGGAAGGAATAAGAGGGGCGAGGGGAGGGTGAGAGGAAGCTGGTACGTATGTGAAAGTTGTAGGCGTTGAGGGGGAGGAGATGAGGGTGATGGGAGGGAGGTCGGGGATAAGAGGTAAAAAAGAGGGAGGGAGGGTGTGTAGCATAAACAAAACACACAGTTGAGTTACAGCAAAAGAAAGTTGTAAGAACTGACTCTAAACCACCAACTATTACGTGCACTGCTGACGTTGAAACTTGTAACTTCTGGGACTAACATTAACACTTCACCTATACTATTAATATATACATTTAAATATACATTGTTCTTTGTGAGTGACCCTCATTTCTAAAGCTGACAAAAAAAACCTTGATATATTAATCGGGTAATATAATATATCCAGATAATATAGTTACTGTAGTGATTGATATACAATACTTGTGGCTCACCTCCACCCTACCTCTGGTTCCCCCACTCATCTGGTTACCAATGTTTGTTTTCTGTACAGCCAGAGATTACCTTTATTTGTCTCGATAAATATTGATTTTTTATCTCTTTCTATCTCTATTTCTCTCTCGTTATAATTATATTGTTTGTGTGCGTCATGCAGGCATATACAATACCATGTGTGTGTGTGTGTGTGTGTGTGTGTGGTGTGTGTGTGTGGATGTCGTCGATGCAGCCAGCTTGCGTGAAATAAATAAGTGGGTCGTGGTGTCTGGTCGGTTCATGCATTGCCAGGACGCATATTCGAGTTCTCTATGCGAGTATGTGGTTTCCAAGTGAGGACAAAGTAAGGCTGTTGCTACAAAACTAACCATAGGATTTTCTCGAAAATACCCTCATTGTGATTCCCACACAAAGTTACCACAAGGTTAATTAGAATACCTAACCTACCCTACCCGTAACTGAACCCGACGTGTTCAAGAGTAAACGCCACATACTCTTCCAGAAAACGGGAATATGCTGCCGGAACGAGTGTTAATGATCCATCCAGGCAGCAAGGCTCTGCTACAGGACAATAGAAAGAGATAGAAGGGTCAAGTGGATGGCAGCAGAACTGTGAACTTGGCACACAACATTTTATTATTCCTTTTAGCAGGAGGCTGATCCGTGGGCACCACACCCCTTCAAAGCCCTCGCAGTTCTCACATTCAACCATTTGTCGAGTCAACTGTGCAGCTCGCCAGCGCGGCATTAAAGTAATCGTCCAGACCCAATTTTTTTTTGCCGAATTATGTTGAATGTACATTCAAAACACCTAATCCACCAAAAATAATTGATTTCCAGGCCTTATTTCCGTAAAAACACGACTTTTGTAAAAAGCGCGCGAAAAAAAACATCTTCCCTCCAACAGGGCTACGACTGTTATTGATGACGTCAGAACAGGGACGCCCGCAGACACTCTGTCTGACACCTGTCGGCAAATGTTATGATGAGCGATTGTACTTCGGTGTCAGACAGTGAATCTGTCGCTGTGACAGATCTAGAGTACGATGCTCAATCTGACACCGAAAGAAATGACGCTGGTCGCGTATACTATGAGGAAAACGAATCTCAGATTGGCATGGGATCCTATATGTTTGAGCCCGAGTACGAGGTGGATGAACAGGTGTTAGCAGAGCCTGAGCTTCAGCAGGAGGACCTGGCACTTCTCCAAAACATGGATTGGTAAATAAGGTTAAACCATGTGTGTGTGGGAATCACAATGAAGGTACTTTCGAGAAAATCCTATGGTTAGTTTTGGAGCTACAGTCAAACGTAATTACTCGGAAACCACATACTAGCATTAACTACAGCAAAGAGTTGGAAAATATGCGGGCGGGAAGGCAGAAAGTGTGACAGCCACACCACCACAGGGTCTCTCACCACAGGGCACGCCCACGCCCACTCCACAACTGGTTTACTTGGTTTACTTGGTCTTGTTAAGAGGCAAAGCCTCACAGTCGTGGTGGTCCATCGCTACCCTCACTACACACCGTTTCTCAACACAACTGCTCGCCCCAACACACTATAGGCGTGAATCACCACACGCCACTCCGCCACTCCACTCCTACACACGCCACTCCTTTCCGTGTGCAAACTTTTCTCGAAAGGCACAGCTGTCTTGCTGCACCCATAAAGGATGCATGCATGTGGCATATAGCAAAACAAATCTATCAGAAACACCCAAATATCTTCAAGTACTATATTTATCTCTGTGTTTACGTACCTCTCTGATCAAGCGCGGGAAGATGAGCCTCCCTGATGCTGCGTCACCGAGCCTGAGCCTGAGCGTCTGCAAACCTTGAGAGCGTTTTGAAAACTCGGGGAATTTGCAGATTTTGATTGCGGATTACACTGGGGAACAAATTTTTGTTGAGTTAGGTCTGACACTTGTTATTAGGTAATTTTTGGGTGCTGAATCCAAAACTGATCTCAGTTTTTCTCTATCACGTCAAGTTTTTGAACTGTAGGATTTTCGTTTTCATAAAAAATATGAAAAATACTGTACATAACAGTAACAGTGCTTATTTTATAAAAAGTTGCAAATGTTAACATACAATGAAAATTAAAGAAATAGGCATGAATAGAATGTTTATTTAACATTATCATGTTTTTAGAAAGGATAAGGCTATAATTGTGTGCAGGTTAAGGTAAAAATTTACGTTTGTAGCTTTGTCTGGAGTGTTCAACTTGAGGAATATCGCGTTTGATGCTCCAACAGTAGTCAGCCATCATATGCACATCCCATCAGAGCTGGGCACTTCCGTACCTCTGTCCGTACCTCCGTACCTCCGTACCTACGGACTTCCAAACTAGGTCCGGAAGTCCGGAGGTACGGAAAGTTTTTCAAAGGTACGGAAGTAACAGGTACGGACCTGCGAAATTTTGGGTCCGTACTTCCGTACCTGATATTTTCTATGAGGAAAAAAAAAAAAAACGAAGACGAAAAAACAGTCCACAGAATAACTTTCAAGCGTTTTGGCGGGCAATTTGCCACTAGCTGTCAGCTGATCATTTCCTAAGGCGAGATCCGTGCATCTGTGGTGCCTGGTAAACACCAAACGTGCGGCATCAAGCTCAAGATCAACAACGTTTTATGTTTACTGTCACATCACCCGGCAACGCGTTTCAAAGTTTCACTGCTATTGCTTACTGTTTAGTGTTTACAACTAAACATGGACAAATACGTGAAAAGAAGTGATAGCGACAGGAGCAGGAGTGTGTCTGGGGATAGTAGCTGTAGTAGTGTGAGCTACAGAACCAGCACGCCTGCACCATCTGCGTCCAGAACCCATACACCACAGGGGACGTCAGATATTTCTTTGTCTGACGTGGAGCTGGACTCCTCCCAGCTGTTCACCCAGGACATAGAGGAGAGTGGGACTGAGCAGGAGGATCAGAGGAAGAGGCAGGAGGGCACCAGACAGCTAAAGGTTTGCCGACCAGCTTAAGGATGCCGACTTCCTGATGGCCACTGCCCTCCACCCCCACTACACCATATCCCTGGTGCGGCACTTCAGCCCCGACCAGGCCGCCGACATCAAGGACCGTATCGTCAGGGAGGTTAAGGACATTGTGGGCACAAAGGAGGAGGAGCAGCCTGAGGAAAGGAAGGAGAGGATGGACAAGTTCCACCTCCTGCTCTCCAGTACCCCAGTCCCTGAGGTGAGGCGACAGGAAGAGGTGGAGGAGACCATCGTCAAGACCCTGGAGGACTGGAAAAGGAAGATGGTGGACATCCCCCTCAGTCCCAACCTGTTCCCCACCCGCTACAGGAATGCCTGGCTGGACCTTTTCAAGAGGTACAACACCCCTCTCCCCAGCTCTGCTGCCGTGGAAAGGCTGTTCAGCTCCGCGGGAGACATCTTGCGGCCGAAGAGGTCCAGCCTCAGCAACATAAACTTTGAGCAGCTGGTGTTTGTGAGGGGCAACATGCACCTCCTAGGCTACAAGGAGGTGTAGCAGCAGTACAAGGAGGAGAAGGAAGTGGAGTAGGAGTTATACACTCTAGAATAAACTTGTGATTTAAACTAATTAGTCATTTCACTCATTTGTGAACTGTGAAGACTGGAGACAAATTTTATTTTAATTGATTTGATGATTATTTGATGGTAAATATATATTGCTATATATATTTATGAAGCTCTGATGTATTATAGCCTTGTATTTTGTTTTATTTTTGAGGTACTGACTATATTTTTTCAGGCGCGTTTTAATAGTTATAGGGTACAGGTACGGAGGTACGGAGGTACGGGTACGGACAGAACAAAGTAAAATAAGGTACGGAAGTACAGGTACGGACGACCCGCGTCCCGAAGTACGGAAGTACAGGTACGGACTACCCCAAATCCAGGAACGTGCCCAGCTCTGCATCCCATCTACCCTGGTAGCGTTCTTCCATAACCTTCAAATCTTGGTGAAATCGTTCACCTTGCTCGTCGCTAGCAGCACCAAGATTTTCCGGAAAGTTGGCAAGATGGCTATGCAAAAAAAGTACTTTAATACTCATGTTGCAACCAAGCGCTTTGTAGCTCTCCAATAGTTTCTGAACAATTTCTGTGTAATTACTTGCACGTGTATTTCCAAGAAAGTTCTTGACGACGTCTTTGAATGATAGCCAAGCATTCTTTTCAAGGTCTGACATAGTACCGTTGAAATGTTCATCTTTGATGAGCTGTCGAATTTGTGGACCATCAAACACACCGGCCTTGATTTTTTCAATTGACAGTCCAGGAAATGCCAAGATGATGTACTTCAAACAGTCGCCATCAGTTGACAATGCTTTTACAAATTGTTTCATGAGACCTAGTTTTATGTGCAGAGGTGGGAATATTATTTTCTTCCTGTCAACAAGTGGCTCATGTACAATGTTAGGATCTCCAGGTTTAAGATCAGATCTCGGAGGCCAATTCGTCTGAACCCAATGCTTCTCTCGAGCTCTGCTATCCCACATACAGAGAAAGCAGGGATACTTTGTGTATCCACGTTGTTGACCAAGAAGGAAGGACACCATTTTAAGGTCAACACAGATGCTCCAATTGTGTTTGTCATATTGCAATAACTCAATGACTCTCTTTACATCTCCATATTCTTCACGAAGACAGACCGAATGCCCAATAGGGACTGCGCCAAACAAATTGCCAAAACAAAAAAAGTTTTACTACAGCTCACAAGTGGAATTTTGCTTATCTGGAGGGTAAGCGGTGGAGAAAAAACTTGACGTGCTAGAAAAAAAACTGACTACAGATTTGGAATCAGCATGCCAATTTTAGTCTAAATAAGCTCAAAAATCTAACTCAACAATTTTTTTTCTTTCAAATTGTTCCCCAGTGTTATTTAAAAACGGCTGACTGGATACAAAAAGTGACGACGTATTGTTGATATACTCGTTAATGGCTATGATTTGATTGCATTAAATCAGGAATGATGAAATGGTCTGGACGATTACTTTAAGGGGGGCGTTCAGGCTAGTTTGGCTACAAAAATAGTTTCCTTAAGTTCTGTCCCAGAAAAATAACTGCTGGTAGAAGCGCGAATTTAAATACCCGCAGCAACAACAACCGTGCGCATGTTATTTGCACCCACCCACAATGTTTTTTTCTTACTACAGGAGCGAAATAATGAAAAAGAAAATGCCTTGGTGAGATGAATTAATAAGCTTTTTTCCGCCTCAGAGTCAAGGAAAACAACCAGCACACTATCTGCCCCAAGGGAGAGTCTTCCTGGTGCTGGGTGAAACAGGCAGAAGCTAAGAAGGAAGAGCCTGCACCTCACAGCGAGAAGAAGCTCTACCTTCCCCAATTACCACAGGAAAAGCTTGACTAAACCTGACCTCCTCGCAAGTGACTCAGAGGGAGGACCCAAAACCTTTATGAAAACCGCCATTCTTAGGTTTGGAAGAAGTTCTCCAAATACAAGTTTGCAGGATTATGCAGGATCATCTTAGTGTCTCAAGCCACCATCCTGGAGCAAAATTTTGGCTACAGCTACTCCTCCTTCCTCTGTTCTCTGGGTTTACCCAAATCGCCCCATTTCCTCACTTCCCTTAGAAGGAAGGAATTGAAGACAAAGATGAAGTCGTCAACACCTCCAGCGAAGAATAATAAGAAGAAGGAAGTTGAAAAGAAGTCGCAGGGGAAGGAGAATGATGCAAACTAGGCTGGATAAATAATGAGCAAAACGAGCAGAAAAAAGAGGATGTAGCTCCCATGATTCCCGTACCTTTGAGTGCCTCATATCCTTTTAAAAAGGAGTGGAATAGGTGCCAAAAACTATAAAATTGTTGTTAATAGTATAAATACAAGTTTGAGATGTCTGGAATATTATTCAATTATATTAATATAAATCAATCAATCAATCACTGGGGGCATACGCCAGGGGACGCGTCGCCTCGCAACCCTACGACGCCACTCCCGGGGTTCACCACGCGCGAGTCCCCATGCAGGCTCCCTTCCCATACCAAGCAGCTCTCGAGAGGTAACATCAACTTGCCCCAGCCACAAGTCGCCTTGCCCCAGCCCCCTTGGCCTCCTCCATGCTGGATTGTCTCTTACAGATACAACCCGATGGGAAGAATCGGTTTCAGGGTAGCGTGCCACATGCCCATATAGCCGAAATTGGCGCTGACAGACTATGCAGGTAATAGGTCTCGATTCAGTCTCACGGTGCAATCGCTGATTTTACAAGTAATCATCCCAGCGATACCCTATGATTCTGCGAAAACACTTATTACCAAAGGCATCAGTTCGCCTCTTCAATTCGCTGTTTAGTGTCCATGTCTCACAACCATAGAGTAAGACAGGGACCACAAGCGATTTGAAGATCCGGATCTGTGTCCTCCTGCACATGTACCGACAACGCCATATACTAATAAATGTAGATCAGTATGACAAATAATCTTTAATTGCTCTTTTTTTCAGCATTAGTCGTGAATAGTTTCTAATTCCTAAAAAGTTGTTTGACGTATTTCCAATCTGATTGTAAGATTATGACAAAATAATACAATAGGCAGTTTTGCAAGTATTATCATAGCTAAATAAAAAAAGAGAAAAGAAAGAAAGAAGTATAAGGAAAAAAATATATAGGTCGACTTTTTTTTTGGACAAAAAACAAATTTCGCGGCAATAGCTGAACAAATCCAGCTGTTTATAAGATTATTTTGAATTCAAAATATTTACTCAAAGTTCACACAAAAAACTCAAAATTCAGTAAAAACTGTGATCATGAATTGAATTTAAAATGACAGTGCATGGAAAGAAGATATTCTCTGTTAGATTCCCCCAACACTAGGAGTTAGTTTTCACACGGTCTTGAAAATACCAAAACGAATAATAGCTTGCCTTTAGTCTCGGTCACGAATGAGACTTTCACAGCCCGGTGCTTACAACTTTTGTCTTGCAGTTTTGTGCCATAGACACGGCCAGCGTAGGCTACTCAAGGCAAAGGTAGCAAAGGAGGAAAGGATTCAACAACTCGTCCTCACTTTCCGACATCCCTAACACATATCTGCAACCTCTGCGAAGCCTAGCCAGTGGCACCTGTCACCAGGTGTTCCCCACTTAATCTAAAGACTATCTATCAGACGCACTTCCAGAGAGACCAAGAAGCTGAAATATTCCCTTTTAGATGAAGAAAAGACTCAAACTATCAAAAAAAGTCAGTGTAATCCCAAAAGCCTCAAGAGACAATTTATTTAGGGAAAAGACGAAATCCAGTTGTCATGAAGAGTGGGGATGAGAAGTCTGTCAAGGAATGGAGGAACAGGGAACTCCCACCGACAAATGGTTCCAAGGTGGGTTTTATAGTGTAGAAGTCGCCACACTTCTTTACAACGCAGGTCCAGCTAACTAGGACCCTGGAACTCCAGCCATTGTCTCTAAAGAGATCATCTGCCTACAGTCCAATCAAAGACACTCTACAACAAGATACCTCACTCTGGGGTGTCCTATGGTGCGCGTGAGATCGACCTCCGCCGTGCGGCAGGTGTTAACCAGTCTGCTGGCCCATTCACTTGCTGCATATGACTATCATATAGACTGGTTTATCAGTATATATGATATACTGTTATCTTCATATATGATTGTTCTATAATATTATCAATTAAAAAACAGTAAAACACGCTAAAGAAATGCCATTACGAGACACTGAAGAAATATGCATGAACTCAATATTCACTTCAACTCTTCGCCGAGTCTTCTTTGCGAGTCAACTTTTAACTTGAAATATATCAATAGATACGCAATTTCATTAGCTTTCCATTGATATATTTTGTTTTCTGAAAAATGAATTAGAACCATGCATAAATTAGCGTTAAATAAATAAAACAATAAAAATCGGGTAATTTTCCCGATTGATGATGTTATTTATTTAGTTAACGCTAATTTATGCATGGTCCTAATTCATTTATCAGAAAATGAACTATATAAGTGAATAAATAACATCCTCAATCGGGAAAATAACCCGATTGATGATGTTATTTATTTAGTTAACGCTAATGTATGCATGGTGGTAATTCATTTATCAGAAAATTAAATATATCAATGGAAAGCTAATAAAATTCCGCTTCTATTGATAAGTTTCATGTTAAAAGTTGACTCGCAAAGTTTAAAATGGCGAAGAATTTAAGTGAATTTTCTTTGGTCATATGCAGCAAGTGAATGGGCCAGCAGACCGGTTTTACACCTGCCGCACGGCGGCGCCACCGTCGGCGGATAATAGAAGCTGCATTGGAGGGACCGCGAGTGAGGTATCTTGTTGTAGAGTGTCTTTGGTCCAATCCACTAGTGCTGGTGAGGGAGAATCATGAGGGAGCTAAAAGAGGGCGGGGTGTTGACCTACGTATTATTCTAGTGGTGAAATGGACGCAAATATTTCCTTCATAAACACTCGACTAAAACTCTTAATGTCATATAGTACAATTCCAAACATTTTGCATCAAATTAGAGCCCAAACAAAGGCTGCGTGGTGGGTGTTATCATATTTTTAAACATGGCCGCCAATTCTGACCTCCCCTCATTGAACTCAAATTCTGCAAGTTCACCTTCAAAAATACCAAATTAAATAGGATAAAACCAACATTTTTCATAATGTTAGATATAATTCTAGCAATATTTAACAGATAACATAGGTAACTAGTCAAGAGTAACTTCATTGTCATCAAGATCTGACTGTGTTTTTTTTTTTTTTTTTTTTTTTTTTTTTGCCTATAGCGCCAGTAGGCAGTGGTGACCCAGGGCTCGGATGGTAGGCTCTGGAGGTTCACTTGAGGGCTCTGATGGTTGGTCCTCGCCCGTGGTGGCGCAGGCAGGATTCTTATAGTGACGCCTGTGATTAGAGGCTCATGCCGCCCCCCTGTGTCCTCCGATGCACTCGCAATCGAAGGTAGAGTTGATGGGTGAGTTAGTGCAGTGGAGTCCTTTGCAATCACCACACAAATTCGAACAGTAAATGCCATGTTTCCAGCAACTGTATCTTGCTGTACATAAGAACATAAGAACATAAGAAACTAAGGAAGCTACAGGAGGCCACGAGGCCTACACGTGGTAGTTCCTGTCACCTAACACTATCTACATCCACCTTTCATCCCCATCCATGAACCTATCCAGCCCCTCTTTAAAGCTCCCTAATGACTCCGCACTAACTACCTGTCTACTGAGACCATTCCATTCATTCACCACCCTATTTGTGAACCAGTTTTTCCCTATTTCCTTTCTAAATCTACGCTTTTACAGCTTGAATCCGTTACTTCTTGTTCTACCCTGGTTAAAAGCCGTAAGAACTTTTCCTAACTCTCTTTTATTAAATCCCTTTATCCACTTAAAAACATCTATCAGATCACCCCTTACTCTGCGTCTCTCGAGTGAGTGTAATTTTAATAACTTCAATCTCTTCTCATAACTATAGTTACGCATCCCTTGTATCATTTTGGTCATCCTTCTCTGCACTGCTTCTAACAAGGCTATATCCATCCTGTAATATGGAGACCAAAACTGATCCGCATAGTCTAGGTGAGGTCTGACTAGAGCCAGATAAAGCTTTAGAATAAATTCCGCACTTCTACTTTTAACACTTCTGGTAATGAATCCTAATACTCTATTAGCTCTATTTCTGGTCTCAATACATTGTTTCCTAGGTCGGAGGTCTGGGCTCACCCTCACTCCAAGATCTTTTTCACCTTCTGATCTTATCAGCGATACATTGCTTATGGTGTATCTATTACCAGGGTTTTTTCTACCAACATTCATAACGCTGCACTTATCAATATTAAATTCCATCTGCCATCTGACTGCCCACTCGTTAATTTTATCTAAGTCTCCTGCAATATGTTTACATCAGACTGTGATCCAATAATCCTACCTACCTTAGTATCATCAGCAAACTTGCTGATATCACTGCTAATCCCACTATCCAAGTCGTTGATGTAAATCAAAAATAGTAATGGACCCAAAACAGACCCTTGTGGAACTCCACTTGTCACCAGTCCCCATTCAAATTTAGAACCATTAATTGTAATCCTTTGTTGCCTATTACTTAGCCAAGCTCTGATCCAATGAAGAACCTTCCCATCTATTCCATGAGCCTTAACCTTATTTAAGAGTCGCTCGTGTGGTACTTTGTCAAATGCCTTACTAAAGTCCAGATATATTATATCATAATCCTTATCCTTATCTGCCGTCTCATAAACTTTCCTATAAAAACCCAATAAATTGGTGAGACATGACCTACCCTTGGTGAATCCACGTTGTGAATCATTGATCAAACTATGTTTATCTAAGTGCTCTCTAATGTTTTTTGCAATAATAGATTCCAATAATTTACCCACTACTGACGTTAGTTAGACTTACGGGTCGATAATTTGACTTTAGTCCTCTGTCTCCCTTCTTAAATATGGGAACAACATTTCCTTTCCTCCACAATAATGGCACATCGCCTATCATAACCGACTTCCTAAAAATGTGCACTAACGATTCACTAACAACCTCCTTGCATTCCTTTAATACCCTGGGATACACTTCATCTGGTCCTGGCGATTTAAAATTTTTACTTTTATCTATACCCTCTTCCACCATTTCCCTAGTTATCACCTTATCTTTGGGTTTCTCCTCATCGCTTCCTTTGAACATCTGTTCACTATCACGTATCGTCTGTGTATCCTCCTTTGTAAAAACACTTAAGAAATAATCATTTAGACTTTTACACATATCCTCATCCGTATTTAAGACCTCACCCTGTCCTGACCTTAACGGCCCCACTGATTCCCTTGTCTTGGTTTTATATACCTGATAGAACCCTTTTGGATCATTTTTCGCCTGTCCTGTACTCTTTAGTACAGTTACACCTAATCATTTCCAACATGTTTTCGGGACCTGGTGGCAAGTCAGCCTTCATTGGTTGTAATATACCATTTAGAAGTATCCATCCCCACTCCTCAGGTTTTAGCTTGCTTCTTCCTTTCCATTCCTGAATTTGGAAGTAAACTCGAAGGCTGTGGAATTTCCTGGATGAGTGATGATCTTGTTGGTGGCAATGATTTGGCTTCAACATATTTTGAGCTATTTGCAACCTTTTGCTTAAAGCGCCTCAAACGGAGGTGATTGATGTTTTCCCCATCATTACCATTGTACAGGGCCACAGGCACACTAAAGCCTTCTCCCAATCTTCAGTAATCTCTTGTGCACTGCTATCCTTGCCAAACACATCTGCCAATTTAAAGAAGTTTCTATTGTTCATCATCTTTCGAAGGGCCGCTGCCTTGCCAATTCCATGAACCCTGGACGTAGAATGACAGCCCAGTAGTGCATGAATGAAGAGAATATTGGAACAAACCACGTTTCCCAAAGACTTCCTTGTCTCTTGAATGTTCCAGACTTTCGAACTTTTGGCAATTACCTTTGGTTCTAGTTTAAAGAAAACGCTGTAACCATCATCAGTATAGGCATGATAACATAGCAGGACCAACAGGTCAGTGTCGTCTCCGATCAATACTGTCTCTCCAATCTGTGCTGATTCTAGAGCGGTTTTGACAATATCTAGAGCAAATTTTGACAATTTTTGATAAAACGTCTGCATCTCCACTTGCATGGACTACTTTACACCCTGCTGTTTCCAATGTCTTTCCGAGGAAGTTGATGGACATCTGTTTGTTCTGTTTATTTGCCAGGAATACCTCTTTTTTTTCATTTCACCACCATTTTAGGAGTCAATGACACATTAACACCAACAGAACCCCCTGCTCGTCGACGATGAGTTGCGTCTTTAATGGAAGCACCACTCTCATATCCATCAAAGACAATGCATGCTTTACCATATCTAGATGTGACATACGAATGTGCGGTAGTGATCACACAGATCTCTTCAAATGTGTGTCCTCTTTACCAAGGTAGACGTGGAAGAAGTGCTCCGTCATCTAAGACATACTGTGGATCTGAAGACTGGACTTGACGATACAGGGAAAGTCAGTTCCCTTATTCCGTCTGCCAAAGCCAGTTTGTTTGCCTCCCGTGGTAGTCCCAAAGGCTTCTTGGCAGTCCCTCCATTTGCTGCAAGTACAAGTAGGCAGATTTTGTATAGAGGCTGTGTCCGGCTGCTGCAAAGTACGGCAGCATTTTCCTTGTAGCATCAATGTGCAACTCCCAGTTGCCAGTGTGCTAGCTCACCATAGCCAGATCTTGATGACAATGAAGTTACCCTTGACTAGTTACCCATGTTTTATGTTAAATATTGCTAGAGTTATATCTAACATTATGAAAGATGTTTGTTTTATCCTATTTCAATTGGTATTTTTGAAGGTGAACTTACATAATTTGAGTTCAATGAGGGGAGGTCAGAATTGGCGGCCATCTTAAAAATGGCAGCCGTTGACCCCTTTCCGCAAGGTTAATTTTGGTAAACTTTTTTTTTATCATAAAGAAGGGATATTCGTGGTCAATATCCAAGTTAAAAACCTTTGTTTGCAATTTGTTTGAGTGTCAGCCAAAATTCAGCTATATTGACTAGACTATAATGATCTTCTAGGTCTAACTCAAAGCCCTATCCACTCCTACGCTGATAATTCTACCGTGTCTTTTCCAACGTTGTTTATTAAACGTCCAATTCAACAGAAACTAAGTGATTCATGGAGAGATGCCACCAAGCGCCTAATTTCTGATCTTTCTATAATTTCTGATTGGGGCAAAGCAGACCTTGTTTTGTTCAATACCTTAAAAACCCAATTTCTTCACCTATATACTCGTCAAAACCTACGAAATAACTAGCCCCTCTTCTTCAGTGACACTCAACTATCTCTCTCTTCTACAATGAACATTCTTGGAATATCCATTACTACTAAAAATCTGAACTGGAAATCTCGCATCTCATCTCTTGCTAAAACAGCTTCTAAGAAGTTAGGTGTTCTGTGGCGTCTGCGTCCATTTTTTTCTCACTCCCAGTTGCTTGCTCTGTACAGGGGCCTTATCCGCCCATGTATGAAGTATGTCTCACATGTTTGGGGGGATCCACTCATTCAGCTCTCCTAAACAGGATTTAGTTAAAAGCTTTTCGTCTCATCAACTCTCCTTCTCTGATTGACTGTCTTCAATCTTTAAATCACCGCCGCAATGTTGCTTTTCTTGCTATCTTCTACCGTTATTTCATGCTCACTGCTCTTCTAAATTTTCTAATTGCATGTCACCCCCCCCCCCTCCCGCGGCCTCGCTGCACAAGACTTTCTTTCATTCTCATCCATATGCTGTCCATCTTCCTAATGCAAGAGTTAATCAGAATCTTTACTCTTTCATCCATTTCACTGGTAAACTCTGGAACTCTCTTCCTGTTTCTATTTTTCCACCTTCCTACGACTTACATCTTTTCAAGAGAGGAGTGAGAAGACACCTCCCGAACTAAAATGGTCAACCCCCATTTCTTTATTCTCTTACTGTCTTCTTTGTGGGGACTGGCAACTAGACGGGCTTTGTGTTACCTTTTTTTTGTGGCCTTGGCCAGTCCTTTGTGATGTAAGAAAATAAAAAAGGAAATGCGGTGAATGTAGTTAGTGGTGGCGGTGGTAGAGGGTGCTAATGTGTCGGTGTGTGTAGGGGTGGTGGTGAGATGTAAAGGTGGTGGTTGTGGTGCTGCGGTGTTGTCAATATGAGTGGTAGAATCAATTTACTTTAGTAGTTGTAGTGATGGTGGTGATAATGTGGTCGGTAAGGTGGTAGTGGTGGATGTAGTAGGTGTGGTGGTAGTGGTGTTGGGTGTCGCCGAGGGTGTGGTGTTGGGTATGGCGGTTATTGTATTATAACCTCAGCTCTGGCGCAGTATTAGGTTTGATCTTTGCTGTTGGCTCCGCATCAATATTGTAGCTAATAATGAGGATTCTGGAGAGCGGAGGTGAAGGGCCGGGACAATGGGGAGGGACGGCGTCGGGAGAACAAGATAAGGACGGTAAGGGAAGGGAAAGGAAGAGAGGAGAGGGAACGGCAAACACAAGAGAGGAGTTAAGTGAGATAAGATGAAGAATACAAAAGGAGGATGAGGAGGAAAATAAAAGTTAGATGATAAAGCAGAAAGAAACTTGATAATTCTGGTAGTTGAGGTCAAAATAGAAGGAAAAAGAAGACATGAACTCTGGGGAGATAACTTTTCTTTTAGCGGCGCAAACCATACTTAATGCAAACCCATGTTGTTTTTGTTGTTGTTGTTGTTGAGACGACGTGCCGAGGTGACTGTGGTGAAACAAGAGTGATACAACAAGCGGTGGTATAAGGGCAGGTGCGGAGGCCGACTGCGGATGAACTTTCCAAAATGTAAATCACAGTTAGTGGATGACTCTACCTCGAGGCCTCGTGGAGAATATGCTGAAAAATAAAGTGAAAAAAATGGAGGAGAGTGCAAGAGAGAGAGAAAACCTTTTGTTCACCTAAAAGTAACCTGTCTACCTAGGGTACATAGATCTCCTTATACAGCGACCCTATGTCTACCTAAATCCCCCCGACCCGCCAACATATATTTATTGGAAAATCAATAATTCAACTACTTCGCCTTTTCCTTTGACCATCCAAATCCTTTTTTCCTATCTTTCTCTTCCTCTTATTACTTCACCCTCATTCCTTTTTTTTTCTCTCTCTCTCCATCAGTACCCCCTTTCCTTTACCTCCCTCTCTACAGAAAGTCACATATTTTCCCTCTCCTCCCACTGTCGCCTCGTCAAGCAGATCACCGTACACATAATGTCGAGGTGGAGGGTGTTTAAAAAAACTATTGCTGGTTGTGGATCCCTGGGTGTTGGTGGCGGTGCAGGTGTAGTTCCCGGCGGAGGAGCGGCGCACTGTCTGCAGTACCAGGTTTCTGTCGGACACAAGGCTTGTATGTAGAGAGGAGAAGGGCGTCTACAAACCCTCCTCGGAAGGGCTTGTAGGTGCCCAGAGAGCGAGAGGGGCGGGCAGAACGAAGGTCGAAGGGCGAGGATGAAGACATGGGTCACCCCATGTCTTCGTGGGAAATGAGTTTTATTTCTTGCTTTTGTTTGCGCTGTATATGTATGAAATAATGCATAAGATGAAGGAAAACTGCAAAAAATACATAATACAGTTGGCATATGAGGTGATTTTCTCCGAAAAATGTTCTCATATCTCGGTATATGAAGAGGATAAAGGTGGACCTTAAGGCCATGCCACATGGACACTTTTTCCGGCCTCTTTTGGTAGCAAACGCGTATCAGGCATCATTTGACGCCTGATAGGCTGATACTGGCATCTTTTGGTAGCAAACGCGGAGTCGCGCATGTTCGTTCTCATGCCACCAGTAGCGGCATCCTTGTTTACATCTTGGAGCAGCCGACGCCACGCAAGACTTGTACAAACTACACATTTCAGTGAAATAAAGAGAACTGACCAATCTTGGGTGGTCAAGAGATGCTGTAGCATCTCTATGTGATATGTTTAGGGAAAATAAGTGCTGTAGCTATATAGGGAATATAGTTGTATAATTTTGTATAGCAATAGTAATATGGTGTAGATGAGAGGAGAAAAATAAAGATGAGAGGACGAAAATAAAGTGTTTGGTAGAGTAGGGTAGGAAAAATAAATAGGTGTTTACTCTCTATATATACAAGACACGTGTATGATATGGTACATGCGTGTTATTTAGATTTGTTTAACATATTATTTAGATTATATAGTTAAGTTATGAATTGGTGATGAGAAGTTATGACGGAAAATGTTGATAAAAACTGAAATTTAATAGACATTTAATAGGGTGCGCGTGTTTTTACTATAGAAATGGGGATAATATCATGTGTTATTTTTAGTTGACTTAGGAATTCAAGTAAGATATATTTATGGTTATCAAGGGAAATATGAAGAGGGAAGGACATTTTATCGATGCCATTAGAAGCTGAGTAGCTAAGATATAAGAATAAGATCTTCGCTACTCTGGTAGGAAAATGCTCGTAGCCGAAACGCCGTGTGACAACACGCGCACTTTTGGCCACCAGTATGGGCATCTTTTGGTAGCAAAATACCAAAAGATGCCGGAAAATATCGCTCGTGTGACACGACTCTTAAAGGTGGAGGTGGCCTGTGACCACCATCTCAGACGTCAACAGCGCTGCCAGCCGCATAACTCAATCACCTTTTTATGGGACATTTACAGTATTTTACGAAGTAATATATTGGTTTGCGTGAAAAAACTGGTTAGGACAGATATATTCATGGTCATTGCTTGCTACTCAGCATCTTAAGGCCGGTTCCCACTAGCCCGCTTGTACGGCCGCCGTACAACAACAATGAACAACAACGACGTCACAATGACGTCACAAAAAAGTCGACCGCACCGCCGTACCGCTGTACGGCTGCTGTACAAAGTTAGAATCAAGTCATCTCTCCCGCTCGGCGGTGTCCGCTCGAGGTGCAAACTGTGCCCAGTTACCGCAAATACCACTCAAGCGGTGATGATGGTGACGTCATTGTTGGGCGGTGTACGGCAACGGCGGCCGCAGAAGCGGGTTAAGGCCGGTTCCCACTAGCCCGCTTCTACTGTCGCCGTTGCCGTACACCGCCCAACAATGACGTCACCACCATCACCATATACCACATCATACAGTGGTATATGTGGTAACCAGGTACAGTTTGCACATTCCTCTCGAGCGGACATCGCCGAGCGGGAGAGATGACTTGATTTTAACTTTGTACGGCAGCCGTACAGCGGTACGGCGGTGCGGTTGACTTTTTTTGTGACGTCATTGTTGTTCATTGTTGTTGTACGGCGGCCGTACAAGCGGGCTAGTGGGAACCGGCCTTTAGTGGGAACCGGCCTTTAGCGGTCAGGGCAATGTTGTGTTTTTTGGCGAATCCGGCATACCCGCGCTCCGCTGGCATTCTTATCAGCTTAACTCATGCCTACCAACCCAGTAAAAGACGTGGGTATAACTTTGTCGTCGGCTTTCAGTGCTTCTATTGACTATTGATTGTTGGATCTGTTGCTATTTGTAATTTTATCATTGACTGTTTTTTATTGCTGTTATTGAGGTTGCTGTTGTTGAGATTTTGTATATGTTAAATGATGCTGCTTGCGCGTCGAAACAGTTTTAGCAGGGTGTGCTTCCGGCATGTATGGGTAAAGACCGGTTCCCACTAGCCCGCTTCTACGGCCGCCGTTGCCGTACACCGCCCAACAATGACGTCACCATCATCACCGTTTGAGTGGTATTTGTGGTAACCGGGCACAGTTTGCACCTCCGCTCGAGCGGACACCGCCGAGCGGGAGAGATGACTTGATTTCAACTTTGTACGGCAGCCGTACAGCGGTACGGCGGTGTGGTCGACTTTATTGTGACGTCATTGTGACGACATTGTTGTTCATTGTTGTTGTACGGCGCCCGTACAAGCGGGCTAGTGGGAACCGGCCTTAAGGGCGAAGGGTGAAGGGTCTCCCTCAAGGATATTAGAAAGATATATAATATCCTTGGTCTCCCTCGACCTACATGGTCGAGGGTCGAACCAAGACCTCTGCCTTCGTCACTATGCATGCGAGCCTAAGATCCCTTCCTTCCGCTGGCTAGCTACTCGCTCGTCCTCCAAATATAAATTACCCAAAATGGCCTTTCTTTATCTTTCTCTCTTTCCTGATCTTTATCTGTTCTTTCATCATCTCTCTCTCTCTCTCTCTCTCTCTCTCTCTCTCTCTCTCTCTCTCTCTCTCTCTCTCTCTCCTCTCCTCTCTCTCTCTCTCTCTCTCTCTCCTCTCTCTCTCTCTCTCTCTCTCTCTCTCTCTCTCTCTCTCTCTCTCTCTCTCTCTCTCTCTCTCTTATAATAACATATTCAAAACTACTTTTCCGTGTCGCGTTCAATTATTAAGTGGTTAAGCTGCCACTTTGGTCATTTTCGTCAAAGTTCAAAGGTGATCATTTGAAGTGGTAGAAAAGGAAAATAATATGTGCATTATGTAGTTCTAAATATATGTAACTGTCGGTCAAATTGCCTTTCTGTCTCAATCTTTTTGTTCCTTTCTGTCTCCTTCTGTCTCTCAACTGTTGGGATTCCTAATTGACTTAAGCTTTCATAAAATTCGATTTATTTCCATCTCTCTGTCCTAATATTACGCAGATGGAAATCAGCGATACATTTTACCAATAATCGCATCGATTATAATTTTCAGAATAATTAAATTATTAACACAGCGTTGAGGCACACGTTCACTGGCACAGAGGGAGTCACATTCCGACACACCACTGCTGTCTGTTTATCAAGAAATATTCCATTATGTAACACCGTCTAGAAACAATAAATCTTTTTGATCTTGGCAGCGCGACTGACTGAATTGTGTAAGTATTCATAACGTCAAAATACAAGTCGCACTTCTGTTCTTATTACATTGTAATTTATTAGCAACATGATAAAAGCAGCACATATGTCCTTTGTTCCTCCTGGACCGATATATATGAATAGATCTTTAGGCTCTCTTCAGTCTGCAGGAGCTCACTGTGCTACGCTGCGAGGACTGGGGAGAAAAGGGCAGGAGAAAAACTCTTCCAATTTAATTTAGTTTTTCTCATATACGTGACAGCTTTACGAGGGCTTCAGGGGCCTGAGTGAAGTTGTAGCAGCGACTGTCTTCAATTGTGAACAGAATACCGGGAAGCATCATCTCCTTGAGGACATTTTCGCGGTATTTTCTTACTCGTCATGTGCAACGAGAATAATAGTAATTGTGTTCGGTAATTAGTGTAGTTAATGAAGAGTTGAATAAGAATAAATATAAATATAACATATATTTTCTTTAGAAGGCATTATTTCCCAAGACCGTTCTGAACGGCTGATATGAAAAATGGTATGGAATCAATTTCAAAACACTAGGAATATTCACCGAACTATGCGATTAATCTCATCAACAATAGTTAATTTACAAATGTTATATACACATATGATTTGGTGTTTCTATTAATTGTTACACAATACAATTTATTATCAAAGTTTATGTTGTAATTACTACAACAAATACGTTGATATTCCCGTGTATTGTATTTGTATTGCAGTTTATAACCATAGATAATACTAAGGGTCAGATCTGGAATTCTGGCAAAAAAATATGAAGTGTACCCGAAGCTTAGATAAACAAAACAACAAAAAAGAAAAATATAACACAGTGTAGCACCTCGGACAACGAATCACAATAGCGACGCCTGCGTTTACGGCTGCCAACCATGCCAGGAAAGAACTTAATTAAGGCGTAGAGACGTTGCCAGCTTATCATTGTCTATATTGACCTACACTGTCCGCTGCCCGACTTTTTTTTTGTGACACCAGAAGGACATTGTAACATGACCTTTAAAAACAGTAACTTTATCTCTCTCAATATCATCCGGTGCCGCCCCGGGACCCACCTAAGCGGAGGTGCTTTTGGCAATTCATCTCAGCTAAGTGGGAGGACCTAAGGCAGTAAGTACTACTCTGATTTTCCATGGAATGATTATTGCCTCAGTGTCAGAGACCCATCTCTTTGTGCAGAGCTAATTACTGGGGTCATTGTCTGTGGCATTGAGGCATACATTCCACACACTGTCTATAATCCTAAAGCTCGACAACCTTGGTTTAACTCTGCTTGTTATCATGCTGTCCAAGATAGAGAAGCGGCTCACATGACTATCATATAGACTATGGTTTATCAGTATATATGATATACTGTAATCTTCGTAAATGTTTGTTCTATAATATTATCAAATAAAAAACAGTAAAACACACTAAAGAAATGCCATTACGAGACTCAGAAGAAATATGCATGAACTTAATATTCACTTAAACTCTTCGCCATTTAAAACTTTGAGAGTCAATTTTTAACATGAAACATATCACTAGAAGTGCAATTTTATTAGCTTTTCATTGATATTTTTTTGTTTTCTGATAAATGAATTACCACCATGCATACGAAAAATGAAAAGTGAAGTTGAAAACAGGCGCCCCGACTTTGGGGCCATTGTGCAACAGGCCGGTATTCCGTGCGCAGTCCAGATTTACAGTGGTCTGTGTGAAGTGCTAAATTTTGAGGAGGAAGGTTTTTTTCATTACAAGTATAACGGTGAAGGATGACATTGTACTTACGTCTCCTCCGCATGAATGCTAAACAATTATTTTGTTGAATGATATTTTTGATATGTTCCGAATACGTAGACAAAATGGAGTGAGAGAGAGAGAGAGAGAGAGAGAGAGAGAGAGAGAGAGAGAGAGAGAGAGAGAGAGAGAGAGAGAGAGAGAGAGAGAGAGAGAGAGAGAGAGAGAGAGAGAGAGAGAGAGAGAGAGAGAGAGAGAGAGAGAGAGAGAGAGAGAGAGAGAGAGAGAGAGAGAGAGAGAGAGAGAGAGAGAGAAGAGAGAGAGAGAGAGAGAGAGAGAGAGAGAGAATTGCTGTACTTTTTCCATATTATTTGTATAATTATTGTCATGAATAAAATATAATACTGCTAGAGATAGTCCTTGGCGTCCCAGTCAGGACTTCAGCACATCAATTTTCTTTTTGTTTTCAATGTATTAAGTTTATAAAAATATTTAAAAAAAAAGAAAAAAAAAGAGAGAGGAAGGAAAGGCAGTGACAAGAATGTGACTTATATGACGGAACATGAGTAGAAGAAATGAGATAAATAAATAAAATATATACATGTGTTTAAAATAAGTCATTACGTTAAAGTATTAATTTCCAACCTGCTGTTAAACTGACATACTGGGACCTATGTAACATACTAGGACAGATAAAAATGTGATTATATCACGAAACTAAATCTATATTGGACACACTAAGTGACAACTCTGCGCTATCAAGATCACGTTCTCCATTGTACACATAGTCCTTATCCCTATCACTATCATCCACAACGTCATCACTATCAGAGTCGCCTTCCCCTTCAAGAAATTCATATTCATTCATTCATCTTAACTGAAAAGCCTAGAGTGAATGGATGGTATATCCAAGGGTTCTCAACGTCTGCTCCCCATGACGTTCAATAGAACATTAACTCGCGGTCAACGGAGAGGCAGTGAGACGACTCAGACGAGTCAAACCAAAGACCCTACACGTGTGTAGGGTCTTTGAGTCAAACACAACCGCTTCTAGTACTCCTGGAGCCAAGGGGTGTTTTCGTGTTTGAGAGGGCCTCGAGATCACTCACCTGATTCTGATAGAGGACCACCTGGGGCATAATATTAACGAGGGTAGCTCATCTGAAACCTGGCAATAATCTCATAAATCACGGATTTGTCAAAAAAAAAAAATCCGGAAATGACCCTCCGAATGACGGGTGAGCCTCCTTTCGATCGTCATAGCACCTAAACAAAGACACTTACGGAAATTAATTACCACTCATAAGAAAGCTTAACTTATCCGCTACAAGATTTAGCTAAAGTGAAGTTGATTACACAATGAACATTTTCAGTAGGATCGTAAATACAAAGTTATATCAAATATTTTGAAAAATTTGGGTTGTAATACACAAAAAATAAAATAAAATATATAAAGTGACAAATCTCATTTTTGTTTAGTCTGTACTAGTTTATTACACATTAGATAAGTTTTTTAAACTACCAAACAGAATAATTTAAGTCCATGTGAACATTTAGGGTCAAATAAATAAAAAAGATGAATTTACTAAAACCGGAGGAAAATACCATTACACTTTCTCTCAAGTTTAGGACTTGAGAAGTACAATCAGAAAAGTCTCGCTTATCCTAGCTTCCTTTTTGAAGGAAAAGTAGGTTTTTAAGGGCCGTAGTGATGATAAGGATGATCTTGGTGACCAAATTGGAAAAATGTTATGTCCACTCTCTTAAGTACATAAGGGAAGTCAAACTCGATTCTACACTGAGAACCTGAATGAATGAATCTTACAATAGTTTGTTTTTTTGTTTGTTCGTTTCCAACAGTAAAAGGAAGTAATATATAAATTGGAAAATTGTTCCATTTTACGAAAATGATGAGTCTAATTTTCACGAGGCGTGTGGGCTGGGGTCACTTAGTACATACTCATCCAGCACCTATCCTTTATCTAACTAGCTGGATTATTACATCCTTTGTCAGAAGCTTGGCAATTGCAGTACTGACAACAAATTAGCTCATATTGTCTACAAACACATCGCTTAGTGGCACAGGACGTGCATTTACATGGCATTGGGAAGTCATCTGGCAGTAAGACCTGACATCGTTCCGGCTCAAGGATGCCACCAGCCGCGCTGTAGCCAAAATTCCTTGGATCAAAGTACACTTTCTCCAGACAGTGTAGTTGCATGTACGTCCCGTAAAATGCCCTGAGAATATGCCCCTTGATAGAACGACTAGGTCAAGGATAGTCTTTTTGCTGTGTTGGAAGAAGTGATATCTTAGCTCATCCATTGTTTTACATTGTGTTCCAGACTTGTACACATTAACTAGAAACTCTTCTATCAATGGAAAATCAATCGCATTTTGGTGCTTTCCGAAGTTTTGGAGGTAGTGACACGGATTGGCTTTTAGTCCAGCTGCTTTTGTGCCAAATTTGCTTGTTGTATCACAACCTGTGAGATGATGCAGTGCTACAAGTACTTTGCAAGTTTCCGTGCCTAACCTCTCAGCCAAGATATGAAGAGGAATATATCTGGTAGTATTTCCCACACCAGCTCTAATCCACATTCCCTTAAACCATGGCTCTTTAGGAGATCCCAGTAATCTACCCCAAGGACCATGACGTCTGTATCATTAGACAGAACAACTACCCTTGTTGCCCCACTACATACTGCATGGAGAGCATGGGGGATGATCCTCACATCAGCTTCTTCTATGCTGAGATCTAATTCAGGAACAGCTGTAGCCCATTTATTGTATACTGCCTTGCATGGTTCACTATCATTGGAGAAACCCATCGAGCTGACCACAACATTTTTCATTGGTTTTGGGTTTCCTATGATAAAGTTTCGAGGTTGCCCTTGTACTTTGGTTTGTTTGTGGCCGATGCCCAGAAGGAGTCCATATGCACTGGCAACTGTATCTCTGGGTTCACTTCATTCAGGTCGATTGGATTACAGCTACATCTTCTGATCCTCTCACTTTCTTTAACTAAGCCATCCATATATGTGTCAAAGACAAAGTCTTTTCACCAGCAGCCCTGCTGGTGTGGGAAATACTATACCAGATATATTCCTCTTCATATCCTGGCTGAGAGGGTAGGCACGGAAACTTGCAAAGTACTTGTAGCACTGCATCATCTCACAGGTTGTGATACAACAGGCAAATTCGGCACAAAAGCAGCTGGACTAAAAGCCAATCCGTGTCACTACCTCCAAAACTTCGGAAAGTACCAAAATGAGATTGAATTTCCATTGATAGAAGAGTTTCTAGTTAATGTGTACAAGTCTGGAACACAATGTAAAACAATGGATGAGCTAAGATATCACCTCTTCCAACACAGCAAAAAGACTCCTTGGCATACCCCCCAGCAGTCGTTCTATCAAGGGGCATATTCTCAGGGCATTTTACAGGACGTACATGCAACTACACTGTCTGGAGAAAGTGTACCTTGATCCAAGGAATTTTGGCTACAGCGCGGCTGGTGGCATCCTTGAGCCGGAACGATGCTTAACGGAACGGAACTTACTGCCAGATGACTTCCCAATGCCACGTAAATACACATCCTGTGCCACTAAGCGATGTGTTTGTAGACAATATGAGCTAATTTGTTTTCAGTACTGCAACTGCCAAGCTTCTGACAAAGGATGTAATAATCCAGCTAGTTAGATAAAGGATAGGTGCTGGATGAGTATGTACTAAGTGACCCCAGCCCACACGCCTCGTGAAAATTAGACTCATCATTTTCGTAAAATGGAACAATTTTCCAATTTATATTACATCCTTTTACTGTTGGAAACAAACAAACAAACAAACAAACTATTGTAAGATTCATTCATTCAGGTTCTCAGTGTAGAATCGAGTTTGATTTCCCTTATGTACTTAAGAAAGTGGACATAACATTTTTCCAATATTTGGTCACCAAGACCATCCTTATTCATCACTAATGCCCTTAAAAACCTACTTTTCCTTCAAAAAGGAAGCTAGGATAAGCGAGACTTTTCTGATGTACTTTTCAAGTCCTAACCTTGAGAGAAAGTGTAGTGGTATCTACCTCAGGTTTTAGTAAATTCATAATTTCTTTTTATTTGACCCTAAATGTTCACATGGACCTGCATTATTTTGTTTGGTAATTTTAAAAACTTCTCTAATGTGTAATAAACTAGTACAGACTAAAAAAACAATGAGATTTGTCACTCAATATATTTTATTTTATTTTTTGTGTATTACAACCCTAGTTTTTTTTTCTTATTTTGATATAACTTTGTATTTACGATCCTACTGAAAATGTTCATTGTGTAATCAACTTCACTTTAGCTAAATCTTGTAGCGGATACGTTAAGCTTTCTTTTGAGTGGTAATTAATTTCCGTAAGTGTTTTTTTTGGTGCTATACAATCGAAGTTTGTTCGCATCGATTCATTTCGAAAGCACATTTTGACAAATCATGATTTATAACTTATTTCAATGTTTAGGACTACCGGTTATATTCGAGTGTAATTAATTCCTAAATCGTTTTGTTAGGGCCTCTTAACAATGAAAAACCCCTGGCTCCGCAAGGGTGCATTGCCGAACACCAATGGAACAAAATCATATTTATGCCCATTATTAAGCAGAACTAGTTAAGATGACCATGTAATCTTCGAACGTTATGATCTGGGCCCTTGTAAACATGGTAAACCCCTTGGCACGTCCTGTGACTATAAAATCCTAGGACATCATAGGACAAAAACTATTAATTTGCCTATAATTAACACTATAAGGATTTATATTTGAACGCTTATGTCATGATGAGTAACAAGTTTTACCATAGTAGTCACGTTGTGACTGATAATTTAATTAATTTAGAAAGACAAATTGCATCACCACATTATCCATTTCTTTTAATTAACACGTACAGTGCATTTAATTATAGTAAGTGTAGAAACGTAACATTTCAATATTCACTTTTAAATATTTATGACCAGTGAAAGAAAAATGCATCCCTCTATATCCATTTACTCTTTCTCGTTTTTAGCACTTATGCGAACGTACAGTGTCATCCTTCACCATTATACCTATGTGAAAACCTTCCTCTTCATCTACCTTCCGTCAATGTTGCCATGAATGCGTCTGACTGTCCTCTTAGTCCCTCATCTCTCTCTCTCTCTCTCTCTCTCTCTCTCTCTCTCTCTCTCTCTCCTCCCCTCCTCCTCTCTCTCCTCTCTCTCTCTCTCTCTCTCTCTCTCTCTCTCTCTCTCTCTCTCTCTCTCTCTCTCTCTCTCCCCTCTCTCTCTCTCTCTCTCTCTCTCTCTCTCTCTCTCTCTCTCTCTCTCTCTTTTTTTTTCTCTCTCTACAAATATAATATTTAATTAAAGTCACACAATATCTGCCCACAAAATGAGCAAGTTACCTGTAAATTTTGTGGGTGGACGGCTGAGTCAAAGACATTAGAAACTAGGGGGGGGGGGGGCACTCAGTAGAGCGCATACCTCCGCCCGAATATTTCATCAATTGGCTGCTATGGCAACAGTTGTGATTATATACATATATATATTGCACTCAGTATGAGCGCATACCTCTGGCCAAATATTTCATCAATTGGTTGCCATGGCAACAGTTGTCAATAGATTTCATCCAAAATTACATCAGTTCTTCCTTATACCAAATAAACTTGATATACTGAGTTTGGTCCAAATCTATGGGTAACTTTTTGAGAAATCCTGTACACTAACAAACAGACAGACAGGCAGACAGATCGAGGTGAAAACATAACCCCTCCAACTTCGTTGGCGGAGGTAACAAGTCTGCCAAAGTCCGACCTGAAATTAATCATCTTGCGTCATGACGTCACAGCGAGCCTAGAGTAGGCAGGAGCTGCCATTCGGCATGTATCATAATGTATCTTACAGCATCTAATGGTTAGCTAAAGTATTAAAGATATTTTGGAATACGCCAAAAAAGAAAAATCTTTTATCTACGACATCCATCACCGAACAAAGTAGTGGTGGTGATGAATGAGAAACATTTGGAATTAGAAGCTTTTATTGTGTCTAAAAGCTTGGTTAGCTTCGTACCTCAATGAAATGATAACTGCAGTTAAGTTCTTTGTTAAAAATCAAGTATAAACGGCCTAATAATGACGATTTTATCTAATAATGAATTAGTAGCAGTTTTGCTATGGGCGTTATCTACCCTCAGGCAGCTAATCCGGGTTTGAAATCACTCAGTCCCTGACTGACGGTCGAAGGAGGTGGTGTGGCGGGACGAGGAGGCATGTCAGGTGGGAATGGAACGTAAATCACGCTGCCAGCCGCCGCACGACTCACTCTCTACACACTCTGACACACAAACGACACACTGCATGACAGAAGTGTCTTACCTTGAAGGGCATATAAGCATTCTTATAGAATTCAGCTTAGATTCGTGAGAATGTGATCAGTATTGTGTACTCTTGAGTGAGAGAGAGAGAGAGAGAGAGAGAGAGAGAGAGAGAGAGAGAGAGAGAGAGAGAGAGAGGAGAGAGAGGGAGAGAGAGAGAGAGAGAGAGAGAGAGAGAGAGAGAGAGAGAGAGAGAGAGAGAGAGAGAGAGAGAGAGAGAGAGAGAGAGAGACTCTCTCTCCATCTTTGCCATCAAGGACTCCATCAACATCCTGGGGGTGGAGGTTGACTCCAGGCTCCGCTTTGACCGCCACCTGGAGACAGTGGCACGTCGAGCCTCCCTGAGGGTGACTCTCCTGCGCCGAGTAAGGCACCTGCTCGACGCTGACGGCCTCATGCGGCTGTATAAGGCCCAAGTGAGGCCCGTCATGGAGTACAGTCCTCTCACCTGGATGAGTAGTGCCCAGTGCCACCTGTCACTGCTGGACAAAGTGCAGAGGCGTGCTGAGCGCCTCATACACCCAACCGACGACCAATATCACAGGGAACGTCGCCCGCGGCAACAGTGGCAGCAGCAGCAGCGACGACAACAACAACAACATCAGCTGCAGCTCCAACACCAGCAACAACAACAACAACAACAACGACTACAGCAGGAGCAGTGGCGGGATGATCCCCGCTCCCAGCTTGACAGCCTGGGGCACCGGAGGAGAGTCGGTGCCCTCACAGTGTTGCACAAGGCCCAGGTGCAACACTCTTCCCACCTTGCAGGACTTCGGGTCCCGTGGAGGAGGTCAGCGCGCGCTACGAGGACGGTAGCGTCAGGTGATCTCCTCCTCGAGGCCCCGAGGACCCATACCGTGATGGGCCAGCGAGCCTTTACTTGGGCCACGGCGACACTGTGGAACACCTTCACGGTTGAGGTGGTTGTCGTGGCCATGAACACCCAGCAGGTGAAGGTGGCAGCCCACAGATGGTGCCGCTTACATCCGCCTTAGTGCCCGTAAGGCGTAACATAGTGTCGTGTCAATAGTGATACATAGTGACACACACACATAGTGACACACATTGACACAGTGACACAGTGTACGTGTAAATAGTGCGCCTGAAAAGTGCCTGTGACGGACAGTGACCCTCAGTCTGTAACATTATATATTTAGTTTATCCTATAAGGCATAGCCTTCAGATAGATATCCCCGGGACAGGGAACATCTTTAGCTTCTGCCACCCATTGCCTTCAACAACCTCTTTGCTATTTGTAGCCCCATGTATACCATATCAGTTGTTTAAATAAAATAAATAAAAAATAAAAATAAAAAGAGAGAGAGAGAGAGAGAGAGAGAGAGAGAGAGAGAGAGAGAGAGAGAGAGAGAGAGAGAGAGAGAGAGAGAGAGAGAGAGAGAGAGAGAGAGAGAGAGAGAGAGAGAGAGAGAGAGAGAGTTCTAGCTGGCACACAAGCTGGGGACGCCCCTTTGCTTGTGCCGCTGTAGCGGGACAAGGAGGCTGTCAGTCAAAGGAATTCATAAAAGTTACAAAAAGCAGCACACCTATCTGGTCCTTATTAAGCATCTAACTATACTGTGTCTGTGGATGGGCACAGTGTGGATATGAAAGGGTGGTACGGCCGCTTTGCCTGGCTGGCTGGGGCGGAGAGTGAGTCGTGCGGCTTGCAGATTGCCTTACATTCCATTCCCACCTGACATCCCTCCTCGTCTCGCCACATCGACTGTAACAGATGGTCGCTCCTTACCCATGTAGCTAAGCCTTCTCACTGTGCTGTCATTGATTGAAGAACAGGGTAACTTTGTGAGGGAATCACAATGAGGGTATTTTCGAGAAAATCCTATGGTTAGTTTCGGAGTTACAGCCAAGTGTCTTCACAGAGCTGGGGAATAGGCGAGCAGGACAGAGGGCTGGAGAGTCAGAGTAGGGGGGACGACAGTGGGAGGGGGTACTCGCTCTGACGTCACGAAATCAACTCGGTCCCGCCCACTTGGCAGACCTGTATATACGGCCTTGGGCTGAGTAAGCCCCTCCCACACCTCCGCTCTCACCGCGTGCGCTGATTGGTTCTAATTTCCCCAAGTCCCAAACAGCAATAGACTTCGGCAATATGCCTCCCGGAGGGAGAAGGGTTGTAGGGTGTAAGAGTAGCTACACAGGATGAGGAAGAGGGCAAAGAAGGTTGGGGAGGAGGAAGGGTAGAGGAAGGATCTTGAGGGGAAGAGCAGGGAGGCAAGGATGGAGAAGGTATGGAAGAGGTAGTGGGATTGTGGGCTGGAGTGTCGCTTGGTGCTGAGGTTGTGTTCTTGATCTGGCTAGGGGGCTCAGGAGCAGGGCCGGATTTAGACCTGTGGAGGCCCTGGGCAGCCTCTGTGTGGAGGCCCCCCTTAATTACAAATGTTACAAAGTATGGGGTGCCGAGCGAAGCAAGACTGAGCAGCTGGGGGGACCCCAGACTATTGTATCTCCCATTCATAGAGGTTGCATTATCATATGATTGCCCACAATAATTTTGAATGTCAATACCATAGTCTGTTAGAAATTTCATCAAACCTTCAAACATTTGTTGAGCCTTGTGTCCTTGATTTGGTAAGAACTTCACAAACTCTCTACAGGTGTAACCTATCATGCTACATGTAACTGAAGATTAGTGTCGGTTGATCACATGACCTTCATCAGGTGTTGAATCCAGTGAAATAGAGTAATATTTTGACAGCTTTATACGTGAAATGATTTCCTTGAGTACTTCATTGCCTATTAGTCTGACGATTTCTTCACAGATTGCTGAAAATAAATAGTTTGTATGGCCACTGCCTCGACTGGCATGATTCTGTATGTGTTGCCTGAGGAAATCATGCCTGAGGACGGAAGTTACTTTCAAGGTTAATTTATATTTAATGAGTGTTTTTCTTGTATATATGAAGTATATGCAGCTTTGACCTAAACCACTGGCTATAGCCTACAGTCGATGCCATGCCGACCTAAAAAGAGGCTGTTGGCTTCCGATTAAAACATCAAGGCAATCAAGCAACACTAGCTAGGCAGTTGGATATAGGATAAATGATTCATTTGATTAAAAATTAAGGCCTCGTGAATGAAAAATATTTATTATATATATTTACATATATATATATAATATATATATATATATATATATGTATACAAAGAAATAATAAGTAAATAAATAAATTAGAACAAAAATTGTAATATGTGAGGCCCCAGGGCCCAGTTTAGGGAGGCGGTAGCAGAGTGATTAGCGTCACCGCGTGGCGTTCTCGAAGACCCGACTTCTATCCCGAGTGAGACCCATAAATCCACTTAAAATATTTCTGCACCGTCGAGTGGCCTAAGAAGGCTAAGAAAACCCACATGCTGCCCATTAACTCTACCTCCGATTGCGGTATAGGCATAAATGAAAACAAAAAAATGGCAGTGTAACGCGAGAAATTACATTAATAGGGGAAGAGATGAAATAATACATAAGTATCAATAAGCTAACGAGGAATTTTCCTCCACGCCTCAGTCCTGAATCACTGGTTAGGCTTATATTTTAAGCCAGTAGTAATTAGACACGTAGTGAAACGAGGTGAGAACGGGGATTCTAGGTTAGGATAATTTTAGAAGCAGCTCGACGTTCATTGAGTTAAGTCACCTGTGGGGAGGTGATATTCTCGCCCTTGGTAAAGGTATGCTATGAAATGTTTGTTAACTAGAGATGTAGACATGACTTATTGGTGATTCCTTTTGTTGACCAGGACTAATGAAGTGTATTACTTAGGGTCCCAAGGTAGGATGCTGTTGGCGGACCAGGGGGCCAAGCGCTCACAAATTAGCAGAGGGGGCAACTACAACATATCACAGCCAGCCGTGTGAGGACAAGGAGAAAGAAGGAAATAGAAAAATAAGTGAGAGGGAAACGTTGGAAGTGGGATAGACTACGTATACATTATATCAGGATAACGACTTGAGCATTACATGTGCGTATCGTTAAAGGGGTAACAGTGCGACTGAAGTTACCAGAGATAGTAAACTATATTAGGATGACGACTTGAGCATTACGCATGCGTATCGTTAAAGGGGTAACAGTGCGACTGAAGCTACCAGAGATAATAAACTATATTAGGATGACGACTTGAGCATTACGTGTGCGTATCGTTAATTTGGTGACAGTGCAACCGAAGTTACCAAAGATAGTGAACTATATTAGGATAACGACTTGAGCATTTCGCGTGCGTATCGCTAGGAGGGAAGGAAGACTTAATATTAAGATAACATGTGAATGTATAATAATTACCAAGTGAGACAGTAAGGAGTTAAATATATTATAATTAGAAATATATTAACGCGTTGTCATTCAGATCCAACCAGTACTTACATATTTTCTTAAATCTTTTATTTTTATTCAATTATATATTTTTTCCCACTTAATGTGGGTGGTGGCAGCAGAGTAACCAGGACTGTGGAACACACATACAATGTGGGCTCTACATAATGGTGACAACGGTGTAGATGATCATTTTGACCACTACAGCAGTTTATCCCCCTGGAGACCCCCTGAATGTGGAGGCCCCTGGGCAGCTGCCCACTTTGCCCACTCCTAAATCCGGCCCTGTTCAGGCGCACTAAGTGACTCTGAGGGTCGAGTTTGGGGAACGGGCATATCAGTATTTCGGGCCAGAGTCAAAAGAGGAGCAGGGGTCGGTAAACCAGGGGGATCAGTAGGGTCATTTGGTAGAGGGGCCGGCCCTAAAGCCCCTATAGGAGTTAAATTATCATCATTGGCCATGGTGAGCCTGGAGTAAGGAGGGGGAAATAAACGGACAGCCACTCAAGACCCCAATGAAGGGTAAGGGCAGTGGCACCGAAGGTATACCGTGCCCATTGCACCCTGAGGCCGTTCATGACTGACCCGAAGCCAGCCTCATATCCTATCAGCACGGCTCTCACACCTTAGGAGGAAAGGGGGACAGGAGGAGGTACAAGAGTAGAGATAGAGGGAAGGAGGGGAAAAAGGAGGAAGACAGGAAAGGCCAGGCAAAATTCGTCAGACCGAGGACAGAGGCCTGAAATTAAGAGAGTGACCAGGAGGTTGTCCCCCGGGCGTCAGGCCTCAATCTCCGGGCCCAAAGCCCCCCCACGATGACAGCGGGCCTGGGAATGAAGGGGGACGACACCTCCTGAACTAAATTGGCCCACCCACCCCTTTTATATTATCATACTGTCTTCTTTATAGGGACTGACAATTAAATGGGCTTTTTGTTACTTTTTTGTGTTTGCTCTTGGCCAGTCCTTTGTGATGTAAACAACAAACTAAATAGTCCACGAGGTCTTGTGCATATACGAAAAATCCTTTCATTCAAAATTGTCAACAAATATGAATTTCCTCGGAGTTTGTATAAAGGAATGGAGCCAGTTAATGTTCCGTAGGGCAGACCGTCTGAGGGACTTGAAAATGAGCATTGGTTACTTCATAAGGTTTCTTTATACCAACTTCACTAGCTTTCTATATTTACCTCCAACCAGATTTATCTCTGATAACATTTCTAGCCTTCACTATTCCCGCTCCTATAGCTTCAATTATGTCAACTTCTATAGCTACAACTTCTATACTTCTACGTTAACTTCATCAGTTTTCTCTATGTTAACTTCTCTAGATTTCTGTCAACTTTTCTAACATTTTCACATCAACTTCCTTATCTCCCTCTATGCAAACTTCAATAACACTTGTTGTGGGAAGTCTGAATTGACCTTCGTCCAAAACCAAAAGAAAGCAAGAGAGCCTTTTAGTTTTGGTATCCTAAGCCCTTTTTTTTCTTTATATTCTTAAACATAATTGTATTCTTCTTTCTTGACTATTACATGGCACTTGTACTAGAAGAACAAAAATTTGAGTATATACTAACATTATAATATGTTATCCATATATACATACTTATTACGAGCGCCCCCCCCCTCACACACACAACACACACACACACACACACACACACACACACACACACACACACACACACACACACACACACACACACACACACAAGCGTCTGAAATTCAAAATGGAACATAAATAAAAGACGAATTCAAGTCTTAAAGCTTTCACATGAACTAAAATGTAAATTATAATTTAGAAAATTGTTGTTATAATGATGAAGATAACAATAATAGAAACAAAATGATTATGATAATAAAATGCTAATAATAATGATAATAACAGTAATATCACATAGGTAATCATAACTATATTTCATGACATCAGATTTGCAGCAATGAAACTATATTGAACTAAACTTGACACGAGTAAGTCTACCTACCTATCTATCCTACTTGCCAATCTATCTATTCATCATTGCATCTACGGCAGGCTGTAACATGTTCCTACTTTCAGGGAAGGAGTTGCTTTATACTTCTGTCTTGAGAGACATACTGTGAACAACCAAGCGACAGATTGCAGATACTTGAGACTCTCTCTCTCTCTCTCTCTCTCTCTCTCTCTCTCCCTCTCTCTCTCTCTCTCTCCCTCTCTCCTCTCTCTCTCTCTCTCCTCTCTCTCTCTCTCTCTCCCCTCTCCTCTCTCTCTCTCTCTCTCTCTTCTCTCTCTCTCCTCTCTCTATTGTTGTTGTTAATATTTTGTCAACACTGTGGTTGACGCGAGCTTTTGCCTATAGCAGCCCGCCTGTGGAATTATGGCATTACAATAAAAAAAAAAAGGCAGTGTATTGGAGATACCTTGGGGGGGGGTGGTACTCCCGAACGGTGGACGTGAGAGTGGCCAGAGGGACAGATCTAATTACCGCAGCAGCAGCGGCGGCGGCACCTGGATGTCCGGGCTGCGGATGAGGTGGGAGGCGTTCCCTGAGGTGGTAGGTTGCCTCGCACTTCAGGAGGTAGTGTTGGAGTGCAAAGGGGGAGGTGACCTGGCAGTGATCACAGGTGATGTCCACAGCGCCCTGGCGGATTTCCTCAAAGCAGGGGAAGCCGAGGCGGAGACAGTGTAGTCGGTCCCGTACGTGTGGGGCGATGGATGGGTCTTGGGGAAGTGGGTGGTAAGCTGTTGCAGCAGCGTACCAGGAGGCAGAGGGTGATGATAGGGCGACTGTGGCCTCGTGTTGCTGGCGGGACAAGGAGTGCGAGGCAGACTTTATTTTAAGTAGAGTTTGGGAGAGGCTGGGCAGAACAGCCGTGGTGGGGCTGGGAAGGGCAGCGGCTGATTTTGCAGCTCTGTCAGCTGCTTCGTTGCTACTAAGGCCTACATGGCTGGGAACCCAATTGAGGGTGATTTTGCAGCCACGTGCAGCCAGTCGCTGGGCCAGAAGAAGAGTGGAGGTGAGGAGGCGAATGGTGTCCTGTGGCTGTGTGTCTCTGAGGGCCTGGATAGAAGATTTTGAGTCTGTGTGTATGATGACATAAGGGGAGTGACTCTCCAGGGCGTGGTGAAGAGCGCCACGAATGGCGACTAGTTCAGCCTGGAGGCAGCTGGCGCCATCTGTTAGACGTCATTGTTTCGTGGTTTGTCCGCTCACAAAAGCCGCTCCCGCTGCTCCTGTGGCAGGATCTACTGACCCGTCTGTGAAGATAGTGAGGGAAGCAGGGGTCGTCAAATCCTCCATGACCTGTAGCATTTCCAAGCGTAAGGCAGCGGGGAGCCAGTGTGCCTTTGGGCGCTCAAGACTGTGGAGTGATGTGGTGATTGGAGGAGGGCTCCAAGGCGGTGGCGTAGCGAAGTTCGGGTGAGGGAAGTCCTCGCCCTTACTGAGGAGGGTTTCGTGTATTCCCATAGTGAGAATTGCTTCTGCGGCGCACGCTGGCCAACATCTCTCTCTCTCTCTCTCTCTCTCTCTCTCTCTCCTCTCTCTCTCTCTCTCCTCTCTTCTCTCTCTTCTCTCTCTCCTCTCTCTCTCTCTCTCTCTCTCTCTCTCTCTCCTTCTCTCTCTCTCTCTCTCTCTCTCTTCTCTCTCTCTCTCTCCTCTCTCCTCTCTCTCTCTCTCTCTCTCTCTCTCTCTCTCTCTCTCCATACCAGTCTTACATGCAACATTCCAATGCTTCATTCCGTGTCAGTCCATCACAACAGTTCATATCACAAGCGATCGTATATGACGTCTAAGGGATCACAGACAGCAAAGTTTACATTACATCAAAGTTATGTTCTGGGATAATTGAAACAGTAATAGTGGCGATAGTTTGTCCCTTCCACGAACTCATTTAGTTACTATCATATCGTGAATTGTTCATATTTGGATTATATATTCTGCCCTTGGATATGAATTTCGCGAAGTGATGTCAGCGAAGGCCCAAACATTGATGGACAGTAATATGTAGTTTACGTTTGTTGCCCTGTATTTCCACGGCACTTTTTTTTTTTTTTTTTTTATTTGGCAATTTGACTCTTCCGTCCTTCATGCGATGAGGCAGAAAAAGAGGGAAGAAGTATTTTATATCTTGTTAATTTGTCGACATCAACACGAACATGGAATTTTCGTGTGTGTGTGTGTGTGTGTGTGTGTGTGTGTGTGTGTGTGTGTGTGTGTGTGTGTGTGTGTGTGTGTGTGTGTGTTGTATGTGTGTGTATGTGTAAATGTTCAATGTATTTTCGCATGCTCAAAAGTGACGCTAGTTCGTTTATCATTTGCATTGAAACCTGCTTGTTTGTCTTCGCTGTGCTTGTTTGTCTTCGCTGTGCTTGTTTGTCTTCGCTGTGCTTGTTTGTCCTCGCTGTGCTTGTTTGTCCTCGCTGTGCTTGTTTGTCCTCGCTGTGCTTGTTTGTCGTCGCTGTGCTTGTTTGTCCTCGCTGTGCTTGTTTGTCCTCGCTGTGCTTGTTTGTCCTCGCTGTGCTTGTTTGTCTTCGCTGTGCTTGTTTGTCCTCGCTGTGCTTGTTTGTCCTCGCTGTGCTTGTTTGTCCTCGCTCTGCTTGTTTGTCCTCGCTCTGCTTGTTTGTCCTCGCTCTGCTTGTTTGTCCTCGCTCTGCTTGTTTGTCTTCGCTGTGCTTGTTTGTCTTCGCTGTGCTTGTTTGTCTTCGCTGTGCTTGTTTGTCTTCGCTGTGCTTGTTTGTCCTCGCTGTGCTTGTTTGTCCTCGCTGTGCTTGTTTGTCCTCGCTGTGCTTGTTTGTCCTCGCTGTGCTTGTTTGTCCTCGCTGTGCTTGTTTGTCTTCGCTGTGCTTGTTTGTCTTCGCTGTGCTTGTTTGTCTTCGCTGTGCTTGTTTGTCCTCGCTGTGCTTGTTTGTCTTCGCTGTGCTTGTTTGTCCTCGATGTGCTTGTTTGTCTTCGCTGTGCTTATTTGTCCTCGCTGTGCTTGTTTGTCTTCGCTGTGCTTGTTTGTCCTCGCTGTGCTTGTTTGTCTTCGCTGTGCTTGTTTGTCCTCGCTGTGCTTGTTTGTCTTCGCTGTGCCTGTTTGTCTTCGCTGTGCTTGTTTGTCCGCGCTGTGCTTGTTTGTCCTCGCTGTGCTTGTTTGTTCTCGCTGTGCTTGTTTGTCCTCGCTGTGCTTGTTTGTCCTCGCTGTGCTTGTTTGTCCTCGCTGTGCTTGTTTGTCCTCGCTGTGCTTGTTTGTCCTCGCTGTGCTTGTTTGTCCTCCCTGTGCTTGTTTGTCTTCGCTGTGCTTGTTTGTCTGCGCTGTGCTTGTTTGTCCTCGCTGTGCTTGTTTGTCCTCGCTGGGCATTTTGTCTCACTGTGCTTGTTTGTCTTCGCTGTGCTTGTTTGTGCTCGCTGTGCTTGTTTGTCCTCGCTGTGCTTGTTTTTCCTCGCTGTGCTTGTTTGTCCTCACTATGCTTGTTTGTCCTCGCTGTGCTTGTTTTTCCTCGCTGTGCTTGTTTGTCCTCGCTGTGCTTGTTTTTCCTCGCTCTGCTTGTTTTTTCCTCACTGTGCTGGTTTGTCCTCGCTGTTGCTGTTTGTCCTCGCTGTGCTGTTTGTCCTCGCTGTGCTTGTTTTTCCTCGCTGTGCTTGTTTTTCCTCGCCGTGCTTGTTTGTCCTCACCGTGCTTGTTTGTCCTCGCTGTGCTTGTTTTTCCTCGCCGTGCTTGTTTGTCCTCACCGTGCTTGTTTGTCCTCGCTGTGCTGGTTTGTCCTCGCTGTGCTTGTTTGTCCTCGCTGTGCTTGTTTTTCCTCGCTGTGCTTGTTTTTCCTCGCCGTGCTTGTTTGTCCTCCCGTGCTTGTTTGTCCTCGCTGTGCTTGTTTTTCCTCGCCGTGCTTGTTTGTCCTCACCGTGCTTGTTTGTCCTCGCTGTGCTTGTTTGTCCTCGCTGTGCTTGTTTGTCCTCGCTGTGCTTGTTGGTCCTCGCTGTGCTTGTTTGTCCTCACTGTGCTTGTTTGGTCTCGCTGTGCTTGTTTGTCCTCGCTGTGCTTGTTCTTCCTCGCTGTGCTTGTTTGTCCTCACTGTGCTTGTTTGTCTTCGCTGTGCTTGTTTGTCCTCGCTGTGCTTGTTTGTCTTCGCTGTGCTTGTTTGTCCTCGCTGTGCTTGTTTGTCCTCGCTGTGCTTGTTTGTCTTCGCTGTGCTTGTTTGTCTTCGCTGTGCTTGTTTGTCTTCGCTGTGCTTGTTTGGCTTCGCTGTGCTTGTTTGTCTTCGCTGTGCTTGTTTGTCCTCGCTGTGCTTGTTTTTCCTCGCTGTGCTTGTTTGTCTTCACTGAGCTTGTTTGTCTTCACTGAGCTTGTTTGTCCTCGCTGTGCTTGTTTGTCTTCGCTGTGCTTGTTTGTCTTCGCTGTGCTTGTTTGTCTTCGCTGTGCTTGTTTGGCTTCGCTGTGCTTGCTTTGTCCTCGCTGTGCTTGTTTGTCCTCACTGTACTTCTTTGTCCTCGCTGTGCTTCTTTCTCCTCGCTGTGCTTGTTTTTCCTCGCTGTGCTTATTTGTCCTCACTCTGCTTGTTTTTCTTCGCTGTGCTTGTTTGTCTTCACTGTGCTTGTTTGTCTTCGCTGTGCTTGTTTTTCTTCGCTGTATTTGTTTGTCTTCGCTGTGCTTCTTTGGCTTCGCTGTGCTTGTTTGTCTTCGCTGTGCTTGTTTGTCTTCGCTGTGCTTGTTTGTCCTCGCTGTGCTTGTTTGTCTTCAGTGTGCTTGTTTGTCCTCACTGTGCTTGTTTGTCTTCGCTGTGCTTGTTTGTCCTCGCTGTACTTGTTTGTCTTCGCTGTGCTTGTTTGTCTTCGCTGTGCTTGTTTGTACTCGCTGTGCTTGTTTGTCTTCGCTGTGCTTGTTTGTCTTCGCTGTGCTTGTTCGTTCTCACTGTGCTTGTTTGTCTTCGCTGTGCTTGTTTGTCCTCGCTGTGTTTGTTTGTCTTCTCTGTGCTTGTTTGTCCTCGCTAAGCTTGTTTGTCTTCGCTGTGCTTGTTTGTCCTCGCTGTGCTTGTTTGTCTTCGCTGTGCTTGTTTGTCCTCACTGTGCTTGTTTGTCATCGCTGTGCTTGTTTGTCTTCGCTGTGCTTGTTTGTCTTCGCTGTGCTTGTTTGTCCTCGCTGTGCTTGTTTGTCCTCGCTGTGCTTGTTTGTCTTCGCTGTGCTTGTTTGTCTTCGCTGTGCTTGTTTTTCCTCACTGTGCTTGTTTGTCTTCGCTGTGCTTGTTTGTCCTCGCTGTGCTTGTTTGTCCTCGCTGTGCTTGTTTGTCTTCGCTGTGCTTGTTTGTCTTCGCTGTGCTTGTTTTCCTCGCTGTGCTTGTTTGTCTTCGCTGTGCTTGTTTGTCCTCGCAGTGCTTGTTTGTCTTCGTTGTGCTTGTTTGACCTCACTGTGCTTGTTTGTCCTCGCTGTGCTTGTTTGTCCTCGCTGTGCTTGTTTGGCTTCACTGTGCTTGTTTATCTTCGCTGTGCTTGTTTGTCTTCGCTGTGCTTGTTTGTCTTCGCTGTGCTTGTTTGTCCTCACTGTGCTTGTTAGTCTTCGCTGTGCTTGTTTGTCCTCGCTGTGTTTGTTTGTCTTCGCTGTGCTTGTTTGTCTTCGCTGTGCTTGTTTGTCCTCACTGTGCTTGTTTGTCTTCGCTGTGATTGTTTGTCCTCGCTGTGCTTGTTTGTCCTCGATGTGCTTGTTTGTCCTCGATGTGCTTGTTTGTCCACGGTGTGCTTGTTTGTCTTCACTGTGCTTGTTTATCTTCGCTGTGCTTGTTTGTCTTCGCTGTGCTTGTTTGGCTTCGCTGTGCTTGTTTGGTTTCGCTGTGCTTGTTTGTCTTCGCTGTGCTTGTTTGTCCTCGCTGTGCTAGTTTTTCCTCGCTGTGCTTGTTTGTCTGCGCTGTGCTTGTTTGTCTTCGCTGTGCTTGTTTGTCTTAGCTGTGCTTGTTTGTCTTAGCTGTGCTTGTTTGTCTTCGCTGTGCTTGTTTGGCTTCGCTGTGCTTGTTTGGCTTCGCTGTGCTTGTTTGCCCTCGCTGTGCTTGTTTGTCTTCGCTGTGCTTGTTTGTCCTCGCTGTGCTTGTTTGTCTTCGCTGTGCTTGTTTGTCCTCGCTGTGCTTGTTTGTCTTCGCTGTGCATGTTTATCCTCGCTGTGCTTGTTTGTCTTCGCTGTGCTTATTTGTCCTCGCTGTGCTTGTTTGTCTTCGCTGTGCTTGTTTGTCCTCGCTGTGCTTGTTTGTCTTCGCTGTGCTTGTTTGTCCTCGCTGTGCTTGTTTGGCTTCCTTTCGCTGTGCTGTTTGTCTCGCTGTGCTTGTTTGTCCGCGCTGTGCTTGTTTGTCCTCGCTGTGCTTGTTTGTTCTCGTTGTGCTTGTTTGTCCTCGCTGTGCTTGTTTGTCCTCGCTGTGCTTGTTTGTCCTCGCTGTGCTTGTTTTTCCTCGATGTGCTTGATTGTCCTCCCTGTGCTTGTTTGTCTTCGCTGTGCTTGTTTGTCTTCGCTGTGCTTGTGTTTGTCCTCGCT
>JACEEZ010006968.1:150000-152500 GCA_016584305.1 Chionoecetes opilio | reverse complement strand
CACGTATTTTCTCCGACGTGACGGGACTGCGGGAGGAGGAGAGTCCATCAGACAGGCCTCTACGGGATCACGTCGTCGAGGTTTTCTAACTCAGGAACAGAATGAGTTTGATAATATTGTTGGTCCATATTTTTTTACCACTAACTCTACGCCATATCAACAAGCATCACGTGTCAGTCAGTTACGTCGCCTGGCAATTGAAACTCTCTTCTGCACACCCTTTGGTCGTACTCACAGAGGTGTGGAGGGTGATGGATGTCAGGAGGTACAGTTGAGTGTCTTGGTCCAGCTGAGGGTGGCTGCCGGGCAGCATATTACCGAAGTCTATTGCTGTTCGGGACTAGGGGAAATTAGAACCAATCAGCGCACGCAGTGAGTGCGGGGGTGTTGTGGGGGCGCTGTGGACATCACCTATGATCACTGCCAGATCACCTCCCCCTTTCCACTCCTACACTACCTCCTGAAGTGCGCGGCAACCTCCCACCTCAGGGAACGCCTGCCACCTCATCCGCGGCCCGGACATCCAGGTGCCGCCGCTGCTGCTGCCGCGTTAGTCAGATCTGCCCCTCTGGCCACTCTAACCTCCACCGTTCGGGAGTACCCTCCCCCAAAGTAGCTCCAACACACTGTTTTTTTGAAATGCCATTATTCCACAGGTGGGCTGCTACAGGCAAGTGCTCGAGTCAGCAACAGTGTTGACAAAATATTAACAACAACAGAGAGAGAGAGAGAGAGAGAGAGACGAGAGAGAGAGAAGAGTATGAGAGAGGAGAGAGAGAGAGTAGAAGAGAGAGAGAGAGAGAGAGAGAGAGCGAGAGAGAGAGAGAGAGAGAGAGAGAAGAGAGAGAGAGAGAGAGAGAGAGAGAGAGACGAGAGAGAGAGAGAGAGAGAGAGACTCCCCCAAGGTAGCTCCAACACACTGTTTTTTTAAATGCCATTAGTCCACAGGTGGGCTGCTACAGGTAAGTGCTCAAGTCAGCCACAGTGTTGACACAATATTAACAACAACAGAGAGAGAGAGAGAGAGAGAGAGAGAGAGAGAGAGAGAGAGAGAGAGAGAGAGAGAGAGAGAGAGAGAGAGAGAGAGAGAGAGAGAGATAAACAAAAACGGGTGAACAGAGAGAGGCGAAAAGGATGGTGGCAGATGAGCTTTTGGTGAAGGACCTTCCTTTTTCTCGCAGGATACACATACATAACGTTGAAGCAGGTGGTATTCTGTCCGTATAATATATAAATTACGGATGTGAGGCTGATCGGTCTGTAGTTGCTCGGTTGTGTCAAATCACCTCTTTTCTTTGTTGAAGTAGCATTTGCAAGTTTCCAATCGCAAGGAACTTTACCGGAACTTAGGGATTTGTTAAAAAGTATTGAAAGAGGTTTACAAATCTGGTGCTTCGCTTCCTTTAAAACTCGCGGTGCAATACAGTCTATCCCGGGGGATTTGTTAACTTTAAGTTTATCTATTGCTTTAATTATTGTGTCCTCAATGAATTCGCAATTGATCAATGAAATTACGTTACTTTGATCGCAGCCCTCTTCCTCCAGTCCATTTATATATTCAACTGTAAAAACTGTAAAAACTGAAGCAAAGTCATAATTTAATACAGCTATCTCGATTTCATTATTATTCCCCGCTTTCAAGGGAAAGTATACCTATGTTCGCTGTGATAACTTTCTTCTTTCGCACGTAACTGAAAAATTATTTGGGGTTCGATTTACTGATACATGTACTTGCAATATATAATTCAAGATGTTTCTTACTTTTCTTTATCAACTTTTTCGTATCGCGCCGTAGTCTTTTGAACTATATTTTATCATTTTCATTTAGAGATGACATGCATTTATGGTAGGCCCACTTTTTTCTGTAAAAGCCAAGATTCAATTTGTCTATTCCACCACTTGGGTTTATTCTTATTTTTACATGGACGTCTTTTACCGACTGGAACACAAGACTTTACAGCATTATTCAAGATATTGTTAAATATTCCCAAAGATTCGTCTATATTCGATTGATTTGATAGCACGCTCCAATCTGTTTCTGACATAATCGTCCAAAGTTTTTCAAAGTTACCTTGTTTATACAAGAAGATTTGTTAATCGCTAACACTTCGAGACTTATATCAAAGGACACAATTCTATGATCGCTAGTGCCAAATTCAGTGTCAATATTCACATTGTCTACCAAATAGGCATTTGTCGAAAAAACAAGGTCCAATAGGTTGTCACCTCTCGTGGGTTTATGAACATGCTGAGTTAAAGAACTTTCTAATAAATCGTTGTAGAAGTCGTGATCCGAATGAGAGTTAACGTATTCCACCATGAAGGAATGGCGAGGTTGAAATCGCCAAAGATAACACAATCGAACTCATTACTCATTTCAATTAACTGGTCATACAGCTGGCTATCAGCGTTACTATTGTGAATTGGGGGTCTATAGATGAGTCCGATAATAATTTTTTTCGAGCAGATCTTTAGCTGCAAAAATAGAGAATCCACATTA
>JACEEZ010006968.1:137500-145000 GCA_016584305.1 Chionoecetes opilio | reverse complement strand
TGCAAGCATGAAGGTGAAATGGTCTATAAAACAGATATTCATGTTCATGGCATTACGGATAATTACTGTGTTTGTAAGACGTGTCAATCCTCCATAAAAATAAGACAAACTGTGAACTATTTTTCTTTTACCTTTATCATTATTTATCCATCTGGTCATATTAACCTTCAGGGATGTCTTTTTATTGCCATTACATTAGGTTACGTGTTTTTGCATGGTTTACTGATGTCATTTCTTCCCCCATTCCGTCTCCACCCACACACACCAGACGAGGTTGCCATGAAATTCCTTGTTCTTGGATCAATCTCTTTCTTGTCTCACCGAGTCTGTACATATCATTGAAACATTTGGGTTGTGGTCAATGTAGTGCGTTGCCAATGGAAATGAATGTGTTTTAAGATGTCGTGCAGAGAAGAAAGATGATAGTATAGACGAGAGGACGAGCATTGCAATGATAACTACAACTTGAAGACGAAGTAATTTTTGTGCAATGGCGGCAAGGTTGCCAATGATATTATAGTGTCATTTCATATTTCTTGCGGTTTCAATAAAGGAACCGAAAGACAGTTTGAAATATGTTGGAGTTTCAGTAGTATGAAAAATACGGTACGTTTACATCACTGTGAAAAAGAATGATAAAGCAATTGAAATAGAGTATAATGTAAGTAGCACATGAGGGAAGAAAAGGATGTATATATTTTAAGAAAAAATAAAGATTCAAAGTTAAAAAAGTAATGTAGTAAATTGCTAATGTTTCTAAAGGAATGAGTTGTAGCAGGAAGGAACAGGCCGGGCTTTTGGTGGTGGATGAAGGCTCGTTGCCCCAGTCAGCACTTTCCACACACGTTTGTGTTTTCCACACACTTTCCACAACGCACACGCGTTTGGTGCAGCCAAAGATGAGTTGCCTGGTAGTGAAATAGTGTCCGTTCATATCTGTCATTAATTAACCTAACCTAAACATAACCTAAATCTAACCTAACCAAACCTACACGTATCCATTACCTAAACGTATCCATTAACCAAACCAAACAAAACCTAAATCTAACCTAATCAAACCTTAACGTATACATTGTATCCAAAACCATTTTTATAAAAGTTTTACTTAATGCAAAAGTTAAAGAATACCTCCGACCCTTCACCATATAAGAAAACTATTTTTTTATGGTAAACTGATTGTAAGTGTGTAATCTATTTTCCAAAAAAGGCATTTTATATTTTTAATTGTTTACTTTATGACGGTAAATAGGGCTGTGTATGTGTAGGTCAGTTAATTACAAATATATGTTAAGTAGATAAGTGATATGCATGTGTGGAGGACAATTAATGACAGATATGAAAGAATACTAGAAAATAACATTATTTCACTACCTGGCAACTCACACAGCAGCTGCACCGAAAACTGCCCCCCCCGTCACACCAGGCCCGCCGCCACACAGGCAGGCAGACAGGCAGTGAGGGGATCTTGTAGTACATCATACATGGCTACATTGGATGTTGGTAAACACAGGTTCTGGTAACTGGTTTTATTGCTGGACAGAGTTGTTGGTGGTACAGTTGTCGTGCCCTTAGTGAATGTCTCTCTACTTGAGACTTCCCTGTATATAAAGGCTGGGACGTCTAATCTCTTAATGGGCGAGTCGGCAAGCTCACAGAGAAGTGGGAGGCGAGTGCTAGGTGAAATACATTGAGAGGTATGGGCATGTCCTGGAGGTGATAATCTCTAGGAAAACTTTGGAAGGTGATTAGTCAGGTGGTCAGACCGAAATATCTTCGTTCGTGTTGCTACAATCTTATGGGCCTCTCGGGGCAGCTCATGACTCCAAGGTTATAATGTTTTGTGAATTTGTTGGCTGCATGTCGCCCGATAAGATTTCAAGGAGCTTGTGTGTGACACTTCTCTCTCTCTCTCTCTCTCTTCTCTCTCTCTCTCTCTCCTCTCTCTCTCTCTCTCTCTCTCTCTCTCTCTCTCTCTCTCTCTCTCTCCTCTCTCTCTCTCTCTCTTTCTATACATATATATGTGTATATATATATATATATATATATATATATATATATATATATATATATATTATATATATATATATATATATATATATGTGTATATATATATATATATATATATATATATATATATATATATATATATATATATATATATATATATATATACATATATATTTCTCTCTCTCTCTCTCTCTCTCTCTCTCTCTCTCTCTCTCTCTCTCTCTCTCTCTCTCTCTCTCTCTCTCTCTCTAACGTTGATATAACGAAATATATCAATGAAAAGCTAATAAAATTCCGCTTCTATTGATATGCTCCATGTTATAAGTTGTCTCGCAAAATATTGAATGGCGAAGAGTTTAAGGGAATATTAAGTTCATGCATATTTCTTCAGTCTCATAATGGTATTTCTTTAAAATCTTTCTCTTCACTAATGCCACGCGGTGCTTCAGCGGTGGCCGCCATGGCCCATCTCATGTCATCAACCAGCAAATCGATGACCAAACCCAGAACGGAATATGAACTTTCAAATCCCCATCTGTGAATTTCAGGAATATTTGTATTTGTCGCGTTTTGGTGAAGGTATCGACAATCACAATCGGCCGCCCATTTCCATGTAGCCAAAGAAAAATCCACATTTCCTGTTACAGGCCCCGCTACTATCTTACAGTTGTTCACTAAATCCATGAACACAATAATTACCATCGCCATAGTCCCAATATCTCTGTTATTGTAACATAATCATCATTAGATTATTACTGGAGCCCAATAAGCTGGCGGGCATCTGAAAACCGATAAGCCTGTTTACGAGGAGGCTTAACAACCGAGGTCATTATTACATATATCACTGTTTAATATGCTCGACAAGTTAATGCCGCGATGTCTATGTGGACGTGAGGATTTCATACATTTTTGGGTGATATCAGATTACTGAACGCCGACGCTTCATATCACAGAGAATAGCTGTACCCGATAGGACGTTTTCTTTTCTGTAACTAAATAAATAACATCATGAAATCGGGTAATTTACCCGCTTTCATGATGTTATTTATTTACTTAACGCTAATTTATGCATGCTGCTAATTAATTGATCAGAAAACGAAATATATCAATGGAAAGCTAATTAAATTCCGCTTCTATTGATATTCTCCATGTAAAAAGTTTTTGCGCAAAATATTAAATGGCGAAGAGTTTAAATGAATATTAAGTTCATGCATATTTCTTGAGAGTCTCATAATGGCATTTCTTTAGTGTGTTTTACGGTTTTTTATTTGATAGTATTATAGAATAAACATTTCCAAAGATAACAGTATATCTTTTATACTGATAAACATATATTAGGTTGGTAAATTTGTACGGGGAGCGGAGCGGGTGGGCACTAGATTGTGTGACGTCACGGGCGATGTATCAGGCCTTCTCATCTCGGTGGCCTCGGTGTTAGTCGGTGGCGAGGGAGAGTGATACGCAGACTGAAGGAAACAATATTTTTTGGGTGCTACTATAGCGTGCGGTCTACCGGGACATTTGCACTATAGCGTGTGGTCTACCATGACATTTTACACTATAGCGTGCGGTCTTAATTTCTTACTCGCTACTTACACTTTACACTCTTACACTTCAGGCTGCAACTTACTATTGCTATACGATATTGTCTCTTATACAGTAGAGTATTTAGAAAAAACAAAATTTTAGTAAGTAATTTATTAAGCACAGACCGATATTCCCACCCCTGTCACTTTTTTTTTGTCTTGCATAACACTACCACATCGATGACAAGGCTCTGCTTCTTGTGGTGTGTCCAGAAAATTGCTTAAAACGTAAAAACTTAACCGCTGTTTAACCTAACTTTTGTAGAATTCTTTCAACAGCATTGTAAAGGAGGCGTTTTATCGTGTTATCGGCTTGAATTTTAGGAGGATACTGAGACATTACTTAGTTTATTCCTATTTTATAAGGTTGAGTAGGGTCCCGGTACTCAGATCAGGTCAGGTCAGGTCAGGTGTGAACTTGTTAGAATGCACATTAAAGCTATGCGGTAGTCAGGTCAGGTCAGGTCAGGTCAGGCGGGATCTTTGTAGACCGCACGTTAAGGGAGCGTAGACTGCAGGCCCCGATGTAGACCGCACGTTATAGTAGCACCATTTTTGTTTGGTGAAAATGAGTAAATATATAAACTATGCGTACAATCACTTTTAGCTGTAACAGGAAAACGTCAAGTTGAAATCTTTTATGTAATATGTATTAGATTATTACCATTAGTATTGTTATTATTTTCACAGTTTTTATCATCCTGTATGTTGCTTTATAGTATCACTGCTGACAATATAGCCTGTCAGACACAGCGGGGCGAGCCAGGTGCGCCGCTTGCTGGCCGTGTCATTATTGCACGGTCACGTTTCACCACTTGTTTCTCGGGGCGGGGCTGAGCGGGGCGGAGTGGGGTGGGGCAGGGCCGGCGAGGCGAGGCGGGGCGAGGCCATTGCATCCCACCCTCCACCTAAAGCTATCGTATTTAGCCGGTGGAAACGCTTCTCTCTTGTCAAGTTATGGCGCACTGTTTCACGCCAATTACCAACATTGACTACCATTTTACAGAACCAGGGAGGCTGTGAGTGTAACTCCTGCGGTAATGTCTGCCTGCTGAGGAAGAACGCCGACAGTGGGACGCACCAACCGCCAAGAACAGAGACGCCACATTTAACTGAGTGCGTATCATACCTATATACCACTGCTCTTATCGCTGGGGCGTCAGGACGAAGGGCTGGGTTCCTGCACGGCAACCATTTGTTCACGCGAAGGTAAGCAGCCGTGAGATACAACAGGCTAAGAGATTCCTGCAGCAGTGTATAGAGACCTCGCCCCACGCCCCTCGTGCCCTCCATCACAACATGTCGCCCCGCTTCTCTCTGTCCTCTCTTTTCCCGCGCCCTTTACTTACCCTCTTCCATCCCACACATTCTTCCCGCTTATCTTAATTCATCCTCACTTCATCACTGTTCTCCTTCCCGTCTCACTAATCTTGACTTTTCCTTACTCTGCACCCTATCACTTTCTTCCTCACTCAACACCTTCCACAATGTCTAACCCTTTCAATGCCTTTCATCCTATGATGACACATTTCTGCTTCATATATAAACCTCTTTCTTTTAAGGGTCCTTAACCTACGTACACCTCTCTATCCTCGGATTCCCTCCCAGTACTAATAAATATGAATTCCTCACTCCTCAAAAACGGCTAGTCCCTGCTGCATCCTCACTGCCCTTCCCATCACAGTCTTTCATACCAACACACAGCTAACTCTCACCCATTTTTCTTCATCTCATTTTTATCTGGCTCTCTCCCTTCCCCCTCCGCCCTCACCAAATTCATATGATAAAGAATTTACAGTTACAATTAACTAAGGTAAATCCAATTACCTGTATAAAGCGAATAACGAAAGCCAGGCTGTTGGGACGATGTGTGTGTGTGTGTGTGTGTGTGTGTGTGTGTGTGTGTGTGTGTGTGTGTGTGTGTGTGTGTGTGTGTTGTGTGTGTGTGTGTGTGTGTGTGTGTGTGTGTGTGTGTTTGTGTGTGTGTGTTTGCGCGTGTGAGCGCGCGTATGTTTTTTTATTGTCTAGTGTAAGCAGGCGATAATGTCAGGGCCAGCATCCATGTTCTTATCGTGCTTGTATTGCGTAAGATGCTGCTGAAAGAAATGATAGTAGTAGTAGTACGTAATAGTAGTTTTGTTGGGATAAGTAGTAGAAGTAGTAGTAGTTTTTTTAATGCGGTCGACAAGAGACTGGTAGGTGAGCAGAAGGATCCGAGTTCAAGTCACACCAACGACCAACTGTAAAATCCATCGTCGAGTGGCCCAAGAAACCCGCATGCAGCATATCTGTTCTTTCGACTGCGAATACAAGTGCAGCGGAGACAGCATCAGTTGGCAGCATGAGCATCACATAAATCGGGATCTTCACCTATAGACCACAGATGTCACTATAGCAATTCAGCCTGCGCCACCAACGGGCGAGGGTCAACTATCACGACCCTTCAGAATGTGCAGGGCCAGCCACCTGATCCCTCAAAGAAAGAAAAAAAAAAGAAGCCTACAGGCGCTATAGGCTTCAACGGAAAAAAAAAAGTAGTAATAGTAGTAGTTGAAGCAGTAGCAGTGGAAATGGTGTGGTGATGTATTTTTAGTTATAATGACAGCGAATGCGATTAAATTAGTGATGTTGAGATGTAGTTATGAGTAGTAAAGTTACTACTTGTAACATGATGTTACAAGTAGTGGCAGTAGCAGGATTGTGGTGGTGGTGGTGGTGGTGAAGGCAGTGGTATGGCAGTGCCGGTTTATAAGAGACTGTAGTAACACTGTGTTGCAAGGCATTGCCTCAACACCTGTGCAATTAGTTAATGACAACTGTAATTGTTATATTTGTTGTCAGTGTTGCTGATTGTGCTGGTGATGGTGGAGTAGTGGTGGTGGTGGTGGAGTGGTCGTGGCGGGGGACAGATGATATGGCAGGGGGCAAGAGCGGTGGAGGTGGCAGGGGGGAGTATAGGCAAGCGGGGTGGCGGTGTCATCCTTAACTCTGTCTCCACAGCGCCGTGAATTTACCTTCGTCTAAAACCAGATGCGAAGAGCCACCTGTCTCCCTTCCTCCCCCTGGTCCTATTCTGCCCTACATTACACTCACGTATTTATGGAAATGTAAAAACTCATGAAATCGTGTTTCTCCATAGACCCAACTCGCTTAATTCGGGTTCCCTTTGAAGTACTCATCAATCGGCCACTCCAATTTGTGGAGAGAACTGCTTTACGTTTTTATTTGAAAATAAACTAAAACCATTAACCTTGGAGCTTGTTTGGGAATCCATTTTGCCGAGCTGAGTCTTTTCCCCCGCGGCCCGACAAGCCATTGGCGGTCCGAAGAGTCTCTATCGCAGAATTCCCATTTGAATAATTAGGAGCCATGTAAAGTTATGGACCAGCTTCCCCGCTGCATCTTGCTCTATTATACACCTCTTGGGACCTCCATTATACAACATTTCTGTTGAAATATTAGAGGGAATTTCAGTAATATCAAAATCGTCGTCGACAAAGCCTGGTGGTGCGGCAACCCTGGTGTTGGCGGGAAGGACTTCACTGTCTAAAGTCCCTGAATAATTAACACTTATCGCGGCCTCTTTGGGCAGCTCGTGGGTGCCTGGGTAAACGAGGCAGTCATTCATTCATTTCATACCGGGAATAATAATTTTAATGCTAACGACAACTGGCAGCACTTTTTCTTTTTGCATGGCGGCACTTTCCCTTGTTAAGCTTCCTGGAATATAAGATGTAGCGGCATCCTGTTATCTTATCCTGGCTGGTGGCGGCTGCCTGGGAGGCCGCCTGTGTGTGAGGGCAGAACAAGGCACTGGGAGAGGCCCGCTGCGGCACAGTCACGGGAACCCGCCAGGTCAAGGCTGCACACTCTACACTCACAATATTACGCTATGAAAAAATTAATA
>JACEEZ010006968.1:117500-135000 GCA_016584305.1 Chionoecetes opilio | reverse complement strand
TATAATACAAAGCTGAGGCGTAAAAAACCCAAATAATTGAATAAGCAGAAAAAATTCAAATTAGATAATGACTATCTAATGAGAGAGAGAGAGAGAGAGAGAGAGAGAGAAGAGAGAGAGAGAGAGAGAGAGAGAGAGAGAGAGAGAGAGAGAGAGAGAGAGAGAGAGAGAGAGAGAGAGAGAGAGAGATATTCGTAATTCTTGTCACCTGTTATTTAAAGATCTGGTTATTCTTCTCATGCCTCTGTAACACACGCTGTGACACTCACATGGCCGATCGATGGCACCAAGGGATGTGTGTGTGTGTGTGTGTGTGTGTGTGTGTGTGTGTGTGTGTGTGTGTATGTTTGTGTGTGTGTGTGTGTGTATGTTTGTGTGTGTGTGTGTGTGTGTGTGTGTATATATATATATACTAGCCGCAAAGCCGCCCTCCGGGCGGACTTTTTGGCTAGCTCCTGCGGAGGGCTATTGGTGGGCCTTCGGGGCCACCACCTGTGTTTGGTGGGCCTTCGGCCCACCAAACATGGACTCTCCAGATAGCCCTTCTAACTTTCCTGAAATCATGGATGTAGAAATGTATGTTATTCCCCCACCCATTCACTCACCCATTACCCATCACCCCCCACCCATTCACTCACCCATTACCCATCACCCCCCACCCATTCACTCACCCATTACCCATCACCCCCACCCATTCACTCACCCATTACCCATCACCACACACCCATTCACTCACCCATTACCATCACACACACACCATTCACTCACCCATTACCATCACCCCCACCCATTCACTCACCCATTACCCATCACCCCCCACCCATTCACTCACCCATTACCCATCACCACACACCCATTCACGCACCCATTACCCATCACCCCCACCCATTACCCATCACCCCCACCCATTCACTCACCCATTACCCATCGCCCTCCACCCATTCACTCACCCATTACCCATCACCCCCCATCCATTCACTCACCCATTACCCATCACCACACACCCATTCACTCACCCATTACCCATCACCACACATCCATTCACTCAACCATTACCCATCACCCCCCACCCATTCACTCACCCATTACCCATCACCACACACCCATTCACTCACCCATTACCCATCACCCCCCACCCATTCACTCACCCATTACCCATCACCACACCCATTCACTCACCCATTACCCATCACCCCCCACCCATTCACTCACCCCCCACCCATTCACTTACCCATTACCCATCACCACACACCCATTCACTCACCCATTACCCATCACCCCCACCCATTCACTCACCCATTACCCATCACCACACACCCATTCACTCACCCATTACCCATCACCCCGCACCCATTCACTCACCCATTACCCATCACCACACACCCATTCACTCACCCATTACCCATCACCCCCCACCTATTCCCTCACCCATCACCCGTCACCCCCAACCCATCACCCCCCACCCATTCACTCACCCATCACCCCACACCCATTACCCATCACCCCACCCATTCACTCACCCATTACCCATCACCCTACATCAAGGCTTCCTCAATTCTCGCAACCCACTTTTGTTTTCACAATTCTCGCTAATAGGCTGCTAAAAAAAAGAAAAAAAAAAGGTGATCGGATCATCTCATAAGTGGGCTTATGACCTTCCCCTGGTCAACCTGATTCCAAAAATGTGCCATATGAGGTGTTTGCGCCACGGGGGGCGGAACCTATACCACACACACACACACACACACACACACAGACAGACAGACACACTTTCGCTTATATTATTATATATATATACATATATATATATATATATATATATATATATATATATATATATATATATATTATATATATATATATATGTGTGTGTGTGTGTGTGTATTCATCTAGTTGTATTTCACAGGGTCTGAGCTACACTCGTATGACCCCGTCTCCATTGCTACATTTTATAATTCATCCATAGTTTTTTAGTGCTGGCCGAAACCACCACCCCGGGAGGCGGGTCACAAACCCCGGCTAATACCCGGTACCCATTTACTTCTGGGTGGACAGTGGCTCGAGTTTTAATGAAACAGCCCATCTATCTCCGCTCCGTCTGGGGATCGAACCCGGAACTTCTCGGTTGTGAACCAAGCGTGCTACCACTACACTACGGAGTACCCGTATCTTATTGTAAATTGTACAACTGCGAATGAATAAATATTTCAAATGTTTCAAATGTTTCTCTCTCTTTCTTTTAACCAGAATGACGCCAGTTTAGCTTATGCCAATATGTGGAGTTCCGGGGTCAATATGACTCTGACAGTCCGACTTTATGATGAATAAAGACAAAATAGAAGAGAGAGAGAGAAAAGAGAGAGAGAGAGGAGAGAGAGAGAGAGAAAAGGAGAGGAAGAGAGGAGAGAGAGAGAGAGAGAGAGAGAGAGAGAGAGAGAGAGGAGAGAGAGAAGGAGGAGAGAGAGAGCGAGAGAGGGGAGGGAGAGAGAGAGAGAGAGAGAGAGAGGAAAAGAGAGAGAGAGAGAGAGAGAGAGAGAGAGAGAAGAGAGAGAGAGAGAGAGCGAGAGAGAGAGAGAGAGAGAGAGAGAGAGAGAGAAGAGAGAGAGAGAGAGAAGAAAAAAATCATGGTTTTCCAACATAAATCTGCAGTTTGGAATAAACTCACAAAGTATATTTGCAGCAGTTTTTATTTCTTCATTTAAAACACAATAATAATTTCCACGGCATTATAAAAAACAACAGAACACAAACACAAATCACGAGACGAAAATGAAACAAAAAAAACACGCATTCTTTCTCATCACAATAACACAGGTTTCAGTGCGTCCTCCCCCCCTCCCCCTTGCCACCTTCCTCTCCACAGGCACGACAAAGCCACACTCTCACATTTACTCGAGGAATTATTTACAACCACGGAGGTCCTGTCAACCGCCTGTCCTTAGTGGGGTCAAGGAGGGTCACGGGGAGGAGAGGGGTGTAGAGGTCACGAAGGGGGTGAAAGGTTACCGTCAGGTCATTCAGGGTGTTTTATAAGGTCACCCGCCATGCTGGGTCAGAGGGAAGAAAAAAAGGGTGTTTTCAACGTCCAGACCTCCCGCGTGGAGGTCTGGACGTTGAAATTATGAGGAGAAACAACATCGCTGCGACCTAATTATTGACGGTCTTATTTGCGTCTTCTATTTGTGATTTTTTTTCATTATTTCCGTATTGTTTATCTTTTGCTCGTCTACCATTCCTCCTTGTTCTCTATCCCTTCCTTCCTCCTTATTTCCCTTTAATGCTGGACTGTCCCTTTTCTGTCCCTCTAACCTGCCTTCCTATCTCTCACACCTGCTCGACTGCCCTTCCATCTTCCATCCCTTCATCCATCTCCCCTCATTTCCTTCCCGCTTTCGTAGCTTTGGTTTCGAAGGATCGGAAACCAATCCTTCCCACCGGGTTGTATCTGTAAGAGACAATCCGGCGTGGAGGAGGCCAAGGGGGTACCCCCAAGGCTCGTGGCTGGGGCAAGTTTATGTTTCCTACCGAAAGTTGCTTGTTATGGGAAGGAAGCCTGCATGGGGACTTGTGCGTGGTGACCTCCTGGAATGGCGTCGTAGGGTGGACAGGGCAACGCGGCCCCCGGCGTTTGCCCCCCAATGATTGATTGATTCGTTGCTTCCCTCCCTCCGTTCCAAATTCTCTCTTTCCAGTGTACACAATTGCAGTCTCTGATTTTACACCCAGCTACTCGTATGCTTCTCTCTCATTCTTCTTCCTCTTATTTCTCATCATCAATGTTCTTTCCTTAACGTATTCTTGTTGCTTTTCGTTGTCGGCTAAGTCATGAAAATCATAACATTCGCAGTATCTATTTTCAGGCGAAATATTTGATTAGTTTTGGGTGACCCTGTTCCTCAATGTAATATTCTTAGTTCAGTGATAATATAAAACAAAGTGGATAAGGGAAAGAGAGACCACAAGGAAGGTTGAAGTAATGGCAGATATCTTGCTATACCAAAAGATGATGATACGTAAGAAAGGATTATAACAAACATAAGATTGATAAGAAGAGACGCATGTAGTGGCTGTAATATTAATATCAAAGAACAGCTGGTCATATGTATATGGCCACAAGCATCATCGCCCTTTTATATTTCCTTACAAGAAACACCGATACCATGGCAGAAAATCTCGTCAAAAATATGTTTCTAATCGTTTAAGGCGTTACATGCATGCAAGTTAATATTTTGAGATACAAGTTTGAGAATATATACAATTTTTATTCCTACAAAATTTTGAGCAAGGAAAAGGTAAGTCAGTTTCGTTTCAGTAAGTGTTCAGTTTATTGTCACAGCCATGATGTATATATTTTGCCAATAAAAAACTTGCGAAAAGATAAATCGCCTTAGAAAGTTTGGGTTTTGTGGCCGTGATGGTCGGTGCGTCGCTCTCCCCTGACCACCGACCTCGGCCAGGCTGCAGGTCACCGCCTTCTCTTCCTCTTTGCATCGTTCAGTACTTTATATTGGCTGACTAAATAGAACTGAGCCAACCCACGATTTGCCCAAATCGTATGAATTTATCATTACCGTCGTCAAGAAGAAGGGACGTATTCCCTACCAGCTTACCTCTTGGTGAGGCTCTGCTGTAACTCTGCTTTCCTGGTTGAGAAGCTTCTGCACATCAGCCATTATCTCAGGTCTTTCTTAGTGTTGTCAGCGAGAACAAAGAACGGTAATATAGAACCTAAAATATAAATTTCGCACAAAGCAACTCTAAATTCTTTCATCGTCGTAGTCTTCCCTTCAAAGACCACCCGCGGCGACCCCGACTTCTCCCCACAATGCACCGCGGAAAATAAACCGTGACGTAGTTATGTCTGGGGCCCATTAGAAAGAAACTAAAAATGGAATCAATGCGGACCATATAATATAGCCTTTGTTATACACATATAAAGGGGGAATATGGTACAACAATGGTTTCTCTGATTATAGCGAGAAGAATTGTACATACATTAATTTTGTACATATAAGTGTTAAATCATACGACGTGTTAAATACGACACACTGACACTGACTGATTATACACTGATTATCAAGCAGACCACCTAGCTTCTTGTCGTGGGAAATACTCTACAGAGGAAATTCTCCTACTGTAGCAGAGAGGTGAAGATGGAGTTATTCAGGAGTCACTGCTACTCTATATACTGCAACTCGCTGTGGTCGCGGTACAAGGTAGCCACTATGAACCGCCTTAAGGTTTGTCACAATGACATCCTTAAGAGGCTTCTGGGGCTGCCCAGGTGGTGCAGCTCGTCCCTGGCTTTCGCTAGGAATGGGGTGAACAATCTGGATGTGATCCGTCGACACTCCGTGTTCAGTTTAAGGAGTAGGGTGGAGCTCTCTACGAACTCCATCATCACCTCTGTCAGGCAGAGCTCGGCCTATGTATGTGGACCTATACAACAGCGGTGGCTGGGTCTGCTGTTTGTGCAGAATGTGGGGTAGCACAGGTGTCCATGTATGCTTTTCTATGTACTTTGATACTATGTCCCCTAATGTGCCTGTACTTTGTTCTTAATTTTTTATTTTGCTTTAGTACTTAAGTTTACTCCTTGGCTTGTTTTTATTGCTTTGTTTTTTGTCTGTATGCCTCCGGGCGAGAATAAAATAATAATAATAATTATTATTATTATTATTATTATTATATTATTATTATTATTATTATTATTATTATTATTATTATTATTATTATTATTATTATTATTATTATTATTATTATTATTATTATTATTATTATTATTATACTGTCGCGTCGTGGATAACTGGGTGTGAAAACCAGCCTGACGCCCATAACAAAACACGCCGCCTCCAGCCCTTCACAGCCGCCGTTCACCACGCCGGCCTGATCACGCGCGACCACTTCGAATAACAAGACATTGCAGTATTGATAAGCCTACAACCCAATTCAACCCTACTATCCACCGATAAGTATCTTAGTTAGTTGACTAGCTAGGGTATTGTGTCGGGATGAGATAGACAATGGGATTTCTATAGGTAAGATCTCAAATAAATATGTGTTTGTGACATAAAATGTTTACAGTAGCTATGCTTAGTCTGCTCAGCAGACTAATGCCATAATTACAATTGTTTGATGTGTTTAATTGCTATTTATAATGTTTTGGCAATAAACTAAACTAAATTATACTGTACTAAACTAAAAAAAAACTGTTCTGCCGCAGGATGCTGTGCTGAACTCTCCAAAAACATTTATTTTGCCAATTTCTAATACATGTGACATATTCTGTTCGCATCAAATTCAGGTGTCAGTTACAATAACTAAGGTCATGTAATTCCTCTAAGTCATAAATTCATATATTCAAAATTTTCACGTCGCCATGAAATCAGGGTCTCGACTACAATGCACTATATTTTAATGAAGGAAATATGAACAAAAAAAAAAAAAATTGTCAGTAACTAATCAAACAAAGAATTATGACTTTTCCTAAAAAAAAAACTTTTTCGAAAGAAAGATTTCATCTCCGGCATAAAAATTTATTATCCTTTCGATCCCTGAAGGCCCTGTGGAAGTAAGGAAGGACGAGAAAGGCGTGTCTGCTGGCGTCACCTTCTCGCCATGTTGTTCCCCACCTTCCCCGCTGCCTGAAGAGAATCAAGCGAGGTTGTTGATCCCGAGAGCTTAACATTGTTAATCTTTACCCGACGGAAAAATTGACGGAAACATTATTTCATTCCCTATTTAGAGGGAAAATCTGATTCCTTGTGTTTTAAACAAATGTTTTCTTTTCATCCTCAGAATATCATGCATCTATTATCACTATATATTTCTGAATCTTGCATTTTTGGTTCTCAATGAAATAAAAAGAAAAAAAAGAAACCTCCGCTCTCACCGGCATTAGCTCAACCATAGACCACTGTAACCTGGGCCCGTATTTATAATAGCTTATGGGTTTCCCATAAGCAGACAAAATGGCGAAGTTCGCATAAATCACCGAAAATTCCAATAAGTGCTTTGTTTTCCCATAAAGTTGCCTTAAGCGCTAGGGATGTCCGGATGGTCCCATAAGGATCCTTATGTTGACATAAGCCGTCAACATGCAGCAAAAAAACTCTCCGCCAGCGCCAACTCAGGCATTTTCGTGCCAGAAGAGACGTTCTCGGCTAATTGAATGCCGAAGAACTTGTCAAAAGGTATCGGCGATGAACCCATGAGGGAATTATGTATGCACTCTCGTAAATGCCTTCCTCCAGAGTAAATAAAAAGGAACCATACACTGACAGCGGGAATGAAAATTATAATAAACATATGATTATTTCCTCGCCACTGCAAGTGCAGCAGTCACTGAGCAGTGCAGCTGCTGCAGTGATGACCATGGAGCAGCTGGAGTGGACAGAAAATGTTTGACTCAGGCCGTCCATGGTAATACTCTCGTGTACCCAAATTCTCGTGAGAGACAAAAATCGAGAATTCTCGCCAACGGAAATTTTCGACGACAGTTCCACTTCTACATAGATGAAAAGGTGAATAAAGGGTTTTAATTGTTTATTAGACAACATTTTCGAAGCATTATTTTCTATTAGTATGAGTTTATAATAAATTTAGCTCTTGTTTTTGACAGAAATAAGGTAAAGATTTGTTTTACCTACGCAGTCATATCTACCTTTGGAGGGCTTCATTTCAGCTTCAGCACGTAGTGGAGATACTACTTCCGGAAAAACAAAAATGTAATTTGGAAGACAAGGTTAATTTTTACACTAGGACCAGAATTACCTAACAATTGGGAGTGTGCTTTTGGTTACCTTAATGGATTCTAAGAAACCTCAATGAGTTTCTGTCGCAAATCATACTTTGGAGATATCAAATGTTTTAGTAAGAAGCGTATATGACATGAAATTAAGTAACCTAAACCCACTTTAGATTCACTAACCTAACCTAATGTAACGTAACCCCACCTTTAGATTCACTAACCTAACTCCACCTTTAGATTCACTAAACCTAACCTAACTCAACGTTTTAACCTTTACTAACTAAAGCCAAATCCTCATTGGAAAGTGTCCGCGGCAAAGGAAGAAAAGCAAGAGGCGATGCAGGTCACAAGAGGAGAAGAGTGAGACGCACGTAAAACACTTGTCTTTCTCCTCCCTATAAATAACGGTATTGTAGTGTTTGCCTATACTCACCCTCTCCCCAAAACAAGTTTGGGCACCTGGGGGATATGCGGGATATTTGGCTAGGGGTACAAAATGTGCGTTGCAACCACATAGTTATGAGTTAGGTAGTGGCGTAAAAATTCCTAGATCTAGGGAAAATTGATTGGATTTCTTCCAGTGAAGAAAGTGTGGACCTGCTGACGATCCTCACAACAGAATGACCGGTGTATCGAGTTCCACCCCACCCTCCCCACACCTCCCATTAAGAAGTAAGATAAAACAAAATTTGGTTACGGGGGTGTCGAGGGGCCCCATTAGGTTAGGTTAGATATCGGGTGTGATCACCCTAAGTTAGGATAGGCTTATCGGGTCGATTATCGTGTTAGGATAGATTATTGGGGGTCAAGGGGGGCAGAGCCCCTCGCTAGGAGGTTAGGTTTAATTTGCTTAGGTTAGGTAGATTACGAGGGGGGCCTTATAATCTCGGAGCTTGAGGTAGGTAATTCCCATATCTAGGGAAAATTACCCTAGATATAGGTATTTTGACTCCTAACAACTTAAAAATACGTGTTTCGACGCATTATTTAGTCCCCACCTCAAACCCGCTTCCCATAGGTCCCCAAGCTTGTTTGGGGCAAGGGGGAGAGTATGGGCAAACGCTAGAAATTTACCAAACAACATCATATTCCAAAATGTAATGGCGGAAGGGTGACGGAAGGATACACACAAAGTTAAACCATGTAGTAAAGGAGGAGAAAAAAACAATAGCCAGGGAGGAAGTGATGACCAGGCAGAGATACGGCAGTATACGTAGCTACAGATACGGCAGTATATCTACCTAGCTATAGAACATAAGAAAATAAGGAAGCTACAAGAGGCCGCGAGGCCTACACGTGGTAGTTCCTATATGTATACTGCCGTATCTGCCTGGTCATCACTCCTTCCCTGGCTTTTGCCCCTTTCCCCTTCTGTACTACGTGGTTTACCTGTTGTGTTTCCTTCCGTCACCCTTCTACCATTACTTGTGGAGATATAACATATTATTTATAGGGAAGGAGAGAGACAAGTGTTTACATCGTTCCCGGCGTAAAAACTTTTACGGGATCTTATTTACACGTATATATGAATTAATCCTTTAAATTGCTTTATTTTCAGTTCGTAAGGCTCTCACATAATTTACTGCTCATATTTTAGTGATTTCAAGCGTTATTTCATGATCTAAGAGACATTTTAGGGTAATGTAATTGCTACGTTTAGCGGGAAGTTATGTCAGCTGGAACTGCTAGACCCATAGCTATGGCGGAAATTTGCTCCATAACATAGAGATCTTATGGGCAACTTTATGTTATGTCAAACCTTATGGGAATCCCATAGCCTTATTATAAATACCGGGCCTGGACTGTTCACGTGACAATGTTTTGAAATTACAAGCTGCATAGCGGACTGTGGCCCGCCCGACAAAGAGATATAGTGGTCTATGGACTATCATATAGACTGGTTTATCAGTATATATGATATACTGTAATCTTCGTAAATGTTTGTTCTATAATATTATCAAATAAAAAACAGTAAAACACGCTAAAGAAATGCCATTACGAGGCTATGAAGAAATATGCATAACCTTAATATTCACTTAACTCTTCGCCATTTAAAGCTTTGCGACTCAACTTTTATCATGAAGGATATCAATAGAAGCGCAATTGTATTAGCTTTCCATTGATATATTTTGTTATCTGATAAATTAATTAAAACCATGCATAAATTAGCGTTAAATAAATAAATAAAATCATCAATCGGGTAATTTTCCCGATTGATGATGTTATTTATATACTTATATATTTCGTTTTTTGATAAATGAATTAGCATCATGTATAAATTAGCGTTAGCTAAATAAATAACCTCATCAATCGGGAAAATTACCCGATTGATGATTTTATTTATTTAGTTAACGCTAATTTATGCATGGGGGTAATTAATTTATCAGAAAAAGAAATAAATCAATGGAAAGCTAATAAAACTGCGCTTCTATTGGTACCCTTCATGATAAAAATTGACTCGCAAAGCTTTAAATGGCGAAGAGTTGAAGTGAATTTCTAATTCATGCATATTTCTTCAGTCTCGTAATGGCATTTTTTTAGCGTGTTTTACTGTTTTTTATTTGATAATATTATAGAACAAACATTTACGAAGATTACAGTATATCATATATACTGATAAACCAGTCTATATGATATATATATATATATATATATATATGAATCCGAGCGGCCCTCCGACTTCAGGGCAAGTTCAGGCCCATGTGCAACAGGCCGATATTCCGTGCGCAGTCCAGGTGGTCCAGTGGTCTATTGTTCAACGCGTCAATTGTTTCGTTCATTCGTATCTTCGCTTATGTTATTATTATTAGTACAATTATTGGTACAAAATATACATTATGCATTATTGGTACAAATTTATAAAAAAAAGAATACCGCACTTCGATTTTTAACTACAACTATAGGACATCAAGTTCAGTAGGATACATAATATATTCTACTGACCTTGAAGGACATGACAAACATAATATCACACTGTTCTTGCATGATAACCAAAACAGTTGCCATAAAACCATTCAACTCAGTGTAAAGGCAAAGATGTACTTCCGTGACCCCTGCGATGCCGCCCTCGCCGCCGCTAAAGGCGGCGTCACACTAGCACTTTTTCCGTCTAGTTAGTCAATCTCCGTTGGTTTTTTCTCGCTCTGACTAGTTTTTTCTCGCTCTGACTAGTTAGTCCGTCTGCATCAGTTAGTCGCTCGTGATCGTCTTTGTATGCAAAGATGAAGTCAACTTTCTTAGTCAAATAAAAATCCATAGTGATTACTTTAAAGATATTCTATATAAATCAGTAATTTTTTGCAAATTATAATTCAATACGTTTGAAAGTTTTAAAAATATTCAAGTGACTATTGTACATGTAGATACATTTAAAAGCCGGTTCTATATAACAGCCAACAGTCTCTCGCATGACTCGATTGAAAAGATTTACTACAAAGAGTCAACTCACCGAACACACCCTGACACACAGTGGTGTTAAGAATTATGAATGTTTAGAGTGTGGGACAAGATTTGCTAGAAAGAGTCAGCTCACCACACACACCCTGACACACAGTGGTGTTAAGAATTATGAATGTTTAGAGTGTGGGAAAAGATTTACTACAAAGAGTGACCTCACCACACACACCCTGACACACAGTGGTGTTAAGAATTATGAATGTTAGAGTGTGGAAAAGATTTACTAGAAAGAGTGACCTCACCATACACACCCTGAGACACAGTGGTGTTAAGAATATGAATGTTTAGAGTGTGGGAAAAGATTTACTAGAAAGAGTGACCTCACCATACACACCCTGACACACAGTGGTGTAAGAATTATGAATGTTAGAGTGTGGGAAAAGATTTGCTACAAGGGTCACCTCACCACACACACCCTGACACACAGTGGTGTTAAGAATTATGAATGTTTAGAGTGTGGGAAAAGATTTGCTACAAGGGTACCTCACCATACACACCCTGACACACAGTGGTGTTAAGAATTATGAATGTTTAGAGTGTGGGAAAAAGATTTGCTACAATGGGTCACCTCACCAACACAACCCTGACACACAGTGGTGTTAAGACTTATGAATGTTTAGAGTGTGGGAAAAGATTTGCTACAATGCGTTACCTCACCAGACACACCCTGACACACAGTGGTGTTAAGAACCATGAATGCTAGAGTGTGGGAAAAGGTTTTATACCCATCTGAACTCACCAGACACACCCTGACACACAGTGGTGTTAAGAATCATGAATGCCTCCTAACGTAACCAAAACTTTACCTCACTATCTGAATTTAGAAAATTCACTGCACAAACAAACAACATACAGGCACAGGAAAACACAGCTAAAGAAACGGCAATAGAAGTAATAAGAGTACCTAAATATCCTATTCGGTAAACTATGTTTTTGGGTGCATAATCCGCAGAAGTTGGCGGGCTCCCACAAGCCTTTCAGCTACTTTTTTACGATGTCATGAAAGAAATGTTTACTACAACTTAATGCATACAAGGCACGTAATTATAACCGTCGGAATAATGGACGAGAGTTTCGCGGTCGTTTTCAGAGACAAGACTATTTTTCTTGGCCTACAATAGGGCGTTGTAATGGAGATAGTTTTATTTTGCGCAAAGAAAAGAAAAAAAAAAAAAAAAAAAAAAAAATAAACCTAAACCTTACCTATTATATTTTAATGAAACCAACCTAACCAGATTTTAATGAGACCTAAACCTAACCTTATAGGTTTTAATGAAAACATAACTAACCTTATAGGTTTAATGAAACCTAATCTTAACACAAAGTGGTAAACCACAAACCACAAAGAACCATGTTTGTTTACAGTCGAACAGCTGACTGGTGATGCAGGCGAACGATTCTGTGTGTGTGACGGCTTGCAGACTTTGCAGTCAGAAAATTGTTAGTTTGTAGAAAGTTGCTGAAAAAAACTAGACGGAAAAAGTGCTAGTGTGACGCCGCCTTAAGCCGGCCAGGCACAACCCAGCCCCGTGACGTCACTCGAAAAGACTATTTTGAGCGTAGGACAAACGTGTCTCCTGAGCCGCTGGCCATCTGGCCGTGTGTGCGTGTGTGTGTGTCTGTGTGCGCGCGCGTGTGAGTGTGTGTGTGTGTACATGATAGGATTTCCCATGAAATAATGTATGCAGCGCCTATAGAGTGTTCATCCCATCGATATGTTACGTTATATAACAAATACTTGGAAAATGCATTGAAAAAAAAATACAACATACAGGTTTACATATTTATAGATTGATGATATGATAACATTGTTTTGAGTAAGTCCTGGCGATTTACTGCAACAACACACACACACACACACACACACACACACACACACACACACACACACACACACACTCTTGTTTCTCTTGTTTGTTTTGTTTAGAGGATAATGCCTCAGAGCCATAGTGATCTACCGCTGCTGAATATTAGTGTTGGCCGAAGCCACCACCCCGAGGTGGGGGGGTTACAAACCCCCGGCTGGCACCAGGTACCCATTCACTGCTGGGTGGACAGGGGCTAGGGATTTAAGAAAGACCACCCATCTATATTTCGCTCCGCCCGGGGATCGAAGCCCGGGACTTCTCGGTTGTAAGCCGAGCGTGCTAACCACTACACTACAGAGTTCCCCTGTCCCACACACACACACACACACACACACACACACACACACACACACACAGACACACACACACACACTGGATGAGACAGTGAGTAGGCATGGTGTGGTTTATAAGAGGGCGACGCACCACTGTTATCAGGGAAGGCAGGATGAGGCGGCTGAGGTAAACCTTTGACACTGAAAGGCTTGGCTATGAAAAGTTTTTGGGTGACAAATTTAAAAGAAACAAAATCAAAACAACTACTCAATCATTGTACCAAAAAAAAAAATGTGTGTATGTGTAGATATGGATATATCAGTGTATATATCTATATACCTACATACAGACATTTGGATTGTAAAAATGCTATAAAAATGTGGAAAAAGTTTTTAGCAAAATTTTGGTTAAACAAAATGTGGAAAGAGGATGAATGTGTAGCATTATTTAATGCATTTTAATTGTAGGGTGTGTAAAAGTTCATAGGTTTGTAGTGTATTACAGGTTTTCGATCAATCTGCTTTTTGTTATGTGGCGCCCCGCTTGTTTGTGAGAGGGGAAGCTGAATTAAAATGTTCAATATCCCCACAACCACCATCACCACAACCCCTACTACCACCTCCACACATTAACTTTACCACAACCCTCCTCCCCCCTTCACTGCTCCCTATATCATGTATCCACGCACCACCAAAGATGTCACAACACCCTCTCACACCACATAATTCCCCACCACACCTTCCATCCTATGAATGATAAACACAAGTGGAAGATTGAACGTATAAGGTGTCTAAATATCGCTCACTGTTCACAGTAACACCTTTTTCAAGAAATACGAGATTACCCACTCCATAATATGAAAAGCAAGCCCACACCATGAGAGAATCTGGGTTCTTACTCTCTCCACGGTGTACCGAGGGTCGTGTCGGTCAGAATTCTTGGGCCGCCTCACTTTTGCAAAGTTAGTTCCTGTCACTGTAAAGACACTTTCATCCGACCATAATATGCGTCGAACTTTTCTAGTGGCCAGTCTTTGTGTTCTTTAGCAAAAGTGAGTCGCTTTATCTTGTGACGAGGAGTTAGGAGTGGCTTTACAGCGACAGATGTTGAAAAGAGTCCGAGATCACGTAACACATAACGCTGCACACTTCTCACTGACACATTACCTAGTAAGGCAGGAGTGTTTTCCTTCACTTCACGTGCTGTGCTTGTTGGTTTGACATTCAGCTGCCTTTTTATAACATGTAAAGTCTTTGAGGCACATTTCCTTGGCCGTCCAGTCTTCGCTAAGTGTGTAGGCGTCTCTCCGTCCAAGGCACCACGACAACGTTTTAACCACCGCTCAACTGTACTTTTTGCAATTCCTGTCTGTTCTAAGATAGCTTTTGCACCAAACCCAGCCCTATGCAAGGCACATATAGAGCTTATAGTATCCTGGGATATAATGAGCCGAGGAGCCGTAACGCAATAAACGATTGCACAGTTTGAAAATATCCTCGTAACTAATGACGAAAGAAGTGAAACAGTGCGTGCACTCTCACTGTCCTCCTAAACTGCACTGACTTGCTTAAATTTAACGGTCATACCCCTGCGGTGTTGCTAAGTGTCAGTCCTTGTTGCCATGTGATCAATTTTTAAATCCCGCTTGGTTGAGTTGCGTGAAAAAATATTTGGAAGGTTATTAATTTGGTGGCCGGTGCATTATGCCGACCCACGCAGACCGCCACAACATTTGGCGGCCACTGTACTACTACTACTACTACTACTACTACTACTACTACTACTACTACTACTACTACTACTACTACTACTATAGTAGTAGTACTACAGTACTATATATATATATATAGTATATATATATATATATATATATATATATATATATATATATATATATATATATATATATATATATATATATATATATATATATATATATATATATATATATATATATATATATATATATTATATATATATATATATATATATGTATATATATATATTATATATATATATATATATATATGATGAATGAGTGTCGGTATTACAACGCATCTTATTATGCGTTTAATTTCTAAAGTTGCCTCGTTATCAATTATATACTAAGTTTTGCGTTATTCGTATATCATATACTAGGATAAAATTGTAATTATTATGAATTAGTTATAGTGGGCGGTTTTTCACAACCCCTTCTTGGTTGCGTTAATTATTCTAAACGCTTCGTGTTTGATATACAAGTTTTGCGGTACTGCACAATATAGGAAAATGTGTAATTATGTACTGGAAGACTACTGTTATACTGGATTTGCTACCATTTTGGTACTTATTTCAATCACCATTTGTTGAATACGACATTTTCAACATCACAATGCCGTTTATATTATTCAGTATGTATATGACTTGTACATTTTCTTTCATAGAGTTTTGATTCTTAATTTATCAAATATAAAAATGATAAAACACTAAAGTTTGCTATTATTATCAGTGAAAAATATCATGAACTTAAATATTCATTTAAACTCTTCGCCATTTAATATTTTGCGAGAAAACATTTACATGAAACATATCAAAGAAGCGGAATTTATTAGCTTTCCATTGATATATTTCGTTTCTGATAAATGAATTAGAACCATACATAAATTAGCGTTAACTAAATAAATAACTCATCAATCGGGAATTTCCGATTGATGGTTATTTATTAGTAACGCTAATTATGCATGGTTCTAATTCATTTATCAGAAAATAAATATATCAAATGGAAAGCTAACAAAATTCCTCTTCTATTGATATGCTGCATGTAAAAAGTCTCCACGCAAAATATTAAATGGCGAAGAGTTTAAGTGAATTTTAAGTTCATGCATATTTCTTCAGTCTCATAATGGCATTTATTTAGTGTATTTTACAGTTTTTTATTTGATAATATTATAGAACAATCGTTTACGAAGATAACAGTGTAAAATGTATACTGATAAACCATAGTCTCCTGTATTCATGGAACACTTTTTTACTTGCCGATCCGATTGATGTTGTTATTGTTAGTATGTAGTAGTATGTTGTTATTGTTGTTGTCGTTAGCGCTAATTTATGCATAGTGGTAATTCATTTATCAGAAAACGAAATATATCAATGAAAAGCTAATTAAAATCCACTTCTATTGATATGTTTCATCTAAAATGTTTTCGCGCAAAACATTAAATGGCGAAGAGTTTAAGTGAATATTAAGTTCATGCATATTTCTTCACTGTCTTATAATGGCCTTTCTTTAGTGTATTTTACTGTTTTTTATTTGATAATATTATAAAACAAACATTTACGAAGATAACAGTATATCAATTTATACTGACTGATAAACCACAGGAAGGGAAATGGGGGTGATGTTCGAAAATGGCAGGAATCGCAGAACTGGCCTCCACTGGTCATGGGCGGGTTGGTGCGGGGCACGAGTAGCAAGTCCAGTATAGAGCAGTCTTTGGTACTGTCAATAATGAAGTATATTCTAAACTTGCATAGCTATTATGAAAGAATAAGTCATATATATTAAAGCTATATTATTCACAAAGTGTATTACCATAAATGTATTTGGTAGGGGATAAATTACTATGGAAGTAAACTTTTTCCCCGGATTCCTCGGCCAGCCTCACGGCCATAGTCGCTTTGTTATTGTTTATCTCTTCATCATGACGTCACGTGCATATTATACTAAGCTTTCACAACCGCAACCGGATTTATGGAACGGCGGTTGCGGTTGCGGTTGTGAAGACTTCTAGAAATGAGGTTGCGGTTGCGGTTATTAATTTGTGTGCGGTTGTAGTGTGGTTGCGGTTTGCGGTTATCGATCCAACAATAATATATATATAAATATATATATATATATATATATATATATATATATATATATATATATATATATATATATAATATATATATATATATATATATATATATATTATATATATATATATGATATTTTTGTTATGTGTGTGTGTGTGTGTGTGTGTGTGTGTGTGTGTGTGTGTGTGTGTGTGTGTATTCACCTAGTTGTATTCACCTAGTTGTATTCCCAGTTGTATTCCCTAGTTGTATTTTACAGGGCCTGAACAACCTCGTATGGCCCCGTCTCCATATCAACATTTATTTTACCATTCATCCT
>JACEEZ010006968.1:97500-115000 GCA_016584305.1 Chionoecetes opilio | reverse complement strand
CCACAAACTAGTAGTAGTTAGCCATAGATTACAGCTTTCAACTTTCCTCACAAATTCCATGCAGTTTTTCTATATTGCATGGTATCACTTCTTTTCCGGCCAGCTTCGGCTGGAGGGATGGGTGGGTGGGGAGGAGCCTTCTACTTCCTATCCTTTCTCTCTTATTATCTAGTTAGTGTAGTGTAGTTAAAGCAAACAGTCTTGTAAGGACCTATCGGTCTGTTGCTGTTTGTGTTTCCTTTGTATTTGTATTTGTATTCCTGGGAGGAGGAGCTGGGGCCTGATTGACTGCTGCCTCCCAAGAAAGCGCCAGGCAAGGCTGCCGCACCACCCTTGAATTTTCACACTGAGCCTACACCAACACTACATTAGACCTCATGACACACACAGATAGCCCCGAGTTAACGGTTACCACTACTACTCTCGACCTGTGACGGGCTGTGGATCAGCAAGGGTCCTGACAGTTAGTGACCACCATTGGATTTAAGGTACCAGGGGTCAATAATGCAGGGGGCATTAATAGTGTACTGTACGGCGTCCTACATGGAAAGTACACAATTCGCAGTGGATTGAACGGAGCTGGGGCCTGATTGACTGCTGCCTCCCAAGAAAGCGCCAGGCAAGGCTGCCGCACCACCTTATAACCTCCACACTGTGTTCCCACCATTACAAAACACACATAACATGACCCTACTATCAAGCACTAAACCTACCCCCACAAACATAGTAGTAGTTAGCCATAGATTAGAGCTTTCAACTTTGCTCACAAATTCCATGCAGTTTTTCTATACTGCATGGTATCACCTCATTTTCGGCCAGCTTCGGCTGGAGGGATGGGTGGGTGTAGAGGAGCCTTCTACTTTCCTATCCTTTCTCTCTTATTATCTAGTTAGTGTAGTGTAGTTAAATCAAACAGCCATGTAAGGACCTAATGGTTTGTTGCAGTTTGTGTTTCCTTTGTAATCCTTTGTAATCCTCCTCCTCCTCCTCCTCCTCCTCCTCCTTCCTTTCCTTTCCATCAACCTCAAAATGGCCTTAGTATATCTTCCTTCACACTCTCACCCTCCACAGTGACCCATCTCCCCTTCTCCCTCCAGCAATTACCTGGGTCTTCACTCTCCTCCACCTGCCACCTTCCCATCGTCTCCACTCTCCCCATTGCCTCTCCTCTGCCTGACGAAGGGGACCACGCGAGAGGGAAAGAATAAGGTTGTGAGGGTCGAGAGTAAAAGACTATACGTAAAATACGGTAAGAGGTCCAAGGATGAGAGGTGAAGGAACAAGGTGCGAGGAGAGTGCCAAAGAGGGTACCAATTAACCAGGTGATGGGCGTTAGGCTCTTGTATTCTTGTATGTGTGTGTGTGTATATGTGTGTATGTGTGTGTGTGTGTGTGTGTGTGTGTGTGTGTGTGTGTGTGTGTGTGTGTGTGTGTGTGTGTGTGTGTGTGTGTGTGTGTGTGTGTGTGTGTTGTCCGCTTTGTACAATCCAGTGATCAACGAGCGCAATTATACAAGCTTCTCCTCTCAGCGGTATATGAATAATGATCCGTCACATTATAAATCTTGCGTCTGAATAGTTCCTTCGTTTGAAAAGAACGGGTAACCTGAGAACGAAAACTGAAAAGACCTACAACCTAATACTAACGTCTGAGAGAGAGAGAGGAGAGAGAGAGAGAGAGAGAGGGGAAGGAGAGGAGAGAGAGAGGAGAGGAGAGAGAGAGAAGAAGAGAGGGGAGAGGAGAGAGAGAGAAGAGAAGAAGAGAGAGAGAGAGAGAGAGAGAGAGAGAGAGAGAGAGAGAGAGAGAGAGAGAGAGAGAGAGAGAGAGAGAGAGAGAGAGAGAGAGAGAGAGGAGAGAGACAAAAGAGAGAGAGAGAGAGAGAGAGAGGAGAAGAGAGAGAGAGAGATGAAGGGAGAGAGAGAGTAGAGAGAGAGAGAGAGAGAGAGAGAGGGGAGAGAAGAGGGGAAGAGGAGGAGAGAGAGAGAGAGAGATAGAGAGGGGAGAGAGAGAGAGAGAGAGAGAGAGAGAGAGAAAAAAAAGAGAGAGAAAGAGAGAGAGAGAGATTGATTACTTATAATCAACTAATCAACAAAATAATAACATAATAGATGACAAAACACATCCTGTCACACACACACACACATACACACACACACACACACACACAACACACACACACACACACACACACACACATACACACATACACACTTATGGTTACTCCATAGTGTAGTCACTGTAGTGGTAGCACGCTCGGTTCACAACCGAGAAGTCCCGAGTTCGATCCCTGGACGGAGCGGAAATAGATGGGCTGTTTCCTTAAAACCCGAGCCCTTGTCCACCCAACAGTGAAAGGGTACCGGGTGTTAGCCGGGGGTTGGCTTCGGGCTTCGTCCAACCCTAAAAAAAACACAAGGGATGAATGCTAAAATGAAGATATGGAGACTGGGCCATACGAGCCCAACGTATACAACGGGCTAAAAAATACAACTAGGTGAATACACGGTCACGATGATCAAGTGGATAGCCCACTGGCCTGTCATTCGGTGGTAGCCGGTTCGAATCCTCACTGCTCCCGGGGATTTTTCACTGAAAAATTCGGGCGGTACTGTCCCCATTGAGCAAGAGGATGGGTGTGTGTAGTGTGTGAGGTCCCAGCATTACCCTAAGATCGGTAATAATAATGAGCTCCAAGCTCGCTCTGGGACGGTGGAACTGGCGATCGCGAGTCCGACTCGCGTGGACAAGACCATGGGTGAATAACACACACACACACACACACACACACACACACAAGCTCCTGCCAGCACCTACGCCATCGCGCGCACACACACACACACACACGCTGCCGCCGCTTCCGCCACCACCTATGCCGCCGCACGAGTAAAGTGTTTTCCTCACTAAAGTAAAGGTGGCGCTCCGCTAACCTCAGAACTCCTCACCTCGCTGGAAATCATGTTTCGCCCACCAGACACGAAATTGCCGGCGAAATCCCTTGAAAAATGTGATGTAAGACTCCGAAAACTCATTTCATTCACTAAAAGATAAAAGTTTTTTTCTCTATAATTTTCTAGTTTTATTTCATGAAAATGATCTGAATTGTCCGACGTGTTATCAGACTCAAAATTGCATAACTTTTTATCTATATTTCCCTTCCCTTCTGCCTTCTCTTCCTTTATTCTTACCTAATTTCATTTCAGCCTTTCCACTCCTATCCATCTCGTCTCTTCTTTTCAGCAGCATCTTCGTGGCAAAACCTTTCCTACTCCACGTTTGACCCTTTTCCTACGGATTCCCTCATTCACTCACAGCCCCGCCTTCTCTCGTCATACACGCCGGTTCTTCAAAGCAGCGCAACAACAAATACCGGTGGCATCTCCGCTCATGACGTGTGTGTGCGTGTGTGTGTGTGTGTGTGTGTTGTGTGGTGTGTGTGTGTGTGTGTGTGTGTGTGTGTGTGTGTGTGGTGTGTGGTTGTGTGTGTGTGTGTGGTGTGTGTTGTGTTTGGTGTGGTGTTTTGTGTGTGTGTGTGAGTTGCAATGTTAGCGGCTCGTAGAGCTCGTTAAGATCGCAAGTCGTTGGCCCCGGCCGGGTCGCCAATGACTGTGGCGTGCAACCATACCTCTAATAAAATGTTATGTTTATTGAATATATAATTACAATAGTGATGCAGCTTCAGTCAAGGGCACCGTGATGGCGGCGGCGTTCCCACGCACTATGGCAAGGCTGATCCGCTCCTGATCCAGCACGGCTGACCACGAGTGTACCGTGTTGTGTGTGTGGTGTGTGCGGTGTGGTGGGTGTGGGGTGGGTGTGGGTCGCGGGTGGGTGGGCGTGTGGGAGGGGGGTGGACGGGTGGGTGCGGTGGTGGTCTAGTCCGTCGTCTCTTTGCTCGTTCGCTCCTGTACCCGTTTCCTTCTCTTATTGGTGCCGGCAGCCGCCATCAGGTACAGCCAGGGAGAATTAACAGGGTATGCTGCAAGCAGGGAAACCGAAGGGAGGGATATAGCCAACGACCACCAGTTAAAAAAATGAAAAGGGGGTTTAAAGTGCGCCTAAATAATAAGGTAGAATGAAAATATGATAACACTCAGAACATGCATGGAGGTGGGAGACAAGAGTATTGTCAGGATGAATTGACTAACTTAAAATACATAAGTAATCGTCGCATGGGCCTACGTGCATCCCGCGTTCAGGGCTGCCATAGAGACCACGAAGCGTTCACATGTAACCAAGTGTAGAAGTCGTTGATGGGGCGTGTCTGGGGAGGCGTCCTGGTCTCGGCAGATGAGAGCTGGTGGTGGCCCAGACTACCGCGGTCAAGCCGCATTGCACCTGTTCGGTAGGCACACGGGTGCGCCTAGGGCAGGCGACGCCGACGCGAACTCCCTTTCGTCGGGAGAAGGGAGGCTGGCTTTTCCACGGGGAGCATCTAGCCAAGCTCCGGTGTGTGGTTGGGCGGCCCAAGCAGGCGAGCGCGGTGAATGGTTGCGTCTTGTAGGAGGGGTCCAGGCGACAGGCGGGATGCGGCCTCGTCAGTTTGCGTTAGGGTTGTGTGATGCTTGAAGTGGGTGTCGTCTGGGTTGGGGTAGAGATGGAGAAGGCGGTGAGTCTGGGGCCCATTTTGGGGCTGATCCGTCGTCGCCTGCGCGACTTTAACAACGGACAATCCCGCGTGGCGTCAAGGAGGAATGTGGGGGGAGCGTAACCTCCACCGCCTGACTCCGTTTTCCACCTAGACGGGTGGGAAGCGAGTTGTATCCAACTTTTTGTCCGTGGGGGCGATTTTGCCCGTGGTGAGATGCCTTTGAGCGCATCCCTTCGTCGATATTGAGTAGGTCCTGGGGGGCAGGTATGAGGGGTGCGCGCATTGGGTAAGGCAGGGGGGACGGAGGCGAAAATCGGGAAGGAGAACGGGCGGGTGGTGCCGATTCCGTCCACTCGTTCTATCTTTCCTTTTGGTTTGTCCTGTGATGCGTGTCTAGAGCTTTGGCGGGGATGGGTGCAGATGGGGGGCCCGGGGAGGGAAGGTGCTGAGGGGAAAATGCGTGCGTTGGTAGCTTGGGGAAAGGGGTCTCTCCATGACCTCATTGCCGGGAGGAAGGTTGTTCGCTTTTTGGTGTTGCTTTGAGACCTAGGGCCTGTAGGGGGGGAACGAGGGGGGCAATGCCCCGTGCTGCCCTGAATCGGCTGTACCACGAGTGTACCGTGTGTGTGTGTGTGTGTTTGGGGGTGTGGGGGGGGTTTGGGGGTGTCGCGACGTAATCAAGCGATCAACCCGGTCTCAAAGAGGAACAACAAATACCGGTGGCATCTCGGCTCATGACGTGTGTGGTGTTTTTGTGTGTGTGTGTGGTGTTGGTGGTGTGTGTGTGTGGGTGTGTGTGTGTGTGTGTGTGGTGTGTGTTGTGTGTGTGTGTGTGTGTGGTGTGTGTGTGTGTGTGGTGGTGTGTGTGGTGTGTGTGTGTGTGTGTGTGTGTGAGTTGCAATGTTAGTAGGCTCGTAGAGTTCGTTAAGATCGCAAGTCGTTGGCCCCGGCCGAGTCGCCAATGACTGTGGCGTGCAACCATACCTCTAATAAAATGTTATGTTTATTGAATATAATTACAATAGTGATGCAGCTTCAGTCAAGGGCACCGTGATGGCGGCGGCGTTCCCACGCACTATGGCAAGGCTGATCCGCTGCCTGATCCAGCATCGGCTGTACCAGCGAGTGTACCGTGTGTGTGTGTGTGTGTGTGTGGGTGTGGGTGTGGGTGTGGGTGTGGGTGTGGGTGTGGGTGTGGGTGTGGGTGGGTGGGCGGGTGGGTGGGTGGGTGGGTGGGTGGGTGGGTGGGTGGGTGTGTCTTTATGTCAGTCTGTCTCTTTGCCTCGTTCGCTACCTGTACCCAGTTTCCTTTCTCTTATTGGTGCCGCAGCCGCCATCAGGTACAGCTCAGGGAGAATTAACAAGTGGTATGCTGCAAAGGCCAGGAGAAACACGAAGGGGAGGAGATAATAGCCAAACACCACCAGTTAAAAAAATGAAAAGGGGGTTTAAAGTTCGCCTAAAAATAAGGTAAATGAAAAATATGATAACACATCAGAAACATGCATGGAGGTGGGAGACAAGAGTATTTTCACTGGTATTGAATTGACTAACTTTAAAATACATAAGTAATTCTTCGTGATGGGCCTACGATGCATCCCTCCTTCAGTGGCTGCCATAGAGACACACGAAGCGTTCACATGTAAACCAAAAGTGTAGAAAAAGTCTAGAAAGTGCAAAAATCTAAAGTGTGAACGGTCTGCGGACCTTTCAATCCACATAAAATTTTACATAACACACACAGAGAGAGAGAGAGAGAGGAAGAGAGAGAGAGAGAGAGAGAGAGAGGAGAGAGAGAGAGAGAGAGAGAGAGAGAGAAGAGAGAGGAGAGAGAGAGAGAGAGGAGAGAGAGAGAGAGAGGAGAGAGAGAGAGGAGAGAGAGAGAGAGAGAGAGAGAGAGAGAGAGAGAGAGAGAGAGAGAGAGAGAGAGAGAGACGAGAGGAGAGAGAGAGAGAGAGAGAGAGAGAGAGAGAGAGAGAGAGAGAGAGAGAGAGAGGAGAGAAGAGAGAGAGAGAGAGAGAGAGAGAGAGAGAGAGAGAGAGGAGAGAGAGAGAGAGAGAGAGAGAGAGAGAGAGAGAGAGAGAGAGAGAGAGAGAGAGAGAGAGAGAGAGAGAGAGAGAGAGAGAGAGAGAGAGAGAGAGAGAGAGAGAGAGAGAGAGAGAGAGAGAGAGAGAGAGGAGGAGAAGGAAGAGGAGAGAGAGAGAGAGAGAGGAAGAGAGAGAAGAGAGAGAGAGAGAGAGAGAGCAAAGGAACGACCGGTGCTGTGACACAGAAATTCATTTACATTAAGTACCTACAGAAGAATTTAATGCTACAAGTTGTATTTTATGTCTGTGTCTGTGCCGAGGTGCGTCCCCGAGGCCCATATCATTCTTTCTGGCCCAAGAATGGCGCGGCAATAAGCAGCGGAATATTCTCGAGACACAAACTCTAGTCTGCATAACTTTTGACGCTCTTTTGATTTCCCTCATGGTAATATTACACTGACCATGCAGTGAAATATCTTCGTGCTATAAGACTTCTTTCTGCCGTGTTGATCTGCATTTTTTCTTTTAAATTCTTTCACTCTTTTACCTCATGTCTTTCTCTGTTTTCGTTTACACTAAAATGTGGTAAAATAATTTCTCAGATCTCATGAAGTCTTGACAACTGACTTTCTCGTGTCTTTTCCTTCATTTCAATGTCTTATTATTCTCACCCACGCACGCAAAATCTAACCCTCATATAATAATTAATTTACTAAAACACTTCATTCCATCTCCCCTTCTTACGACCTCACACCCTCACGCCATACGAACCTTAATACAAACACATGAAATGCAACAACCACCCTTCTTCTCTTTGTCCTTCACGCACGCTACAATCTCCTCCTCCTCTACCTCTTCCTCCATATTCTGACATCCATTACCATCTCTACCCTCACACAAAACGCAATTCTCATCATACTTAAACATCTCATAACTCAGAAAAAAATTACTCTATACCCTCAAATTTTTCTTAATACACAAACACCCTCTGGTCTCAGCTCTTCCTCTTCCTCACTCCGCCCGCCGCAAATTCCAGCCAACACTCCCAGCACATATGAAACACTCGCGAAAAAGATTACAAGATACAATGGACATTGGACATGCACTACCTCTTCCCTTCCAGAATACTCAACACTCTCAGCTTGCTTTGCTTCCAGCCGCTGACAAGCTGCGAGCGACGACCCAGCAAAAAGGCAAGTTACTGTAAATATTGTCGTGGGAACATTTCCTTCCCTCCACCACAGTAACAAAGAAGCAATGCCACGCACAGGTGTTCAATACCACTTCTCCTTCCTGTGCGTTTTTCTGGTACTGACTGCTCTGTTCTCTTACTTTTCTCCTTATGTTCTTGCCACTTCCATCTATTTTACCTCTTCTTGTCTCCCTTTATTGTTCTTTTCCCTCTTTCATTTATATTTTCCAGTTTTTTCTCTCTTTCTCTTGCCTGTTTCTTTGTCGTTATTATATATTTGCTCTTTCGCTGCGCAACATCAGCAGATATCAACTCCTCCTTATATGTACTATACAAATATTCTGCATATGTTACTTGTATGTCACCGTTGTTTCCCTGAGGCAAAGAACAGGTAATTCTCCCTCGCCCGAATACATGTCATTGCAAAAAGCCGGGAAATGTTTTGCATAGGTTCCTGGCAGCTTGGTCGGGCCTGGGCTGAGGTGGCGGCGTCCGGGTGATCATTTCTTCAGCAGGACACCGCGTTGGGGGCGTCGCCTTGCATTACTGGAGCGGCGGACGCCAAGGGTGCGAGAGGGGGAGAGAGGACACATGGATGGGCCGCTCACTTAGGTGTGTGTGTTCGTGTGCGTGTGTGTGTGTGTGTGTGTGTGTGTGTGTGTGTGTGTGTGTATGTGTGTGTGTGTGTGTCTGTATGTGTGTGTGTGTGTGTGTGTGTGTGTGTGTGTGTGTGTGTGTGTGTGTGTGTGTGTGTGTGTGTGTGTGTGTGTGTGTGTGTGTGTGTGTGTGTGTGTGTATGTGTGTGTGTGTGTGTGTATATTTTTACATTGAACCCTATAGCGCCTGTAGGCTATTATGTTTCTCCTTAAGGGCTCGGGTAGTTGGCCCTGCACATTCTGGAGGGTCTTGATGGTTGGCCCTCGCCCGTTGGTGGCGCAAGCTTGATTTTTTATAGTGACACCTGTGATCTATAGGTGAGGATCCGTTTTCTGTGATGGTCAACCCTCAGTTTAGGCTCATGCTGCCAAATGGGGTTTTGTGAAGAACTACACCTGCCTTGTTCCCTCCTACCTGAGGAGGGTATTACCACTTTCACCGACCGGCGATGGTTCGCCTCTCAAGTGCTTCTTGGCCTGTGCCAATTCAACACTCCCACCCCCGTGTCCAGGGCACTGATCTATATAACATGGATCGCGGATCTGGGCTAGCTGTGGCCGAGATACTGAAGTCACCAGCCGCCATCTTGCCATCACCAAAACAAATACATGGGCCGGCCCAGGCAGTGGCTGGGTGTTGGCTGCTGGCATGTGATAGCCTATATTACCACCTACTACTACTATTAACACCTACTACTACTACTACTATTACCACCTACTACTACTATTACCACCTACAACTACTATTAACACCTACTACTACTACTAAACTTCCAACCTAGTGCATCGTCGAACCTTCCAAGTCATTTATTTACGGTGATACACAGACAACAGGTGTGTTGCGAGGCCGTACAGGTGTGTAGTGACAGGTGTCTTGCGAGGCCGTACAGGTGTGTAGTGACAGGTGTGGTGTATGTGGTAAAGCGAGAGAGGCTAAGAGTGCAATGTTAGCCCCCGAGTGTGTGTGTGTCTGACCTAAAGAGCGAACGCGTAGTTCTCGTCCACTATAACGGCGTCAGCCCCGTACCGCCGCGGCCACGGGTACGGCGCGAGCCACAGTGGTCCATAGAAGCTACTCTCGGGGATTACAGGAAGTTTAAATGAATCAAAAACCTTTGGCCTAATCAAAAAACCTTTCTTAATTAGGTATATTGAATTGAAAGTAGTTAGTTTCGTACACTGATTTTGAGTATTTTCGTACATAAAACCTACATGAAACATGAAACTCTTTCGTACATGAAACCTAACCTAGCCTTATAGGTTTTAATGAAACCTAACCTCGCTAACCTTAAAGGTTTTAATGAAACCTAACCTAACCTTATAGGTTTTAATGAAACCTAACCTAACCTTAAAGGTTTTAATGAAACCTAACCTAACCTTATAGGTTGTAATGAAACCTAACCTAGCTTTAACCACAAAGTATACTTTTTTTCTTTCTTTTTCTTCGCAAAATAAAGCTATCTCCATTAGAACAAGCACCGCTTATTAGGAAGCGCTATGATCATTTGTATCATAACCGCACTCAGGTCTGCTTCCGTTCCCCACTAATTGTTAACATGTATAAAAAAATATACATATATCTATATCTACCTATATAAAAAAAAGTATACCATATCCACCTATATTTTTTTTTAACTAGTAGGTGGATGACTGGAGTGGGTAGATGGATTAAGAGTGGATGGGTTGGGTGGGGAGTGGGTGTGGGTGTGTGTGTGGTGTGTGTGTGTGTGTGTGTGTGTGTGTGGGTGTCTGGGTGTGTGTGGGTGTGGGTGTGTGTTTGGGTGTGGGTCGGTGTGGGTGGGTGTGTGTGGTGGGTGTGTCGTGGGTGGTGTGGGTGGTGTGGGTGTGGGTGTGTGGTGGGTGGGTGGGTGTGTGGTGGGTGTGTGTGTGTGTGGTGTGTGTGTGTGTGTGTGTGGTGTGTGGTGGGTGCGTGTGTGTGTGTGTGGTGGGTGGGTGTGTGTGTGTGTGGTGGGTGCGTGTGTGTGTGTGTGTGGTGTTACTTGTTACTTACTTGTTACTTGTTTCCGTCTTGAGGGTACTCCCTCACCGTCGTGGTGCTCCACCGCTGCATCTGAACCCAGCGTCCCTGTGTTGCAGGTTCACCTGGTCCGATATTGAGTTAGTATCTGCCCTGCTCACAGACGTATATCCAGGCACGGGAGGTTCATCCGGGATTGTTTGTAGGTGGTTGTCCAAATGATGTTTGAATTTTTCCACTGAGCATTCCGTGAGGCTCCTTAATTTTCCTGGCAGGTTGTTAAATAGTTTTGGCCCAATATGAGGCAGACTGGTTGATAGGAGGGTCTTGATCCTGGCTGGTGCGTCTGATGGTAGTGTTCTCCTCCTTGCCTTGCGACCAGTTCTTGGGTTGATATGCTGGGCTGACAGGTCACTGATGGCAGTAGGGTTGGGCACAAGGTTCTCCAGGATCTTCCAGGTATATAATATACTGTATATATTGGCATGACGAGGCGATAACACAACCAGAGAGCAACGTGAGCCGCAGAAACAAGGCTTTGTTTTGGTTTCGGCAAGATGGCGGACAGTTGGAACCAGTGCTGAGCCAGGCTTCCGCGATCCATATTATATAGATCAGTGGTCCAGGGGTAGGGGGGTAGTCTAGCCAAGGTGACTCCATAGTCGTCTCCACACTGGACAGACAGACAGCTAGCCACTCTCAACCCCACAACAACTCCACCACAAGCTGCTGTTCTCATCCCCTGAAGGCACTCAATGAAGAAGTGGGCGCTCATCCAGACTGCCCTTCACTATCCCGACACCATTCAACACTCCCCGCTGCCGGAGGTGTAAAGTACATTGCTGAAGATTGCTGCTGCAGTTCTCCTCCTCCAGGCTGCGGTACAGGGAGTTACTTGGGTGACATACCACTGATCTGATATCACTCTTGTTAGTTCCCGAGTAGTTAGTTGTTTGGTTCATGTTATTTGGCTGCTAGCCAGTTATTGCCACTTTTGTGTTGTGTACACATATTCGGGGTATCATACTCCTTAACTGTTCTCCCCCACCATTCTGAAGTTTGATAATATTAATGTATAGTTACCTCAGCCTTGACATATTTAGTGACCTCGCCAGGATAAAGTTATCGATTAACTATTATACTTCTTGAGAATGTGGGCGTTCATTAATTGTAAGTCGATGCTGCACGCCATTGTTGCCTTGAAGTCCTGAACCAATGCATGAGAGCTTTTCATTTGGAAGTATTTCACGTGAGGTGTTGCTTGTCTCAAATTTTTCTGTAAATTTATCTTTTGGGTATTTATTTGGTTTTTGGTGGTTGGTTATTTAGTTGTTGGTTATTTATTTTGTGTCTAATCTGTGTTTGGTCTGCAATGTCTTCGTTCGAGCACTGAATGAGCAGGGCGAGGCCCTCGGTCTGCAAGGAACGGAGGTTGGCCATAGGATCCTAGAACAACAAAAGATCGAGAGGGAAGAAAGACAAGCAGAGAGAGAGAAGAAAGACAAGCTAAGAGAGAGAGACAAGAGATACAAGCTGAGAGAGAAGCTGCAAAGAGATAAGCTGAGATGGAGAAGGAGATTAAACTGGTCGAAAGTGCAACTTAAGGTAAGCTCTCAATCCAATTACCATCTGATTCTGTCTCCGGGCCTAGTCTACCATCATACAAGGATAACGAGGACATATTCACCTACTTAACGAGGTTCGAGCGAATTGGTGAGATGCTGGAAATACCAAGAGATACCTTTGCCGTTCGTCTGGGTTGCCTCCTTACGGGGAAGACTACCGATCTCTACACCATTAAGGACTACGAGTTACTGAATCGTCACTGAGCCACCCTCCGTAGGCAGATGTTGCCGGCTGACAGGTCCCGTCCTTGTGGCAAGACCGTGCTCTGCTTGGACCGTGGTGCAGACTCCCTCTCCTGCTGGAGGATCTCGGCCATCCGACAGGCCGCCATCTGCTGGTCTCTGGTGGTCAGGGGCGCCAGCCGGGTCTCGCTCTGCATGACGCACTGTGAATCAGGCACTGTTAGGTGGTTTCAGTAAAACTGCAGACGGATACAGAGAGGATTTCAGGTCAGCCAGGATTAAAGAAGGGCAGAACTACCATCAGTTCGTTATCCAGTTATAAAGGATGTTTGAATCTTGGGTTGAGTCCTCCTCTGTGACCAATACGTATGAGGATGTGATACAATATATTATTCTTGACCAATTTCTATCTTCCTTAGCACATGAACTTCGCCTCTTTATCAAGGAAAGGAGGCCTACCCAGCTGATGGATGCAATACAACTAGCAGACGACTGTGTGGAGACTGTGTAGGCGTTGTGGGCGGACGCCCACAACGCCTATTCGAAGGTCTCCTTTAACAAACAACGCGAAGAAATTCTCCTCTCGACCTGCTACTCCGCTGAGGATTCCACCTTCTGGGCATCAAACTCTCTCACCTGTGACGTGTCACAATTGTGGGAGGCGGGACACATACGACCACGCTGTCCCCATAGTCCTCGAGCATTTAAGAAAATAATAACTGCCGCCGCCGCCTATAAGGTTGGACTTTGTCTACAAGATCGTAAGGTACCTAACTATTCAGTTTCGGGGACTATCAATGGGTCATGGTCTTCCACTATCATTAGGGGCACTGTGTGCTCTGGTGTTGTAGTTTCTGAAGAGGCCCTGCCAGAACTGACCCATCACTTTGTCCCAAAGTAAAATTTGCTGACTGTTTAGAACGCACCGACGAATTTCCTGTTGTTAGGTGTTACTTACGGTGCCCATTTTACACTGACTGGACAGATGCCGTAAGGGTCCCAATTAAATTTGCTAGTGCTTTAATTGGAATTATTCCCGGTGTACTAGTTCCTAGTAGTCCTGACTCTCAACTCAGGGATCCAGGATGTCCAGGGGTAGGGGAGTAGTCTAGCCAAGGTGACTCCATAGCCGGCTCTACACTGGACAGGCAGACAGTGAGCCGCTCTCAACCCGACAATACCTTCACACCAAGCTGCTGTTCTTATCCCCTGAAGGCACTCACTGGAGAATTGGGCGCTCAACCAGACTGCCCTTCACTATCCCGACACTATTCAAAACTTCCCGCTGCCAGAAGTATTAACTACGTTGCTGAAGATTGCTGCTGCAATTCTCTTCCTCCAAGCTGCGGTACAGGTAGTTACTTAGGTGACATACCCTTGCTCTGATATCACTATTGTTGACAGATAGTTGTTTGGTACATGTTATTTGGCTGCTAGGCAGTTGTTGCCACTTTTGTCTTGTGTCCATAAAATCGGGGTATCATACTCCTTGAATTTTCTTCACCACCATTCTTAAGATTGATAATATTAATTGATAGCTACCTCGGCCCTGACATGTTTCAATCACACGCCGCACTTGAAGTCGCAGTAGAAAGAACAGGAATGTAGCACCCGGGTTTCTTCGGCCACTCGACGATGGATTTACAGCTGCTCCTTGGTGGGACTTCGAACTCGGGACCTTGTGCTCACCTCCCAGGCTCTTGTCGACTACATTAAAGATGCCCGAAAGAGTTGCCCCCGGCAGGATTCGAACTCGGGATATCGAGCTCACCGCTCCAAGACGCTAACAATTCGGCCACCGCCTCCCGTGTGTGTGTGTCTTTATCGAATGTATTCTATTCAGTCTAGAACTCTAGATGTATTCATTAGGGTGGAGTGAAAGTGGTAATTTTAATTATGATATATTTAAATTTCTTTTGGGTAGCATTAAAAACTTGCTAACTGTTATAATAAACAAGATGGCGTAAAATAAAAACAAGAAATATTTTTTTTTGGGCTAGCACATTCAGCTTGAAAATCACGCCTATTTATCAGAAAAAATGCCGTAAAAATCGGCGAAAAAGGTCCACAATTTTAGTCGTCGCGCCAAAAAATGTACATTCCGTGTGTGCGTGTCGCCAGGAGTAGAAAAAAAAATATCCGCTCGCAATCTGACTTATAGTTTTCGAGTTATATTTAAAAAAAAATTCACAGAGGCCGCGATAAAGAGATGATTCGACTAATATATACCCTCCATAATTACGCGCATGCATACATGTAAAAATCACATCTCTACGACCAAAACTCTTCATTATACTTAGGTCGGGCAGCCTTCATAGGGTAGCGAGCGAAAATTAAGTCACTCGCAACTCCTACCCAGCCACTGATTTTCCACCGCCGCGAGTCAAGGGCTGGCGTAGGTACGAATTAAATGGCCAGGCAAACATAACAACGGCGGGAGTAAGGGTGAGGCACTTAATTAAGGTTCGATAATACTCGTTCAAGGCATTCACTTCTGCCTTCTTTCAAGCGAAGCGAGTCAACCCTTCTCCCCCCCCCCTCCTCACCTACCTACCTACCTACCTACCTACCTTCCTACCTACCTACCTTGCTTAATTTTATGCCTTTTTTTCAGGCACACAATGACTACTCCTGTCAAGACAAGAGAAAGCGTATCATGCACCTTGTTTGGAGCACCAAGTGCGCTCCCGAAGAACCGGCTACCAACATACGGAGACGTAATGAAGTTGTATAACCTGACCAAGCGCACCCTAAAAGAACAATCCAACAAAGAACCTTCGCAGCACGATATCGCTGAAATCGTTATAGTGGATGTTGTTATGATATGGGAGAAATCATCACTTCCACGGCTCAGCCACAGGCGCATACAGGATATGCTGAAAACATATCATCACAAATATTTTGCTATGCTGAAGGTTCCGAAGGCCAGGCGAGATTCCGACAAGTATAAAGAGATGATTACTATTTTTCTGGCAGATTCCGACACATTGTTTGACATAAGCTCCTGTAAATGCCAACCAATTGAGTCCTGTGCTTGTGAAAAGTCAAGAAAAGTCCCGGTAATAGAACAAGAATTTTTGGTAGACGTGAGAGATTGATGATAATAGCCGGGTGGTTGATAGATTAAAGAGTGGAAGCAGCAAAAAAGATAATCAGGAATGAGGCAATACGACGACAAACTACACCTGCCAAAGCTAAAGTCCCGAACCATCGACGTCATCATAAACCAACATGGAGATCAATGACATTGATTCTAATTCTAATGACGATGTTACGAGTGATGATAGCGACTCTGAAATGCTTGCGAACACGCCTAAAAAACCAACGCCAAAGCGGGAAGCTAAAGGTATCAGATGAGAGTGAAGCTTCCGTCTGTAGCGTTAGCGTGTGACCGTCATGGGTTATCGGACCGGGCGGCAGCAAGTAAAACGAGTGCTGTACTACAGGACATCGGAATAGTTCACGAAGGCGATGTCAGTCATGTGATAGACAGAAGCAGGATAAACCGAGCGAAGCAGGAAAAGAATCAAGTGCGCCAGGAAAGAGACAATGACATCAGCGGCTTCTATTTTGACGGTCGCAAAGACAAGACCATGGTGCAAGTGAGAAAAGATACGGAAAGTTACATCGAAAGGTCACGAGCGAAGAACATATAGAAATCATATCTGAAACCGGGATCGTCTTATTTTGGACACAAAACTCAACCGGCGGCTCTAGAAAAGTTGTAACAGTTGAACTGATAAAATTTAGACGAGAAAGGTGTAAATAAAACAGAAATAATGGCTCTGGGTTGCGACGGCCAGTAGTCAACACTGGAGTAAAAGGCGGCATCGTTCAAATTGTTTAAACTGTCTCTAAAGCGACCAGTTAATTGGTTTCATCTGCCAACTTCACGCGAATGAGCTTCCTTGAGGCATCTCTTCGCTCCTCTCGACGGAAAGACCACAGGACCAAAGGCTTCTCAGGACCGATCGGTAAACAACTACCAACCTGTGAACTTTACCGCTAGTGACATTTTCACACATTCAGTGTGAAATGCCCTCGACACTCCCTGATGATTTTATAAACAGATCAGAAGTACCTTCACGACATGTGTACGCCATATCAGTCGTGTGTGTCCTGTTGACCTTTCTCAAACGAAATCCCGGTGTAATGAATCATTCGAGATGGTTAACTACAGGCAATCGCTTCAAACCGTCTGTATGTGTCTACAGCGAACCCCTCAAATAAACTCAAAGAGCTTGTTCTCTTCATTGTCAGAGTTTATGCACCCATGTGGTTTGCGATAAAGATGAAACCCTCGTGCAAAGAAGGAGGAAGGCACTGTTTGAACGAAACAACAAAACTCGCTACATGAAGAAAGATCTTCATCGTGTCGTCGACCCCGTTATAACAATGAAATGGTTATTTCGGACATCCCGAGAATCTTTCTTCTCAGTATGATAACCGACGCTCGACCCCATATACGCGAACTCGGTGTACTCGCATCATGAAAGCAAGAAAAGAAACGAAACCGGGCACGGTCAGGGTCTTTAAGGTGCCAACTCTGAACTTTGAGCCGAAGACTACACTTCTATGATTGACTGGGCGCAAAGGAACCCAAACACGGAACCACCGTGACCATGAGATTGATGACGAGACTCTTCTGCGCTTCAAACCACGAGGATGTCACGCCAATCGCGGCTTTTCACGCTACCCTGTCACACGCAAGCAGTCGAAGGACATATCAAGCTTGTTACGGAAGCTTCGGCGGCGGTCTGTGGAAGGAAGCCGCGATGGGTTTATACGGTCCAGTTTTAGTCGCAAGCTAAAATGCCCAATTTGAAACCAAAATTCAACATAAAATTTGAAAACTATTTAAAAGAAATTAAGTAACTATTGTTCCTATATTAGTTTCTTTGTTTGTTTGGTAAATTCAAGCAGTTACTTGCAAAATTGTACAATACAAATAATGGTTTTGCAGTCTAAGCACATTTAGATACAACAAAACGCCATCGGCCGGGGGGAAAAAAAAAAAAAAAAAAAAAAAAATGCGTGATTTTCAAGCTGAATGTGCTAGCCAAAATGTTTTTTTGTAATTTTTCTATTTCATGTCAACATGTTGTTTAGACCCCTTAGCAAGTTTTTATAACTACCCAAAGAAGAAAAACAATTCTGAAAATTTTCACTCCACCCTAGTATTCATCTAGTTGTTTTTACAGGGCCTGAGCTACACTTGTATGGCCCCGTCTCCCTTGCTACATTCTATCAT
>JACEEZ010006968.1:87500-92500 GCA_016584305.1 Chionoecetes opilio | reverse complement strand
GTGTGTGTACTTTAAATTGTTTACAGGGGTTTTGCTTGTAACCAATGAGCGGAAAGCCCCCGCATTTACGTTAAGTTTCAAATCCAGGGGATAAAAACTCCATAGTTTCCAGCAAACCCTGTATCGGACGCAATCTGGACGTCAAGACGCGTCACATTTAATTACCAATAAGTGTTATGTGGCGTAGGGTATGTATACATAATGTAGGTGGTACAGGTGAATGTAACATGGGAGTATATATAATAGTGTTACAACATTTCAATCCTGTCTACCTGCCTATCATTTTCTAAATACATGCACCCGTGCCATGCTAGGGAGATGTTAGTGGATCATGCAATTCTTAATCCAGTCTAACATGCACTGTGGAGGATCCCCTAGGGTGGCCCCAGGTGGACACTGCTCTGAGGTCCTCTTCCTAACATTAACTACGAGTCGGCAGCTCAGCAACTAATCTCGGTTTGGGAAGAAAATGATGACTGCATGTTTCTTCAAACGAGACGATAAGGCCTCTCTCCTAACTCTGAGGGGAGTGAGCTCTTATCCCTACAAACAACCCATCTGTTCCTCATTTAACTCGTGAGGTTCATACAGCTCTATGTCGCTGTCGTTCGTGTTTTGACACACTTCGCAGGAATGCACCCATCTACTCAAATCATGGCCCATGCCTGGCCAATAAAATCGCTCGGCGATACGTTTCCACGTTTTCTTCCTGCTCGAGTGGGCACCTGTGGCATCGCAGTGACCTAACTTGAATACGACATATCGATATTTCTCAGGCACGACGAATTGAAATCTCTCGTGGCCCCGGGGAGTTATGAACTCGCGGTATAATATACCATCTCTCTTTACGAAGCTAGTGTAATTATACCGCGCACTGTCCTTCGCAGTAATGCCGTCTCACGTTTTCGAGTGAAGGGTCTGTCTCTACCTCCCTCCTGACGGCCTCGCTGTTCTCTAAGTCAGCGGGAAAATACATTTTTACCTCATCCCCTAACTTTGCTTCCTGCATGACGGCCGTTGTCATTACCTGACTAACTACCTTTCTCCGTGGAATATCGTCCCGCGGCCATTTGTGGCTCGGCGAATTGTGCACGTAGCCCATTTCTACAGTGAGATTATGTTGGTTGGGCTCCACATTGGCTCCTGCTAGTCATCTCGTGTGAGGTTCATCCTTATTATTGGAGTTACCTGAATCGTCGTCGTCTGGCTTTCGTTGGCTCGACGAGTTACAATTTCCAGGCTCGGGTACGGGGTCATAATGGGGTTCCACGTGTAAGGCAGCAGCATTTCTGTGCCAATAAGTATTCCTCGATCCAGAATTTGCACCTCGGCCTCCATTTTCCCAGAGTGCTGGCCTATAGCTTGGCTGAAAGCAGCGAGGGTTTTGAGCTGGGGCACTATATGTGGGCTTAGTCGTACGGGCTGGCGTTGCCGTATCCCGACGTGGCGAGCTATCGGCTTCCCATGCCGTATCTACAGCCTCGACCAGAACATCGTTCTGTGGCTTAGCTTTTTCCTCATACGCCTCAAAATACGCGTCGGCCACTCTACTCATTTCAGGCAACTGATTGACCCGATCAATTTTCAACCTTGCAATTAGCGGTTCCGGGCATGACTTTAAGAATTGAGCGCGCAAAATTAAATCTTTGATGCCCTCGACAGTCTCCTCAGCTCTATCACTTTCACGCCTGTCTCGAAAATACCCGGCGATTCTCACGGCAAACTGTGAAGCGGTTTCGTTTTCTGCTAAACGGGACTCGCCAAACTGTTGTTTGAGGCTTTCGGCGCTCAGCCCGTAGGCTTTCAAGAGAGCGTCCTTCATTTGTCCATAGTCACGGCTATGTTTCTCTAATCTTTGTAGCACCTCGAGTGCCTTACCCTCAAACAAGGTCATAAACTGAAGTTTACGCGTGATCTCGTCATATTCCAGGAGGTCAGCCGCGTCTTTCAAGAGAGCGTCCTTCATTTGTCCATAGTCACGGCTATGTTTCTCTAATCTTTGTAGCAGCTCGAGTGCCTTACCCTCAAACAAGGTCATAAACTGAAGTTTACGCGTGATCTCGTCATATTCCAGGAGGTCAGCCGCGTCTTCGTATCTCCCTATGAAGCTTTCTATGCTATCACTTTCCTTAAACATGGGAAGCTTAAATTTCGGTGGGTTTATTTCTAATTGCCTGTTAACAACAGTCTGTCTACTATTCGTTTCCCGTAACATTTCCAGTTCGTGCTCGCGGACTTTCTCCCTCTCCTCACTCTCTCTCAACTCCTTCCTTTCCTCTCTCTCTATTTCCATGAGTTGCAATTCCTTCTCTGACTCTCGCACTTTCTGCCTCTCCTCTCTTTCCTCTCGTTGCCTATTGACGACATATTCCTTTATGTCGTTAATCTCTACGAGGCCTATCACCTCCGCTTCTTCCTTATATGCCAGAACACTCATGCTGGCGGTGCTATTGTCTAGAATGAATTACCCTGTGTAATCCTGGACTAGCAAAGAAATGAGTCCCTGTGTGGGCTCCAGTGTAAAGGTTTATATTTTAATGGGGGTTTTGTGAGCTTAGAATACCTCACTTTACCTCTTCTGAATTAAATTACCTTCAGGTTCTTTGTTTGAAGCTCACTATGAAGCTACAGTCCAGGGCACAGGGTAACAATAAACACATGGTAAACACCTTAACTAGTTTATTTACAATAAATCTACACACACAAAATTAGCACACCAGCACAAGATTCATCCACTCACTCACGCCCTAAATATCTTCCCTACATATGCCTACGATAACCTACTGTCTGGTATCTGGCTGGGGAATATATATAAGGGGATATGGTTATCTCACGCTTTTCGACGACCTGGGGAAGTCCTGTAGCTGTGGTACTCTCGTCACTGTACACACGTGGTCGACCTCCTGTCTAGCGACTCGCTCCCCGCTCCCAGCTCGCGTCTGCCTCAACCAAGCCCTCCTTCTCCTCGCGGTGTGGCTCACCCTGCGTCTGCTAACAGGAATCAAGCACCAGACACGCGGGGAACTGGAAGAAGGTGGCAAGAGGTCCCGAAGACGTCCTCGTCTGGGGGAGATGTAGTCGTGGCTGCGACCTGTAACAGAATGAGGGCAAAGCAGGTCGCCGCAGCCCCACTCCAAAATGGTGGCCGACTGGTCGAGTTGCCTACTCGTACCAAAACAAACGGAGTTTTCTACGTCTCCTTTTTTCTATGGCATGCTTTTTCCTATCGGTCACCATATGCAATTTACTTCGGGCGTTTCTGGTAACGTACCCGGCTACTCAATTGTTTAGGCAATTGAGCCTAAACACCTTCCCACAGACTGGAATCCTTTTCCGCCACCAGAAAAACATTAACTGGCATCCGCCAGCGGGAACAAAAGCCTGGCGCTACGCGCAGCTATGGGGATACGAGCACTTGAATGGCTAAAAATAAGTCTAGCTATTACAATATATATAAGCAATGGGACACACTTATGTTTGTTTTTCAGCTCGTCACATGTGGTACTGCTTCACGACAAAGTGTATTCAAATATGCACCAGAAGGTTAATGAACTAACGAACAAGACAGATAGGAAGCGAGACAGCCGAGGAAGGAGGTGGAGCGATTATCTGGCAAAAGGAAATGATGGGAAAGCAATAAGAGGAAAAAAAGAAGACTAGAATTAATGAGACACGTTCACTGCATGACAGTGCATGACCTATACTCTCTAGGTCACCTGCAGCTTCCTCACTAAGATCACAGCGTGACCACAAGGACTCCACGCCTCATACAACGCGGCGGTGATGCGCGACGCCCAGTCATGCCTCCTCGACTGTCATGCCTCCACGCCTCATCCTTGAAGTCATACTCCTCCTCCTCTCTCTCTTGACCGTTAGACTGACGTACAAAGGTAAAGTATTCGCTTATTCTTTTACCACTCTCTTATTATTTTTCATTGTTATAACAATTCCATCTCAGGCCTCTTTTCATGACATAGTTTTCTCTCCGGTGCTTTGCAACATTTTTGTTTGGTCGAAGGGAAGGGCGTGTGGGTGGGGTAAATCGTCTTACTTCTCTATCCTTTCCTGCACGTGGATGGAATTATTCCTGGCGTTGGTGGAAAATATATGGATAAAAGTTACATAGTTAAGCTTCCATACATCAGTTTTTTCTCTTTTAAGTCTTTGTCTTCCCTCCACCTTTTGGTTTTTCTTCCTTCTGTCCATACTTTTCCGACCCTTTTTTTCTTCCTTCCTTTTCTTAGTGCGATTTAATTATTTCTTGTCGCTTTCTCTGTTTACACAATTATCCATCCTTCCCTATTCTTTGTCTCTTTGGTGTTCACTACTCTTTAAAAAAAAAAAATCATTATTCTGCTTCATCATCTTATTCCTCCTCTGTTGCTGTATGACATTTATGATTATAATTGAATCACTGTTTTCGAACGTCTTCGAACAAGTGTTATGTTGACGACCGCCAGGTGCGCCACGATCGGAGGATGGGACGAGGGAGGAGCAGCAAGAAGTGGCGAGGAGAACGGAGAAAGCAAAGCAGCAGCCTTGTGATCTGGACCACCCTCTCCCAGCATTAGTATTTTGTTATCCTGTCCTTGAGTTGTTATTATCAAGAATACAAAAAAGACAAGGAAGCCACTTTGATTATACCACAGCCTCTGTCTTATCTTGTTCACATTCTTCCAACTCTTACTTTATGTTCGTTTTGTCTCTCTCCTGATCCTCCTCTAATTGCTCGTGCTCATCTGATACCATTATTGCATGAATCCAGTGTTCTCGAAGACTCAACACAACACTACAAACCACAAGAACACAACAGGCGAGGCGTGATTCAGTGTGGGCGATACAAATAAGGTAAATTTTTATATCTCTCTCTCAATGTTTTTTTCTTCAACTCTCTCCCCTCACACTTCTAGCGCCTGACTTTACGGAGGGCTGCATAATTTCCATGCCCCTCCCCCTCCCTGGAACCATGACATCCCCTTACACATTGTTTTTACATATTT
>JACEEZ010006968.1:55000-80000 GCA_016584305.1 Chionoecetes opilio | reverse complement strand
CTGATGGGGGGGAACAAACACTCCACTTGCATAACGTCAAATGTAGTGTTGCCAGTCACTGGGAGGAGGTGTTAACCCAGCAGCACCTTTCGAGCACTCTAACATCAAATGAGGCCAGAGGGTTCTTCTTTTGCGTCTTTGGGCGAATGTTGGTAAAGATCGGACTTTTTCCCCTTGGGCCCGCGCTTCCCTCTTTCAGCCAAAGAAGGGGGGTATGGGGGGATTTTCAGGGTTTGAAAAAATTTTTCCAGGTCCCTTTACGGTCCCTGTGGGGACTTTGTAGAGAGGGGGAAAAAGAGGGCCACGTCACCCCTTCAGCTAGACACTTGTCCAAACCCGGGTTTAAACCCCTTGTCTTTGGTGTTGGCGATCGAAAAAGGGGAAATTTGTTTTTAAAAATTGGGTCTGGATGGAGTGTGTAGCATTGTCAACACTAAATTCTTGTAGGTTCTCATACTGCTTCTTGCCAAAGGACTCTACTGGGGCGGACTGTGTTCCAAAAGGATTTTCCGATGAAAATTCCTTTGGGGTCAATTTCCCCCAAGGAGTTCGGGGGTTTTAAATCCTTAAAGGGGTTTTTTCCCATCCACGATGCCCTGGATAAGGTCCACATTTTTGCTTCGGATAGTCTTCGGGGTAGTAGCCCCCCCCCGTGTTTGGTAAATGGTCATTTTTGGGGGGTGTGGGGCATACTGCTCCCCAATCTGCCGGGAGTCGCCCCCTGCCCGGGTTTCCCGAAAACCTTTCCCCCCTAAAGGCAACGGGGTTCTCGGTAAAGGCCCACGCTCCTCCTTCCCCTTTTCAAAAAGTCGTTTTTTTGTTCGGGGGCCCTTGGTCAAGGGTATATGGAAAACCCTCTTGGCTTTTTCCCAAAACCCGACCCGTTCCCGGGTTAAACTTCAAATTGGTTTAAAAAGCGGGGGGGCAGACTCTCCATGTCCGGTTTGAAACCGGGACCACGGGCTATTTTTTCTGGGGGCCAGAGGGGAAAAACCAGGCACAAGAGCTTTCAGTGCCCTAAAACGTAAAAGGGGGAAAAATCTTGTTCCTTTTGGTGAAGTACAAAGTTTCGGGCCAAAGGGTTTTTCCAGCCGCAGGAGGGTATCCCAGTAATGGAATGTTGGATCCTGGAAAGCCATGCCCCCGTCCCCACCTAAAAACCCTTCATCTTTGGGCTTGGGGGTTTCCCCAAATTTCTTGGGAGCATACCCCCCTTAAATCTTGGCCTTTTCCCCCCCCGGGGAGAGCACGACTTGGGGGGCGGGTCTGGTCTTCTTTGAGGTGTGAGCCGTCGGGAAAGAGTTCGCAGTGCCAGACGATGCAATGCCCGCTTGAGTTAATGCGGGTTTCCAGGGCCCGATGCCTCCAAAATTTTTCCCCAAGTTTTCCAAACGCCTCCCCAAAAATGGAAAACCTCCAAAAATGGGCCCCCGTTTTGGTCTTCGGGGCCCTTTTGTGTGCGGCCCGTGCCCCCTGAACGAACTTGGCCAAATGATACGCGGAGAAACTAAGGCAATGACGGGGAAATTTCCCAGGATTAAGGGAAAATGTATGGCTTCACGCAGAAAATTCATCCCCTGTTTGACCATTTTGGCCCCCCCCCTGGCAGCCCCTTATGAAAAAAGAGCGGCAGGACTGAGTATTCAGGGTGAAGTCAAAAAGGGGGTCCCCCTTACGGAGGGGTGGTAAGCAGGGCCCGGCCCAAAAGCATCTCCCCCACCAACTTTCCTTTCCCCTGAGCAAAATTGGGGGATGGTTTCCCGCCACTTGTTTCTTTTTCGCGGGCCTTGTCCAAAAGGGGTCCACTGAGGGTCGGATGTCAACGAAATCCTCGGCACAGCCCCCGCTTTCCTTCCGAAGTGGGCCCCAGCTGGGGAAAAGTGGTTTAAGTTTTCAGGGGTCCCCCTGGTCCGGGGTTTGGGGTTTTTTAGAAGGGCTGGGTGATTTTCACTCTGGGATTTGGGCCCATGTTTTTAATGGTAGGAAACTGGAAAAAGGCTGATACCTGTCCCATGGGGAAGGGTCCGTCTGTTTTTGCTTGAAGGGGGGTTTTGGGCAATATTATCAAGGGCCCCCCAAGGGGAAAGCTGAAAAACGAACGGCCCGGGGAAACCCAAATCCCCTTTCTTCATGTCCTCACACACAGCAGTAGCCAGGTGTTCTCTAGTGGGAGCCCCCCGGTTTTATAACGGAAAACTAGGGGAAAAGAAAAAAAAAAAAATTAGTGAAAATTAGCCTTTTTCACAAAAATGGTTCATAGAAAGGGTTTGAGTAATTGAGTGTTTTTCCCCCCCTCTCCCAAAATCAAAGCTTTGGACCCCTTTAAAAGCCAACCCAAAATTTGGTGCTTTTATCCGGCATGTCCCCATCCCCTTGGGAAAACTGGTCCTTAGCGGCCGGATAAATGGGAGGAAAATCCCCCGGGGGTCCCCCGTCGGGGGGGGGGAGGGGCCGGCACAATATTTTAAGTATTTTTTCCCCGCTAATCTCTAAGGAGGCGGCGTCAGCTGTAGGGAGAAACTTTAAAAAGTATATTTTTTCAATTTAAAGCCTTTGATAGTTCAAGTTAAGCTGGAAGCTCATAATTATAAAGTTTCGTTGCTCCTATTGGCGTTCCCCGACAAGAAGAAAAAAGAGGAGAAAAGGGTGGAATAAAAGAAGGGGGGACAAAATAAGGAGAAGGAGAGAAAGGTGTCTTCAAGAAACCTAGGGCCGTACTATTAAACCATGCAGCATCGCAGGCGATGCTGCGCTAGGTCGAGTCCCAAGGAGGCGGAGTCAGTGACAACTTTACATGTATATTTCTCCCATTGAAAGCCTTTGATAGTTCAAGTTATTGCTGGTATTTAATCCCTGAATGCAGAACCATGATTAAAAGATTATTGAATTAAATATATGGTACTGTAATATCAAGATCAAGAACTAGAATTGTCGCCGACGATTGGAACTCCCGCCGACGTGAAATATTGGAACAGTCGCCGATATCGGCGACAGTTCCTATCGGCGACAGTTCCAGGTACCAAAGTTCCAATCGGCGACAGTTCTAGGTACCATTATCTGGCTCTCTCTGGTACAAGTCAGCCACTGATGCGCATCACTCCAAGGTGTAGTGTTGACACACACGTGATGCGCAACACTTCACGCAACACGTGATGCGCATTATGTTGCACATCGTGAGTCCTAGTGTGGACATAGCTTTAAATCAGGGCTTTGAAACGGTTTAAGGGAACGAAAACTAAAACTGAAACGAACGAAATTATGCTCGGAACAAAAACGGAAACGAGAATGTTATCATATTTACTGTTCCGGAGAAAGAACGCTATTTTAAGATCCCTGTAACCGGTTAATCACTTCTTTTTTTCGTTCCATGCCATATTTGGTCAATAATCCATGTTCACTTCCAGTAGCCAAATGATTTAAGAAAATACATCTGCATTACAAACATACATCAATTAAGTTTACTGTATTTGTTCATTTGGCAATTGACGATGTGGTTTTGTTTCAAATAGTACCATATGCACCACTTTTTATTTAATTTGTGAAGAGTAATTATTTTTTACCTATTATAATTATGATTTTTTGTCTCTGTGATATGCATCACGTTCCTTAATTTTATTACACTTTCCATTTGTGCAATCATTGAGCAATGATTCTGCCTGCAGTTGAGTTTAAGAATATACTTAGATTAATATCGTTCATAGCCTAATGCTTGGTGTGCCGAATTTCGGTGTGAGTGTCCTAGGTTCGAGTCCTTAGAGTACCACATGTAGTCATTACATTTTATTGATTAGCTTTATTCAATTAGTGAATTGGTGATATTACGAATTAATTCAAGTTCAGGAGTAATTCTTAGCGAGATCTTCCCTTGTGGTTAAGGTCCCATTAATTACACCTTACATTCGTTCAATCATTCAGCTATGATACTGCAGCTGGGTTTAAGAACATGCTTAGATTAATATCCAGTATTCGAAGATGGATAATATATCGTGCATGAGTATGTGCTTAAACTTTTAACCGTGTTCATAGCCTAATGCTTTGTGCGCCAAATTTCGGTGTGAGTGTCCTAGGTTCGAGTCGTTAGAGTACCACATGTAGTCATTGATTAGGTTTATTTAATTAGTGGTTTGGTGATATTACGAATTAATATATTTTGTGCCATATGTAATATTTTTGAATAATTAGTGATTCATATCTTTACGGCAACTGAGATTGCATACTCCTACACTACGCTTCCTGTATTGTATATGTAAGTGTGTTGGCCTATTTAAGTCGGATAATAATATAGTTCTTATGACATCTAAGGGTTTGATTTTGTTGAATACTGTGGACCATGACAATTTGTATGGCTTTATTACCATATATAAGAAAGTAGTCATGTATAGACCTTATTACTTATTAGGCCTAATATCATATTTAATACATGGTTTGAGAATACGTTCTAACCGGTTTTCATTTCTTTTTAACCGGTTCAGGAACGTTATGTATGGAGGAGGAACGAAAAACTAAACGTTAATAATACTCTTTCTGATCAGAACGAACCGTTTGAAAAATAATTTCGTTTTCAAGCCCTGCTTTAAATATTCATCGGCAGTGAGGGAGGCAAAGGCGGGGTATAAGACCCTGCAGGGACGGGGACAAGTGGGCGTCAAAGGCTTGTAATACACTTTATATTCTTTTACGGTACCTGGAACTGTCGCCGATAGGAATTCTCGCCGACGTCGGCGGGTGCTCCAATTTTTCACGATCGGCGAGTGTTCCTATTTCTGGCAACAGTTCTAGCTCTTGATCTTGAGTTAGGTTATGTGGTTAGGATATGTTGGGCAGTTGACAGGTGTCTAAATTAGGTTAGTGAACGAGCGGGGGGCAGGGGGTACCAGGGGAACTGTCGCCGAAAATTTCCACGTCGGCGAGAGTTCTCGGTTGGCGTTTCGGCGAGAGTTCCTATCGGCGACAGTTCCATAAACCTCTTTTACGTATCTACAAGCAAAAAAAAAAGAAGTGCAGCATGATAACTATATTCCTGGTTTACAGCTTTATACAACAGAAGAAAAAAAACATACGAATTCAAGGGTGATAAAGAATTCCAGCGTAAGATAAACCAAACACTCCTCTTTGTAAAACTTCCACACGTGTTTATAATGTAAGAAACAAAATTGTGCTCAAGTAGCCCATCCCTCGTCAGCTCCTCGTGACTGGCTGTTACGGTGTTCAGGCGTCGAGGCTTCAAGTGTTTACTTCGCATATCTTGTGAGATGCTATTTTGTTTTTAAGGAACTTTGTGACCACATGACAGACTTTCCATCATAAACATCTACCATAAAATGCATTGGTCATATCTATCAGCATGAAAAAAATGTCTGAACCCCGACTTGAATTAAAGATTATGAAGGTGAGAATACTAAACAATGTCCCACAAGGCGTTCCGATCAGTATAGGAAAACCCGCCTGACGTCCTCGCGGCCCCATACGAACACAACACTTGCTGCAAGATAAACAGGCAGGTGGGCGCCTTGCCAGACACCCTCACACGCACATACACACACATATCGCCGCTTCAGACTACAAAGTGTACAAAGCAGGCTATCTATAACCTGACTAATAACACATATTATATCCATGTAATAAATAAAGAAATAAAAATAGGATGCCGTGTGTCTGAGGACAAGTGTGGAAGTAATAATGAAAGCAACTAATATAAAAGGAATAACCATAACAATTTAAAATGATGTATTTTTTTTTTTTACGGTAGAGTCCTAGTCTCCGCTTTCCTTCCGTAACCGGCCAGCCGATCAGCCCCGCCACGACCAGGTTATCCGATACGCTTCCCATGGTAACAAACTCTTCCAGATGGGGGAGAAAAATATATATATCAAAGAAAGAAAAAAAAGGAAAAGAAACAAGTAAAACAAAAAGGAATATGAATGAGAATGTATTGTGAAAATAGTAGAAATATGATAGTTGAGAGAGAGAGAGAGAGAGAGAGAGAGAGAGAGAGAGAGAAGAAGAGAGAGGAGAGAGAGAGAGAGGGAGAGAGAGAGAGGAGAGAGAGGAGAGAGAGAGAGAGAGAGTGAGAGAGAGAGAGAGAGGAGAGAGAGAGAGAGAGAGAGAGAGAGAGAGGGAGGAGGAGAGAGAGAGGAGAGAGGAGAGAGGAGAGAGAAAGAGAGAGAGTAGACTGAAAGGATGGAGTGAAGGGGCAGGCATGAGGGCAGGGAAGGGCGATGGGCGATGGGCACTATACGGGAAGGAGAGGAAGGGCGAGAGTAGAGAACAAGAGAGAGGAAGGAGAGAGGATCATAAAGGAGGTTCAACATAGCCGACTCGTACCGACTGTCCGTCTTGAAATTGGAGGAAGGGAGTGGAGGGAGGCTACCCCGACACCACGATGGCGCCTGGACGTCTCATCCGTCACCTTGCCGGCAGACGACGTCAATGAGCCGACCCTCGTAACGTGGTCGGGATGCCGACGGCAAATGGTGGCAGGACCAGTTCCATTCGATGGCGTCTTAGGGCCATATGTAAGAAATTTTCTCGACCCGTTGCACCGCGCGGCGACAAGCAAGAATCAACAGTGGACAACTCAACGATCCGGATCTTTGTCCTCCTGCACAGGTACCGACAACGCCAAATACTCCTGCTGAGCGAGTCCATAACACCGTGGGCTATGCCAATCCGCCGTAAGACTTCTTGACGTGACCCGCCGTCATTATGAAGTGCGCTACCAAGGTATGTAAACTTTCCAAGATCTCAATGTCCTCGCCGCAACTTTCCAGGATCGCAATGTCCTCGCCGCACGCATGAACAGACTGTACTGTTTCATCTAGTAAGACTCCAAACACCTGGACCTTGGTCTTAAGCCAGGAGACCTCAAGTCCCAAAGGCTTTGCCTCATCGTGCAGCGCCTCGAGAGCCATCACCAGGACCTCCAGCGACTCAGCAAAATTTTCTGCATCATCGGCAAAAAACAAGATCAGTGATCTTGGTGTTGCCGAGGGATGCTCCACAATCACTTTGATCTGCAACTTTGCCCAATACCCAGTCCATACAAGTGTTGAAAAGTGATGGGGCAAGGACGCACCCTTGCCTTACTCCTGTATTCACAGGAAAGAAGCTGGATACACCTCCCCCACACTTCACAGCAGGTGGAGGTGGCTGTCAAATATTGTGTGGAGCAGTGGATGCGGGCCGCTCAAATATACTCACAAACATCACTTGGGCCCATTTTTCTACATTAACGCCTTAGTCAAGTGGCAAACACTAACTAAGCTATTATTTTAATGGCAAAAATGATAAATTAGTAACTAGTAAACTACTAAAATTTATTAATGTGTAAAACAGTCAAAATACTGATGCCGTCTTCGACTCGCTTGCGTTGGTACGTCTGCACAGGTCTCCACTGGCCGAGAAGTTGAAAATAATTCTTGACTATCCCACCCGTCAAGTTACGACTGTCGGAAATATCCACCAGACGGGACTTGACTAGCATTCTTACATGTAGCCCTTTCATGTCCCCGTCCCGCGTGCGTCACGTCCGCATGCCGACGGACGTATTGAGGACGGGGGATTCCCCCCCAATACCCCCCGACGGCATCCACAGGTGATTTAAAAGGGAGCGTGACAGCTGTCAAAACACAGTCCAGCACGTGCCATATAGGCGAAGCAACATAGGTTCCTCATCATGGCCAACACAACATCACTCCAGATCAAGTCCAGCTGTACTTGGTGTACCACCAACAGTTGCAGTCGAAACTGACTCCTATAAGCCGTTCTAATGTTATGGACATCCTCCTATCATCAAGAAAGGTGTAATATAATTTAGTAATAATCTCAGGTACATGTCAGTGGAGCCCGTTCCACGCTGACCGTCTTTATAAGGGCGCCGGTCGCCTCCCCGCCAAGGTGGCGCAACCTGGGTGCGGCGGGACGCGGCGATGCCACATCGCCCCGCCCCCTTCCATCGACTTACATAAGGCGTTCTCATTCCGCCATGTCCCGCTGCGTCCCACTTGGTCCCGCCGCGGTACGCAGGACGACGTCTGCAACACGACCGTGTCCTACCCGTCCCGATATTTTTGAACATGCTCGAAAAAATCGGCCGCTTTGGCGCCGCGTCCCGACCACTGGCACAATCGCGCGGAGGCGCCCAGACCAGGGCCGACTAGGAGCGGTCCTCACACGTTTGCTGCCGTTTTCAACGGTCGGGACAGGTCGGGGCACGAGGTCAGCTATGTGTGAACCTTACCATTTTTAACTAGAATAAAATAATAAGATTTCATATACATTCACAAGAAAGACAAAGGGATAATACATACACAAGATATATATATATATATATATATATATATATATATATATATATATATATATATATATATATATATATAATAATAATATAAGCGAAAGTGTGGTGTGTGTGTGTGTGTCTGTCTATCCGCTCTGGGTGCCGCCCCCTGTGGCGGAATCCCCTCATATGCACAGTTTTGGAATCGGGTCGACCAGGGGAAGGTTTTAAGCCCACTTATAAGATGATCCGATCACTTATTTTTTCTTTTTTTTAGCAGCCTATTAGCGAGACTTGTGAAAAAAAGTGGGTTGCGAGAATTGAGGAAACCTTGATGAGGGTTGACGAATGGAAACCTGGGTGATGGTAATGGGTGGGGTGATGGGTAATGGGTGTGGGGTGATGGGTGAGTGAATGGGTGGGGGGTGATGGGTTGGGGGTGATGGGTGATGGAATAGGTGGGGGGTGATGGGTAATGGGTGAGTGAATGCGTGTGTGGTGATGGTTAATGGGTGAGTGAATGGGTGGGGGGTGATGGGTAATGGGTGAGTGAATGGGGGGGGGTGATGGGTAATGGGTGAGTGAATGGGTGGGGGTGATGGGTAATGGGTGAGTGAATGGGTGGGGGGTGATGGGTAATGGGTGAGTGAATGGGTGGGGGGTGATGGGTAATGGGTGAGTGAATGGATTGGGGGTGATGTGAATGGGTTGGCGTTAATATACATTTCTACATCCATGATTTCATGAAAGTTAGAAGGGGCTATCTGGAGAGTCTGTGTTTGGTGGCCCTTCGGCCACCCAAAACGCAGGTAGGTGGCCGACGGCCCACCAATAGCCCTCCGAAGGAGCTAGCCAAAAAGTCCGCCCGAGGGGCTTTGCGCTAGTATTATATATATATATATGATATATAATATATATATGATATATATATATATATATATATATATATAGATATATAATCTATATATATAATATATATATATATATATATATATATATATATATATATATATACTAGCCGCAAAGCCGCCCTCCGGGCGGACTTTTTGGCTAGCTCCTGCGGAGGGCTATTGGTGGGCTGTCGGCCCACCGTAAATCCGCTTGTAAAATCCGTATCGTCTTGTAAATCCGCTGTCCCCGCCTATTTCGGTATTTCGGATTCCCATCTCTTCCATCAGATTATCCTTCCTCTCCCCTCCTTTCCTTTCCCCTCTTTCCATTCTTCTCTCCTCTCTCTCTCTCTCTCTCTCTCCTCTCTCTCTCTCTCTCTCTCTCTCTCTCTCTCCTCTCTCTCTCTCTCTCTCTCTCATATATATATATATATATATATATATATATATATATATATATATATATATATATAATATAATATATATATATATATATATATATATATATATATAGAGAGAGAGAGAGAGAGAGGAGAGAGAGAGGAGAGAGAGGAGGAGAGGAGAGAGAAGAGAGAGAGAGAGAGAGAGAGAAGAGAGAGAGAGGAGAGAGAGGAAGAAGGAGAAAGAGAGGGAATAAGGAAGGAAAGGAGGGGAGAGGAAGGATAATCTGATGGAAGAGATGGGAATCCGAAATACCGAAATAGGCGGGGACAGCGGATTTACAAGACGATGAGAGGGAGAGAGGGAGGGAGGGAGGGGAAAGGCAAGGGGGCGTGGATGACTGGATGGTTGCATAAAGCGAGGGTAAGAGGAGGGAGAAAACAAGGGTGAAACTAATGGATGGTAAATAAATCAATTGTTGAAAATATGGACGAAGTTATAAGAAAAACAATAACAAAAAAGGACGAATGAAAGAAGAAACAATTGAATGAACAGATATTCAGAGAGATGAAAGAAAATCATGAATAGACCTTAACACAAGATTGAATGGAGGAGTAAAGGATGTGAAGGAGGGAGGGAAGGAAAAATGCGATGAGATATATATATTTTCTTTACAGAACATAAAAGCATATTCAGGAAAAAATCGGAGTAAAATTTGTGTACTATTGATCAGTTCAATCACTGATATTTTCTAAATAATTAAAAGTGAATGAATTATTGTTCAGTACTCAGTTGAAATTATGTCATAGCTCCTGTGGAGGGCTTTTGGTGGGTCTATTCACCACCGATTCCACCGAAGAAGCTTTTGACCTATGTCAGAAAGATGAAAGATGCTTTTCGTTTTAAATCACATCTAATGCAACTAATTAGAATGTAGATCTATTATATCTCAAAAAAATTTGGGCATAGAATATTTGTTGAGATTTTATTTGAAAGAGCGTGGAATATTAACTATCGTAATGGAAAATGTATTCCCCTACCAGTCTGAGTTTCAAGGTTATAGATTTCTGAGTACAAAAAATACTTTTGAAACCGGGATTGCTAGTGTTATCTATTTATTACTAGTGTATATTATCCTGTAAATTAGTCTAAGTAACTTGCTAACTATCATCGCCTGTTTATGTCAGTATTTGTTTAGTATTTATATACCTTGTGTTTATTTATTATTTTTTCTGTGTGTTTTCCCTCTCTCTCCACAACTTTGCCCAAAAAGCTTTTGCTTGTAAAGGGCTGTTTGCAACCCCATATCCTGTTATAATCATTATAAAATATTGTAAAATGGCAAACATAATAAAATGTTAAAGTGTTAAAGTGTTATCAACATTTAGAAAGTCATAATTTATAAACCTGAACAGATATAATATATAATTTATGTAAGCATAATTTACGGGACACACTCATTGTCTTGTGCGACTTCAATGCTACTACTGGCACTGTGAGAGATGGCTACGAGTTATGTGTTAGTCCCCATGGCTCTGGTACCAGAAACATTAACAGTTCTCTGCTTCTGGATTTTGCGAGGTACAGAAAGTTAAGAATGGCAGGTTATTGGTATCAGAGACCAGAGCTGCACCGTTGGACATGGTATAGTAATGCCGGAGGGGTAGCCAAGGAGATTGACCACATCCTCGTTAGTAATCGTTGGAGGATCCTCAAGAACTGCAGGGTTTACCGGAGTGTTGAGTTCTTTGCAACTGATCACACATTTTTTGTTGTTACACTTAATAAGCTTCATCTCAAGTCCAGAAGAATCTCAACGGTAACCATATTGTGTTTCATCTTGAGAAACTAAAGGAATTGACATGTGCCCATGAGTATGCAGTGGCAGTCTCAAATCGGTTTGATGTGCTCGGTGCTCTCGAGGGCCCCGTAGAACTGTGGGATACCTTCGAATGTGAAACTCTCCAGGCTGCCAAGGAGTGTATTGGGGAGCGGCCGAGGTCAAAGCATGGTTTTGTCTCGGCGGAGACACTGGAGAAAATCGAAGAGAGTCGCGCTTTGCTGGAAACCAGGACCAGCACAGGGCTCTGTCACGCCGGACTAGAACCCTCCTGGAGAGAGACAAGGAGAGATATGTCAGGAGAATCGCTGAGGGTGTCGAGGGCCATTTGAACGCTAATGACCTCCGACCCGCCTACCGAGCCCTAAAGAAACTACGTTCCAAGTCTCCATCTCGAGCGAGTGCTATTCGAGCAGCAGATGGGTGCCCCGAGTCGGACATGGATGGGCAGATGGCTCGTTGGGCTGAGTACTTTGGGCCGTTGTTCACGGTGGACCCTTCAATTGAGCAGCTTCAAACCACTGGGCTACAGGCAGTGGGTGCCGATCCTCCCATTGACGAAACCGCACCCTCTCATGACGAAGTCAGAGAGGCTGTAGTAAAGTTGTGGGGTGGAAAGGCAGGTGGTGTATGTAATATCAGTGCGGAGCTCCTCAAAGCTGCGGGTGAGGCCATGATCCGAGGGTTGCATGCTGTCTTGACTGCCGTGTAGCAATCAGGTACCATTCCTCCTGATTGGAAAAGGGGCTGGTCGTCCCTATCTGGAAAGGGAAAGGAGACCGTCAGGACTGCAACAATTACCGCGGTATTACACTGCTCAGCGTGCCAGGCAAGGTGCTTGCCTATCTATTGCTGACACGGATCCGCAGTCATCTGCTGAAGAATCAGAGACCTCAGCAGACTGGAGTCCCGCCTGGTAGGTCAACAACGGACCGTATCCTAGCGCTTCGTGTCCTGAGAGAACGTCGACGTGAGTTTCGACAGGGGATGCTTGCAGCCTATGTTGATATCAAGAAGGCGTTTGACTCAGTGCATCGTGAATCACTCTGGGATCTTCTGCACTTTCGCGGGATTCCTGCAAGGACTATTGGTTTGGTGACTGGTCGGTACTCTGGGGACTGAGCGTGCTGTGAAGTGTGGGGGAGGTATATCCAGCTTCTTTCCTGTTAAATACAGGAGTGAGGCAAGGGTGCGTCCTTGCCCCATCACTGTTCAACACTAGTGTGGACAAGGTATTTGGCAAAGTTGTAGATCAAAATAATTGTGGAGCATTCCTCGGCAACACCAATATCACTGATCTGGATTTTGCCGATGATGCAGTAATCTTTGCTGAGTCGTTGGAGGTCCTGGTGATAGCTCTCGAGGTGCTGCACGAGGAGGCAAAGCCTTTGGGGCTTAAGGTCTCCTGGCTTAAAACCAAGATCCAGGTGTTTGTATGCTAACTAGATGAATACAGTACAGTCTGTTCATGCATGCGGCGAGGACATTGAGATCTTGGAAAGTTTTACATACCTTGGTAGCGCAGTCCATAATGACGGCGGGTCACGTCAAGAAGGCTTACAGCTGATTGGCATAGCCCACGGTGTTATGGACTTGTTTAGCAGGAGTATTTGGCGTTGTTGGTACCTGTGCAGGAGGACAAGGATCCGGATCTTCAAGTCGCTTGTGATCCCTGTCGTACTCTATGGTTGGGAAACATGGACACTAAATAGCGACTTGAAGAGGCGAATCGATGCCTTTGGTAATAAGTGTCTTCGCAGAATCATGGGGTATCGCTGGGATGATTACGTGTCAAATCAGCGATTCCACCGTGAGACTGAATCGAGGCCTATTACCTGCATTGTCCGTCAGCGCCAACTTCGGCTATATGGACATGTGGCACGCTACCCTGAAACCGATCCTTCCCATCGGGTTGTATCTGTAGTGGACAATCTGGCGTGGAGGAGGCCAAAGGGGAAGGCCAAGGGGGCGCCCACAAGGCTCATGGCTAGGGCAAGTTGATGTTTCTTGTCGAGAGCTGTTTGGTATGGGAAAGGAGCCTGCATGGGGACTCACGCGAGGTGACCCCCGGCAGTGGCGTAGTAGGGTGGGCGAAGCGACGCCCCCCGGCGTATGCCCCCAATGATTGAGTGATATTACTGACGTAAGTATGTATGACTGTACTTACCGCCTTATGGAGGCTCACTCTCCCCAGTGTAAAATGTGGAGCTTTTGTGCTGGGCATAATTTCTCTAAAAAGTTCTTCATTTGTTACACGGATGTCTGTTACGTCGTCTGCCGGATATATTAATCTGCCTTACGTTTTAAGATTGATAAGGGAGTGGATGGAAGAGGCAATGGTGTCTCTCAAGGTCAAAGTGTCAATACAGGTATCGCAATGCAAAGATTTGCCAAGACTGTGCAGTGTGCACGCCGAAGCCGGCAATGAAGGCAACAATTTTGTTGGAACACTTTGATTGGTGTGAAGCAGTGGAAATATACACGTAATCATTTTCCTCTATATTATCTGCTTGAGTTGCCTCATCTTTAACTCTGCTTTTTAAAAGAGAAGTGCTTATTATCTCTACAAAATGCTGAGTCACTGCATCATTACACTGGCTAGGTTTTTTTTTCTTTTTTCTTTTCTTTTTTACATCACAAAGAACTGGCCAAGGGCACAACAAAAATGGGTAACACAAAGCCCGCTTAGTTGCCAGTTCCCATAAAAAAGACAGTAAGAGAAAATAATAAAAAAGTGGGGTGAGCCAATTTTGTTCGGGAGGTGTCTTGTTACTCTTCTTTTGAAAAGATTTAAGTCATAGGAAAGTGGAAAAATTGAAACAGGAAGAGAGTTCCAGAGTTTACCAGTGAAAGGGATGAAAGAGTAAAGATACTGATTAACTCTTGCATTAGGAAAATGGACAGAATAGGGATGAGAATGAGTAGAAAGTCTTGTGCAGCGAGGCCGCGGGAAGGGGGGAGGCATGCAGTTAGCAAGTTCAGAAGAGCAGTGAGCATGAAAATAACGGTAGAAGAGAGCAAGAGAAGCAACATTGCGGCGGTGATTCAAAGATTGAAGACAGTCAGTCAGAGGAGAGGAGTTGATGAGACGAAAAGCTTTTGACTCGACCCTGTTTAGGAGAGCTGTATGAGTGGATCCTCCCCAAACATGTGAGACATACTCCATACATGGGCGGATAAGGCCCCTGTAGAGAGCAAGCAATTGGAAGGGAGAAAAAAAAGGACGCAGACGTCACAGGACACCAAACTTCTTAGAAGCTGTTTTAGCAAGATATGAGATGTGAGATTTCCAGTTCAGATTTTTAGTAAAGGATAGTCCTAAAATGTTCATTGCAAAAGAAGGAGACAGTTGAGTGTCATTGAAGAAGAGGGGATAGTTATCTGGTAGGTTTTGTCGAGTCGATAGGTGAAGAAATTGAGTTTTTGAGGCGTTGAACAAAACAAGGTTTGCTTTGCCCCAATCAGAAATTATAGAAAGATCAGAAGTTAGGCGCTCGGTGGCATCTCTCCGTGAATCACTTAGTTCCTGTTGAGTTGGACGTCTAATAAACGGCGTTGAAAAATACAGGGTAGAATCATCAGCGTAGGAGTGGATAGGTACATTTAGTATTGGTACAGATTCCAGGGGGAGGCAGTTACCACTCGCAATATCTAGCATATCATTATGCACCAGCAACTTCTTATAGGCAGCAGAAAACTGTCTGACTGTGGGATTATTATTGCATCCTCCCATATGCCTTACATTCCCCAAAAACAGTTATATATGGTCTTGACTTAATCTACACGTCATTAAGAACTTAAGTGTTGAACCATTATATGCAATTAAGTTTTCATGTAGGATCTGAAAACTCAGTATACAACAAATATATCCAAGAAAGACTGTTTTTCGATTTGACTTTAGAATCTCCAATCCACCAGAGAAAAATATAATTTAAGTGATATATTTATTATACGTTTCTATTTTCTATTTTTTTAAATTTTTCCTTATCTGAATTTTCCTTTTGAATTGGAGACGTGTAGCCACTTGCATTCAAATTCCTGGAATTATTTACGTCAAAAACAGTGCTGAACATCATAATGAAATTTATAGTAGCTTCACAGCCCTCAAAATGTACTAATGTGTTTCTGCAAACTAAATTTCAATGAATTAGCAACTGATTCACTGAGTAGTTGTGCTGTTAATTTAAAAAAAAAAAATATTCTCCACGCAACATATGCAGCTCTCAGTTAATTCCCTAAATGAAGCTGTTCGTGGTTTTGAATTTCATGCAACCATTCAATGAAGTTCCACTTCACTAAATCTCCACTCTCATCGATCAATACCTACTCATCACCAAAACAGTTCCTCACAAGTTTCAACATGTGACAAGGATCTAGAAGCACACACACTGGTTGCTCTGTCACTGGGTGTTTAAAAGCTAATTCTAAAGTGTCAAATGCAAAAGTACACCCAATAAATTATATTGTTGATGGCTGTTGATGGCTGTCATGGCTGATGTATAGTCAGTTAAGTCAGGTCAAGGCAAGGGAGCGGCTGCTACCACCTGCTTTCTGCAATGCTATATATATAGTGTGGCCACCGGCAGACCAAATTGACCTCACTTTTTCCACGCCTCGGCCTCTACTCTCATCCTACCTCCATGGTTCTCATGATCCATTCTCCCGGTCCGGTGTTTTTCCCGCCTTCTTCCTTCTCTGCAGCACACCAGCGCGTCCCGGCAGTGTATTTAAATATTTTTTAGTGCAATTAGACAGACGTAAAACATTTGAGAGAAAAAAAATATATACAATAAAATATACATGTATTACTATTATTGTTCATGAACTGAATACTGCAGATAGGTGAAATATTTGGAAGAATTGTGGGTTTGGTGAAACAAGCATGAAATTTGGCACACAATTAAAAAAGGTGTTTGGAAAGATATTTGGCTATAGGGCCATTCCAGATTCATTCCATGAGCGGAGTGCCTACCATTTTACAAAATGGCTGCCAAAATATCTTCTCGAATGTTGTATCCGCCATAGCAATGGTGCTCTGTGCACTCTTTAATGTTTTTCCTCTACTTTTTTTTTCTCTCTCTAGTTTTTTCTACTCTAGTGGCATATGTAATTGTTTTGGGTACAATAGATGTGGTATTAGTCACAAGATAATTAGAATGAAATACATTTTTAATATTATTTGGAGCCAGAAGGCTCACATGATGGCTTGCGAGTTATGGCCTTGGATTCAGGAATGCAGGTTTTTGTTAGACTGTGATGTTCATTTAATATAGATTCCAGCTAATTTAATAACTTTCACATACTTTGACCATATTCTTCTGCTTTCAGGTGTGACAATGGCCAAAGTTTACAAGGTGGTGGATCCCCTACAGCCCGGGACATCAACACAGGGTCTAGAAACTGACTGGAGCAAGTGCGTTCTTTGTCAGGAAGCCACGTCAGAGGTGCTTCACTGTCCAGCCGAGTCTACACGTGCCACACAGGGAGCAGGGTACAAGACAATTGCTGAGCTTCTTGTAGGTTTTGACAGGATTGGCTGTTTGCCCACATCAATCAATCTTAAAAGGCTTGATGATGGGAATGGCATTGAAGAAACACTACAGCGGCACAAGGCCAAGTGGCACGACTCATGTAGGCTCCTCTACAACAGAACAAAACTACAGCGTGCAGAGAAGCGTAAGAAATCCCCAGAAGATGCTGCTGATGACTCTGCTGATAGCTCAAAGAAGTTCACCTGCAAGAGTGCTGGTAAGAAAAGTGCTTCCGCCGAAACATGCTTCTTCTGTGACAAACCTGCACCAGATGGGAAGTCTTTGACTCGAAAAGCATCAACATTTGGGCTTGATATCAATGTCAGGAAGTCTGCAATGAAATTGCAGGACAAATCCCTAATGGCCAAACTGAGTGCAGGAGACTTGATTGCACAAGAAGCCCGGTACCATCTGCCATGCTTGCTCTCTTTGTACAACAGAGCTAGAGAAACAAAATCATATGAAGAGTCTGATGTGGACAAAATTAATCATGGCCTTGCATTTGCTGAGCTGGTATCTTATATTGAAGATACTCGCATGGACAGTCTAGTTGCACCCATCTTCAAACTCAGCGACCTGGTCGATCTGTACACAACAAGGCTAGAACAACTTGGAACTGATGTTGCAGGATGCGTCCACTCCACTGACCTCAAAAAGAGAGTACTGGCCTACTTTCCAGACATGGAAGCTCACAAGTAAGGCCGAGATGTAGTCCTCATTTCACACGAAGATGTTGGACAAGCACTGAGGAAAGCATGTGAGCATGATGCTGATGGTGATGCTGTTCATCTTGCTGCGAACATAGTGAGGAGAGACATGTTCAAGATGAAAAATCAGTTTGGTGGTTCCTTTGAACCCAGCAGCCAGGAAGATTCTGTTTCAGTGTCTCTGTTAGCGTTAGTTGCTATGGTGTTGAATGGGCCAAACATCAAGGCACAGTCAAGCTCTTCAACAATGCCCCAGCCAGTGCTCACGATTTCCCAGCTACTGATGTCCAACAGCATGGTACGACGTCGGGAGAATCAGCAGGCCCCATGTACAACAAGGCACAACCAAGGAAGGGAAACACCTCTGCCCATCTACTTGGGTGTGATGGTCCACACGAAGACTCGCAAGCGTGAACTGGTGGACCGTTTGTATGATCTGGGACTGAGTATTTCCTATGACCGGGTGCTGGCCATCTCAACTGAGCTTGGCGACAAGATCTGCCATTACTACAAGACGGAGAAAGCAGTTTGTCCTCCTGAGCTGAAAGGTGGTCTCTTCACGACTGCTGCAATTGATAACATTGACCACAACCCCAGCTCAACCAGTGCGCACGACTCATTCCATGGAACTGGAATATCGGTGTTCCAACACTCAGACAACGACTTCAGTGGAGCTTCCCGGGCTGTTGCCCACACCCATCGTGATGCTGCTGGTGCCAAGAAGATGTCAGCATCTCTCCCCGAGACCTACACCAATGTACCTCCTGTTGCTCTTCCAAGGCAACACCCACCGGTGCCAAAGCAGGAAGGTCCAAACCGAGCAGACTGTCAGCTCATACCTCAAGCCGACCGATGTGGATGTGTGGCCTTGCCGATGTTCCACGCCTTCACTGGATGTGACACGGTTTCCTGTTTTGGCGGCAGGGGCAAGAAGACTGCATGAGACACCTGGACCACCTATGGAGACGTCACACTAGCATTCTGCGCCTTGGGTGCCATGCCAGACTCACGTGCCATTGACGAGTGGATGCAACCACTGGAGCGATTTGTGGTCCTGCTGTACGATCGCACCAGCACAGAGGAGGGTGTGAACCAGGCAAGGAAACAGCTGTTCAGCAAGAAAGGCAGAGCTATTGATGGTCTGCCTCCTACACAGGCTGCACTCATCCAACACACCAAGAGAGCTGTCTACCAGGCTGGTCACTGTTGGGCCCAAATGATGACCCCTGCTCCAGAGCTTCCGTCACCAAGTGAATAGGGCTGGAACAAGAAGCCTGGTGGTGGATGGAGTATAACCTGGACGACCCTACCAGAAGCATCAGAAGCTTGCAGGGAACTCTTGCGATGTGGCTGCAAGAACGGCTGCAGAGGACGCTGCAAATGCCAGAAGGCGGCTCTTCAGTGTACAGCTCTTTGTCAGTGCGGGGGACAGTGCTCTGAGTGACGCGGGTCACAGAGAACAGTTCATTACTGTTTGGACACAATTTCCATCCTATTGACTTGCAATTAGACTATAATAAGCTATTGTGTGTACCTCTGCTACCTACAAAAACAGAAGAAATAATTCTGGATTGTTTGACGCACTTGACGAAGTGGTCCTGATTTCAAAATCGTAACATGACGTAAAAATGATAATTCTTATTTTTTAGCTCAAACTAGTAATTATTTGCCATTTCAACTGTTATGTGGATAGTAAAATTACTGATGTATGATTTATAATACAAAGGAAAAACATTCCCACCCCTAGAATTGATTTAACCTACAATATCAAAGAATTTCAAATAAGCGATGGCGGCCATCTTAAAATGGCCGCCATTTTTGTCACAGGTCGAATCTGAGATGGCCCTAAATCTAAAAATCACCACTGAGGCATAGTCTACCCTGCGGACCAAATTCCATGCTTGTTTCATCAAACCCACAATACTTTCACCTATCTGCAGTACTATTACCCTAAACGACTTAATGAAGCGATTAATAAAATTGGTAATTAGTCATTTCATGCAACATATATTCACTCACTTTTTTTCTTTCATGTATTTTTGGATCTTTTCAAGAACATATACTGAATATCCTGTTTTCCTTTCCATGGGGTAGCGACGAAAAAGATCAACTGATGCTACATCAGTTTTCTGGTGACACATCATTCATCTCATCCGCTAGCCAGCTAGCTCAACCGCAAGCGCGCTCACACACACACACACACACACACACACACACACACACACACACACACACACACACACACACACACACACACACACACACACACACACACACACACACACACGCACGCACACACACACACACACACACACGGGAAACTCCGTAGTGTAAGGGTTAGCACGCTCGGCTCACAACCGGGAAGTCCCGGGTTCGATCCCCGGGCGGAGCGAAAACAGACGGGCGGTCTTCTTAAGACCCGAGTCTCTGTCCACCCAGCAGTGAATGGGTGGCGAGTGTCAGCCGGGGGTTTGTGACCCCCCTCCCAGGGTGGTGGCTTCGGCCAACACTAAGCAGTAAGGAAGAATGATAAAATAAATGTTGATATGGAGACGAGGCCATACAAGCGTTGCTCAGGCCCTGTAAAATAGAACTAGATGAATACACACACACACACACACACACACTCACACACACACACACACACACACACACACACACACGCAGACGCACACGCACAGCACCACACGCACACGCAACCACACACACGCACCACACACACACACACACACACACGCGCACACACCACACACAAATAGAGAGATACATATTTTATCGACAACAACATACCAAAATGTATATAATCACAATAACAACGATATATGGTTTAACATATTTCGTTACCAAAATTGAACACACACACACACACACACACACACACAGACAGACAGACAGACACAGACACAGACATAGACACACACACACACACACACACACACACACACACACACACACACACACAGACAGACAGACAGACACAGACACAGACATAGACACACACACACACACACACACACACACACACACACACACACACACACACACACACACACCCCTACACGATGGTCCAGTGGATAAGCATGGCGTGCCATTTTGTGGTCAGCCGGTTTGAATCCCCGCTCGCTCCCTGGTTTTTTTTACTGACAAATTCGGACGGTTACTGTCCCCCTTAAGCAAAGGAATGGGAGTGTGTGGTGTGTGAGGTCCCAGCATTACCTAAAAATCGGTCACTATGAGCTGCAAACTCGCTCCGGGAGGATGAAACTGGCGATCGCGAGTCCGGCTCGCGTGTACAAAGACCGTGTGTGAATTATACAGACTAAACATATATGCACGCTTTTCAGTAAAAATTACCTTATGGTTTTTGTTTCAGGTTTGGTAATAGTTCTGTTAGTAGTGTTGTTGTTTATTGTATGTATAATGTGTCTTGATGTTTGTGGTGATGGAGGTGGTGGTGAAGATTGTAGTAACAATAGTAGACGTTGTAGAAGTAGTAGTCGTAGTTGCAGTAGAAAAACTAGTGACACTACCGTTGATGGTGGTGGTGGATGTAATGATGGTATAATAGTAGTGAAACTAGGCTGGCAAGGAACCATGATAATGACTGAGGCGGTAGTGGTGGTAGTGGAGGTGATGGTGGCAAGTAGTAGCGGTGGTTTGTTCGCCCTCCTAATACGACACGAGTAGTAATATATCCATCCTCCGTCGCCAAATTATGACTTACACTGGCTGATGCATAAATTTACACCAGAGCTGGAGCCGCGCCGAGGGAGACCTCGCACATGCTAATTATGTCAGGATCATAGCGACACACCTAAACACACACACACACACACACACACACACACAACACACACACACACACACACACACACACACACACACACACACACACACACACACACACACACACACACACACACACACATACACACAAATACACACACACACACCCACACACACACAGCAAGGGCAAAGTTAGCCTGGGAGATGCAAATTTAACGGCTCGCTGAGATTAAAGAAATTTGTCTTTACTCGCCGTCGTCATCCCATTCTGAGTTTCTTATTTCTTTTATATTTGTGTCTTCCTTATATTTGTTTTTGTCGTTGTTCTTATATTTTTCCCCCCTCCTCTTCATTATCAACGAGAAAAATATCTATCGTAACCAGTAACTTGAGATACTCCAAAATGTGTGTTTATATATATAAGAAATGTGATGAGAACAAGCGCACATGATACTTGCCTTCATAGTGAGGAGTCTGGAGTACAAGGCTGCCGAGATAATTTGGTCACCAAAGAATACGTTGGCGTAACCCCGCGTTAAATGTATGATATATACAATTGCGATTCAACAAACATACGAAGAATATGGTAATACTTGGGATCACAGTAACTTGACACAATACACACCCAACATTACCGACACATCCAGTATCATCACATCGATCATTTCATTCAATCATTGACTGGATTAATATCCATAAACAATAATGGTGCCATAATTCATCATTCAATAACTTTTTTTTTCGAATGAACTCGCTCATATCTATCATTTTCAACCTTCACAACAGGTGGGTGAAAACCTCTCGTATTACTCATCATTATCTTATCATTTTCCACGTACGTGTTTGTCTTAAGCCTCATTATATCTCTCTCTCCTCCTTGTAATACCTGTAGTACTAATTTTCCTCTTTTTGTTCACCTCTCATACCGGTCTTTGCCACCGTTCTCTCCTCCTCCTCCTCCTCCTCCTCCTCCTCCTCCTCCTCCTCCTCCTCCTCCTCCATCGTCTTCCCGCCCAACACCATCTATCATGCCTTCCGCCAATTAGGCTCGAGACAATGGGCGACATGTTTTCTTAATAAGTGTATCCTTATTAGCTATTAACAACAGTATCCACATTGCGATAAAGAAAGAAATTACAGTAACAGTATGAAAAATAGAAGAAAAAAATAAGGTTCTGGATAATTGTGGTTGAGTAAAAGACTACACGAGGAGAAAAGATTCGAGGAAGAAGAACAAAATTTACGATTGCAAAAATTCAATACGTGGAAATATAATGAAAAAAATCAGCGTTTGATGACAGTAATGATAATAATAATGTTGAAAGCAGAAAATTGACGATGAAATTCATGGAAGAAGAGGACGAGGTAGAGAAAGAGGAATTAGAAGGGAAAGATGAAACAAGTGGAGGGAGAGGAAAAGGCGAAAAGAAGAAGGAAAAAAACAACTTAATGAAACAACAAAATATATGATGCCTATTCGTACTAATTTACACGAATAAGAAAATATATGATGCCTATTTGTATTAATACGTAAGCAGCCTTCCCTAACACCCTTTCATCAGCATTGTTACACCAGCCATGCCTCAACCTGCCGTAACCACATCTGTCATACACATGTTTCATCCTCAAAAATTTACGACAGCTAGTTTTAAAATTCGACGCTCAGTTCTTTCAGTCTGTCCGCTTATCAGACGTCAGAACACCGNGAGTTATGAGTGACGCCTGTGATTAGAGGCTCATGCCGCCCCCCTGTGTCCTCCGATGCACTCGCAATCAAAGATAGAGTTGATGGGCAGGGCATGTGGGCCCTGGGTTAGACCACTCGACGGTGCAGAAAGGTTTTGGTTTTCTTCGGGGATCGAACTCTCGGGTCACCGACCGAGAACGCCAGTCGGAGACGCTAACCACTCCGCTACAGCCTCCCCAAAACTCCCCATATAGGAACTTAACCCTCTTTACATAAGTTTGGAGGCCTATACACTACACCCAAAACCATTTTCTCAGTTTTTTCCGTAACCTCCACCCATATAGACTGTATTCTAACTCTATTATTATTATTATTATTCTAGACTCTCTCTTTCTCTAACCATCTCGAACTCTCTCTCATCATCTCTCTCTAGCCAACCCTCTCATCATCCTTCTCTCTTTCTCTAACCCTCCGTCAGGCACGTCTGGGTTGCAGGAGGAGGAGTGGGGCGTGTCACCCCGGCAGGAGGAGGAGGACCCTGAGAAGTGGCTGGAGCTGGTGGTGGCCGTGGACCGCAGCGTCATCGCCTTCCACGGGGACGAGGCGGTCGAGCGATACGTCTTTACTCTCTTCAATATCGTGAGTTTTGATTTCATGAGTTGGCACCCAAATTTAGTTTTACCTTGTTATTGTATTATTTTTTTTAGTAGTAGTAGTAGTATAACTATTATTAATGTTATTTTTATTTAAGTTATTATAGGATTGAGTTATAGTCAGGTCTGTTAGGGATATTTTGGTTCACATTCTTCCAAAAGCACCATATTTGGCCCACATGTCGCCTATACCATAATTTTTCGATTTCTGCCGGGCGCCAAGCCGGGCGCCCCCCGGGACCACCATTTTGGCGAAATCGAATGTGGCCACCACCCGCGTTCGAGGTCAAATATAGATAATAACCAAAAGGGCTAGAATCGTATGTAATACCACTTTTATAGGTTTTCAGGGTCGAGGAATCTAATATGACCTCATTTTAAGGTCAGTTTATCATTTTGGATGGTGTTTTGGTCAATATGTTAAACAATATTTCATTGCATGGGTTTCCAGGGGAGAGTAACCATATATTGGAGTTATGTTGACAATTCATGGAATTTCCATGTCAGGTTTATGAAATAATGGTCATCCATACCAGAGGTCAACCAGCGGTCAAACGTAGTTTAAAACCCTGAACGAGCTAAAATCATGAATAACACCACATTGTAGTAATTTACCGGGTCAAGGAATCTGCATCTGTTATTATTTCAACCATTTGAGGCCAAAGTAACCTGTTAAGGTCAACCTAAAGGTCAGTTTGTAGTAAAATCCAGCGTTTCTAGACATAGCTGTATGTCAACGGGTTTCAGCTAGTCTCCGCTGAAACACACTTCAATTGGCGTAAAAAAAACTGATGTTGGAAAATCTCCAATTCTTTGTGCAATCATTTCGAAGCGGACACCAGGATCCTCCAGATTCCTCCTGCATCTAGCACATGCCGCAGAGGAGGGTCATTCGACAGCCTATGTTCGAACAGTGGACAGCGACTGTGGGTGGGATTCAGCACTTTGAAAAATTTCCGTGACATTCCAGTCCATACCATCTGCTCTGATCGCGGTCCTTCTAAATCTTTGGCACTACCACTGTTCCACAGCCTAATGGGGTGTGACACCACATCACAGTTTCTGGGCTGTGGCAAGAAGACCGCCTGGGCAGCCTGGACAAGCATACCGGATCTCACTGAAACACTAGTGGCTCTTACACACAACCCTGACCTATTCAGTCTCGAGTCCGTGCACATGCAGCGGATAGAACGCTTCGTCATAGTCATGTACAGCAAGAACTGTATTGCAGCCGGTGTCAACGAAGC
>JACEEZ010006968.1:47500-50000 GCA_016584305.1 Chionoecetes opilio | reverse complement strand
CTTGTGGCAAGACCCTGCACAGCCTGTCCCGCGCGACAGACCCCATTGTAAGGCAGAGGATCTGGCCACCCCGACAGGCCACGATCTGTCGAAACCCTGGGTTGGCTAGGGCACCCACAACCGTGCCTCCGCCTGCATGACGCGATGTTGGCCCAGCGCGATGCCCCCAGCAGGGTCCTCAAAGCTCGGTTCTGACGGACCTCGAACTTCCTCTGCTGATGTGAGCGACCAGCGCGACAAAGCACGGGCGCGCTGTTAGTCTACAAGGGCGCGCACAGTGTTCCACGTAGAAATCTCCTCGTTAGATAGATGCGCAGCACTAATGACGTAGCCTGCGTGTGTCCTGGTCATGGCCCTCATGCCGTTGAGCCTGGTTTCAGGCCCTCTCCCTCAGATACGTGACCTGAGAGTGGTGATGAAGTGGAGGCCCTGTCAAGCCATATTCCGATGGTACTGGAAGGCGGGGGTCCAAGCAGCTGATGCCCTGTATCTGTAGAGGGCAGACCGGGGGGGCAGCGGCCTTAAACACCATGGCCTTGACTTCTCAGCCGATGATCTTGAGACCAGCTCTCTGCACTGCAACTGACCAGGTCAAGGGCTTGCTGGGTCAGAGACACCTGGTCACCCCGGCCAGTGACGACCAGGACCAAGTCGTCGGCGTAGCTGAGAAGTGCCGTGCCCTCCCGGAACGGCAGGCTGACCAGCTGCTCCATCAGGAGTTGAAAAGGGTGGGACTTAGTACCCCGCCCTGCGGCGTGCCGTTCTCCAGCTCCCTGTAGCTGGACTAGCGCCCCTGGAACCTGACCCTGGCGCGGCGGTGCCAGAGGTAATCCTCAATCCAGGCGAGGAGTCTGCCCCGCACGCCCCGCCGCACCAGCGCGGCCAGGATGACGTGGGCGTTGGCCAGCTTAAACTCCTTCTCCAGGTCAAGGAAGACGGCGACAACAGGGCGGTTGTCGATTTGGGCCAGGAGGGCCATGACGCTGTTGGAGGTGCCCACCCTCGTGGTGAAGCCGAAGATGTGTGGGTGGAGGTCTCCCAGGCGCCACAGGAGGCTGGCCAGCATCATCCTCTCCGCCGCCTTGGCCGTGCAGCTCATCAGGGAGATGGGGCGCGGCTTGGTGGATTCCCTGGGCTTACGGATGGGCTGGATGTCAGCCTCCTTCCACGCCGAGGGCAAGCGGCCAGCCAGCCAGGAGGAGTTGATACGGGCCAGGAGTGCTGCCTCCCCGGCCACCCCAGCGTGGGCCAGCATCGAGTAGGTGGCGCCATCAGCGCCCGGAGCGGTGTCCCGCCCCTTCCTGGCCCTTACCAGCTCCTGGGAAGTGAAGGGCTGATCAGTGGCGTCGGGGTGAGCGCGAGCGGCGCCGATGACAGCCTCACGCACAGGTTGGAGCCGAACCTGCAGCCGCTGGACACGGGCGGGAAGTTGGTCCCTGCTACCCCTCGAGGCAAACATCCCCACCAGGCGCTCGCCCTCCTGTAACGGCTGGGGGTGGGCGGGAGGGCGGGGAGGTCTCTTTCCGGAGGCAGTCCTCACCTTGCCCCACAGCTCGGCCAGCTTGGTGTGTTGGTTAAAACCTGCGCACCGTTCGAGCCATTTGGCCTCCCGCACCCGCCCCGTGACCTGCCGAGCGAGCCTCACCACCTCACGCAGCAGCTCCAGACTGGTGGCCGTCGGCCGCCTGCGGTGCAACTTCCGGTGGATGTTAACCATGGGGTTCTGTTCCTGCACCTCCTGGTTGTAGAACCACCAGTTCTGGTTGTACCTGCGGCCGGGGACCTTCCGTGGTATGACTGCCTCCGCCGCCCTCTCGATGGCCGTCGTCAGGTTGCTTTCTCCCTGGTCCAGATCTTCCGGCGGCTCTTAGGTGGCCCATCACTCGTCCAGGATGACCTGAAACAATGCCCAGTCCGCCCGCTGTATATTCCAACGCGGCGGCGGGAGCTGTGGCAGCGGCCGGGTGACCTGCAGTGTAGTGGCGACTGCGTAGTGGTCCCTGGTCAAAGTGGGGTGGACCTGCCAGGAGGCAGCCGGTGCCAGGTCACTGGAGATCAAGGTGAGGTTCAGCCTGCCACTCCGGACGTGGGTGGGCTCCCCGGTGTTTAGGAGTACAATTTACGGCACCTCCTCCAGCACCGCGGCCAGGTGGCGGCCCGCACGGTTGGTGGAGGAGACAGGCTGCAGCATCGGGTGGTGGGCGTTGAAGTCGCCACCCATCAGGACGCTGCTGTGTGTGGCGAGAGAGAGCAACTCATCGGCCTCCAGTTGCCTCCTCCAGCTGCTGTACACGTTGTATACAGTCAGTGGGAAGCCTGTAACCTCCAGCTGCACTGCCATCACCTCCACGCCCTCGCCACAGTGCACGGGGTCCTCAATCCGGCGGTGCGGGAGAGCGCTGCGTACCACTACCACACAGCCCCGTCGTCCATCCTCGTCACACGATAGGGTATCCCGTGCACCGTGTATCCCGCTCTCCTCCACTCAAAGTGCTCCGGC
>JACEEZ010006968.1:40000-42500 GCA_016584305.1 Chionoecetes opilio | reverse complement strand
TGAACAAAACAAGGTTTGCTTTGCCCCAATCAGAAATTATAGAAAGATCAGAAGTTAGGCGCTCGGTGGCATCTCTCCGTAAATCACTTAGTTCCTGTTGAGTTGGAAGTCTAATAAACGACGTTGAAAAATGCAGGGTAGAATCATCAGCGTAGGAGTGAATAGGGCTTTGAGTTGGACTTAGAAGATCATTAATAAATAATAGAAAGAGAGTGGGTGATAGGACAGAACCCTCGGGATCACACTTATTCATAGATTTAGGAGAAGAACAATGTCCGTCTACAGTAGCTGCAATAGAACGGTTGAAAGGAAACTTAAGATGAAGGTACAGAGAGAAGGATAGAAACCGAATGAGGGTAGTTTGGAAATTAAAGATTTGTTCCAGACTCTTATCAAAAGCTTTTGATATGTCAAGGGCAACAGCAAAAGCCTCACCGAAACCCCTAGAGGAGAATGACCAAGATTCAGTTAGGAAAGCTAGAAGATCGCCATTAGATCGCCCTTTACGGAAACCGTACTGACGATCAGATAGAAGATTGTTAGCAGATAGATGCTTAAGAATCTTCTTATTAAGTATAGATTCAAAAACTTTAGAAAAGCAGGAATTAAAAGCTATAGGACGGTAGTTTGAAGGATTAGAACAGTCACCCTTCTTAGGAATTGGTTGGATGTGAGCAAGCTTCCAGCAAGAAGGAAAGGTGGAAGTAAATAGACAAAGATGGAAAAGTTTGACCAGGCAAGGTGCAAGCACAGAAGGACAGTTTTTGAGAACAATAGGAGGGACTCCGTCAGGACCGTAAGCCTTCCGAGGATCTAGGCCAGAAAGGGCAAAGAAAACATCATTCCGAAGGATCTTAATGACAGGCAGAATATAGTCACAGGGTGGAGGAGAAGGAGGAACAAGCCCTTCATCAACCAGAGTGGAATTTTTAGCAAAGGTTTGAGCGAAGAGTTCAGCTTTAGAAGTAGATGAGACAGCTGTGGAGCCATCTGGGTGAAGCATAGGAGGGAAAGATGAAGAAGAAAAATTGTTAGAGATGTTATTAGCTAGATGGCAGAAGTCACGAGAGGAATTTGATTCAGAAAGATTTTGACATTTTCTATGAATGAAAGAGTTTTTGGTAAGTTGAAGTAAAGATTTGGCATGATTACGGGCAGAAATATAAAGGGCATGAGTATCAGGAGATGGATGCTTACGGTACCGTTTGTGAGCCACCTCTCTATCTCGGACAGCATGAGAACAAGCAGAGTTAAACCAAGGTTGACGGGCTTTAGGATTAGAGAATGTGTGTGGATTGTACGCCTCCATGCCAGAGACTATGACCTCAGTTATGCGCTCTGCACAAAGAGATGGGTCTTTGACATGGAAGCAGTAATCATTCCATGGAAAATCAGAGTAGTACTGCCTTAGGTCTTCCCATTTAGCTGAGTTGAAGTGCCAGAAGCACCTCCGCTTAGGTGGGTCCCGAGGCGGTACCGGAGTGATAGGACAGGTTACAGAAATAAGATTGTGATCGGAGGAACCCAACGGAGAGAATAGTTTCACAGTGTAAGCAGAAGGGTTAGTAGTTAGGAAAAGATCAAGAATGTTGGGCGTGTCTCCAAGGCGGTCAGGAATACGGGTAGGGTGCTGCACCAGCTGCTCTAGGTCTTGGAGGATAGAAAAGTTGTAGGCTTGTTCACCAGGTTGGTCAGTGAAAGATGATAGCCAAAGCTGGTGGTGAACATTGAAGTCCCCAAGAATGGAAATTTCAGCTAAAGGAAAATGAGATGAGATGTGCTCCACTTTTGATGTTAAATAGTCGAAGAATTTTACATAGTCAGAGGAGTTAGGTGAGAGATATACAGCACAGATAAATTTAGTAAGAGAGTGACATTGAAGTCGAAGCCAGATGGTAGAAAATTCGGAAGATTCAAGGCCGTGGGCACGAGAGCAAGTGATGTCATTGCGCACATATACGCAACAGCCAGCTTTGGATTTAAAATGAGAATAGAGACAGTAAGAGGGGACAGAAAAAGGTCTGCTGTCAGTGCTCACAGACAACTGAGTTTCGGTGAGGAAAAGAAGATGAGGTTTAGAGGAGGAGAGATGATGTTCAACAGAGAGAAAGTTAGATCTAAGGCCGCGAATGTTGCAGAAGTTTAAGGAGAGAAAGCTGGAAGAAGTATCAAGACACCTCGAGTCGACATCGAGGTAATCTCGAGGTAATCATCGAGGGAATCATCGAAATAATCCGATAGTGGGATTAGCAGTGATATCAGCAAGTTTGCTGATGATACTAAGTTAGGTAGGATTATTGGATCACAGTCTGATGTAAACATATTGCAGGAAGACTTAGATAAACTTAACGCGTGGGCAGTCAGATGGCAGATGGAATTTAATATTGATAAATGCAGCGTTATGAATTTTGGTAGAAAAAAACCCTGGTAATAGATAATAATAATATAATAAGCATAAGCAATGTATCGCTGAAAAGATCAGAAGGTGAGAAAGATCTTG
>JACEEZ010006968.1:30000-32500 GCA_016584305.1 Chionoecetes opilio | reverse complement strand
GATTTAAAGTGGATTTTGGTTTTCATCGGGGATGAACTCGGGTCACCGAGAACGCCACTCGGAAGCGGTAACTACTCTGCTACCACCTCTAGTCTAGTAAAAATAGGCCTTATAATGATTAAACCCGGATAAAAATATTATACTAATGAATTTGGTATCAAAAGAAGCGCAATTTTATGTAGATTAACATATCAAAAATCCTCTCAAAGTGCGTTTGGGGAAATTATTTTGCAGCTAGTTAAGTAACAGGGGGTATTTTCTCAAAATTGACTAACTTACACAAATTTCAGAATAAAACCAGGTTGAAAATTCATTATAACTCCTAAATTCTTTAGCTTTTTAAGACGAAACTTTACATACATCAGATTTAATTGATTTCAAATAAGGTTTGGAAAGTTTTAATACCTATTGATGACGTCATTGATGATGAAAGCGCAAGCTTCTGAATTTCACACTGTTTTGAAACCAAAAAAATTCACGAAGTCTGTCTTTATATTCGAAAACTAAACACAAAAGTGATAGAATAAGTATCATATCATGTTGATAAACCTAAACATCAACAAACAAATTGCACTCTGACTCCAGAATTTCGAAAATGTTCAAATCTTCGGACATTTCATCGCCATCCATGTCGTCTTTTGCGTTGTTGCAATTTTTTCCGTAACACTGACCACGCGCTGCGATACATCGTAATCCTGTTCTCCTACATGTGCATGCGTTCGTCCCACAAACGTTTTTCCCCATCAACTTGCAGTTGCATCTCACAAATTTCAATATCTTCTCGGGAGCTGGGGCCAAATCGGTCATGACTGGCTCGTACATTCCATGCTGAAGCTTCCAACCCCAGTCTTCTGCCGGAAATGTGACGCTCATCAGTGATTTCCACTCAATGACTTGCAGATGAACACGAAGGGAATGAAAATAGGCTGCTCTTTCTGTTGGTGGTAGACTCTGTGGTTTTATGGTAGTAGTTGCTGTTGCTGCAAAGCGCATGAATGCGTTGTAACGATGTTCGAATAGATCATTTCCATCATTCCCCTTGTACCTAGGAAAGAACAAAAAATTCTCTCAGGAAAAGCTTCCCCATAAACAATGCTATTTCCATGAGTTCAGATTACGTATTGCAACACTGATAATGCTACTGATGAACAATTCGTGCTTTTTACTTACCAATTCACAAAAAGTCTGAACCCAGCATTGCCAATTTCGTCTGCTGAAGCCGTATCATCTTCGAATATCGCAGCAATCTTGTTATAATCTTCAATATCTTTCTGCTGAAACTTCTTCAGAAGTGAAGTCTTTCCTGTGAACGTTTTACATATAAGAATTAACACACATGCAAAGTAAATATCAGATATATCAATTCCAGCTGCTACAAAAAGTATTTTATTGGGTATAATTCGTTCTTAGTTCAGGATGTCTCAACTGAAATGTATTAAGTGGGAATCAGACAACTTAATAACAATGCCTACCTTGACCATAAATCGCTGATGTCGTATCACAACCAGACCAGGCATGGATGAAAAGAAAATGTCTTGTGACCAAACCTCCTGCTGATGACACCAAGCTTGCAATGTCCCAACATTCTTATTGCTTCTTGCCAGCGTATGACAGCATGAAGATGTTCATGTGAGCTTCCCAGTGGAACATCAACAGTACAAGAATATCAGTGTCGTTTGCCACCACTGTCACCGGCCTTCTGTCCTCTTTTGAAGCATATTCTAATGCAGCCAGAACAATCTGAGTGTCTGCATCGCCAATGCTTTGTCGTACATCATGACCTTCATCTTGTAGGGCTTTTGTCAGTAAGTAATGAAATAAACTGTGACTTATTTTTGGAATTCTTAAGAAAAGCTTCCTGGTTGCATGTAGGTTTCTTCTGCAATGCAACAGTAACATTAGCAGATATCTTCCCTATTCTCCTTTTGTGTTCATGATCTTTGATGCAAGGACCATTGTCATAGCCATCAAATACCACGCAAGATAGACCAACTAAGACCATACTTGCCATTGACAAACTGCACATAATGCTTGATGATGATTTCGTATGTGCTTTTAGGTGGCCACTTCACCTTATGCAGCAGTGTGCCTCCGTCAAGTACATGAAATGATGAGACTGGTGGTGTGACTGCTGAAACATCCTGCTTAATGGCTCTACCTAAAGCTGACTTGTTTGGTTTCCGCATCATTCCGTGGTCAAATAGTGATGTAGGTATTGGTGTCAACTCGTACTTAAAACATTCTTTCATATCATCATCTCTCTCTACGAGCACCAACAAGCGCGAAAATAGTAGCATCGGATCGACATGGATTTTGTCTTTCTCAAATTGCACCCCATTCTTCAAATACTCTAGTGTACGTATCTGGTCTTTACGTTTGATCTTTGCTCATGAAAAAGGCACTTCGTCAAGCTGTCTTTGAATAGCTTTTCCTACTTGTTCAGCATCATCACAGTTGATTTGGTCTTCTTTAGTAGCAGTCAATCCTGTGGAGATGCTCT
>JACEEZ010006968.1:15000-20000 GCA_016584305.1 Chionoecetes opilio | reverse complement strand
TATGAAAAAGAGGAAAGCTTACCTATTGATCAATTACACGAATGGATAAATAGGTACAAATAGGTAAGCAGTGAAATGAATAGACATACCTATAAACCTCACAAATGAAAGAAAAAGAGGGAAATGGACATGGAAACTGACTTATCAACTTTAATGAAACAAATAGAGAACTTCGAAAAAACATACCTACCTATCTCCTTCGCAAAAAATATGAACAACATTGAAGGGAAGCGAGTTATCTATTGAATATAATTTCATAACATGTCCTGAGTCAGTAGAAGGAAGGGGAGACAGGAACGGTAACACACCTGCCCATCAGATTAAGATGAAAGGACATACCAGGTCATAAATGTAGAGCGAGAGAGAGAGAGAGAGAGAGAGAGAGAGAGAGAGAGAGAGAGAGAGAGAGAGAGAGAGAGAGAGAGAGAGAGAAGAGAGAGAGAGAGAGAGAGAGGAGAGAGAGAGAGAGAGAGAGAGAGAGAGAGAGAGAGAGAGAGAGAGTAGTAGTGGTAGCAATTCAATTTTCAATCAACACAAGTAGATAGATAGAGGGAGAAACAGAGGCAGCCATGTTACCTCTCAGATTAAGGTGAACGAACATACCGCGAGAACACCTGGTTGGTGGCCAAAAAAATACCAGGCAGTCTTGTGGTCTAGGTTGTTGTGGTCCACCGCGCGTCAGTCCCAATAAAAGTTGTACTAGGTTATAATAGCCGGTAGCGTTCCCTTCCCCCATGACTGTTTGCAATATTTTTTTGATATGGATGCTTTCATGTATAGGGTAGCCCGGCATACGGGAAGGGCTTTAGAGAAGGGTATAACTAAAGAGATTAATCATAGCTCGTTTGTTCGGTGGATTCAATGGGGTAAATATATTTATAGATAAATGTAAGGTATATTTATTTAGCTTTCCGGTAGCGATTATATAATTTTATAGCAATGTAGTTTGTGAGAGAGAGTTAGAAAAAAGAGTAAGAGAGAGAGAAAAAACACACAATTATATTGGTTTTATTATTTTATATTTATTCTATTTTATTAATTATAATTTTCTTATTACTATTCTGCCTTAAGTTCACCTCCAATTTAATGAAAAATCTGATATCACGACCTGAAGTTTCTCGCGCATATAGGTTACCTTGAGTGACTGGCAAATGACATCTTGTAATCGTCTTAACCTTCTCATTATGTGTGTGTGTGTGTGTGTGTGTGTGTGTGTGTGTGTGTGTGTGTGTGTGTGTGAGTGTGTGTGCGTGTGCGCGTGTGGGGGGGGGGATGGTAGGGTGTGACGAATTACAAAAGTTAAAGATTTAAGTAACTTTTGTCAGCCAGAGGAAAGAAAAGTAGTTTGAACAAGATCTTGGTTTGGTGTGTGTGTGTGTGTGTGTGTGTGTGTGTGAGGGAGAGAGTATAATATTCTATTAAAAAGATAACACTACAACAACTTATACTACTACTACTTCTACTATTACTATTAATTAAAATATTTATAGGAAGTCATGATGATAATGATAATGATAACAATAACAATGATAATAATAGCAGCAATAATAATGATAATAATACCATAATGTACCCGTTTGTATTTCACACAAGTAATCCTTCGTTATAAAAATATTTAACAGAGAGATGGATGCATAAAAAAGGCGGAGAGTTAGTTTCATATCCTTGTCACGAAAATATATCGCAATACACCAGGGCGTGATTTTTTCTATCATTAACAATTTAATAGTTGCCGCGCAATTTAACCCGGCGTCGAATAACATTGGTTCATTGTGATAACGTATATGAAGGTTTCTCTGAACGAACGCATAAATTTGCATACATATATTTAGATCCGAAACTCAACATGAATTGAATTTTTTTTAAATACTAGAAAAGCGGGTGAGGAAGAAAATTATAAAAAGAAACAAGAATACAAAATATTTTATGTATGGTAACAGAATAACCTAGTTTAACCAAATACTTAACCAAAACTAAACCTAAACATAACCTAACATTTTTTCCTGTAATTTTGTTCTTGATATTATTTTTTTACAACTATTATCTGAGGAGAAAAAGTAAGGTATTCATAAGGTTAGGTTAGGTTAGTTTGTTATTATACAAAAAGGAAAGACAAGGATTCGTGCAGTCTCTACATATAAGATAGTATGTTGCTACGGGGGAATGAACGCACTGACAGAGAGGGGAAGGAGGAGATGTAGAAATGCTCGTAAAAATTAGTGAATTATGAAATGCTTCTTGAGATTAGGTTTTGCGTCACTGTCTCCTCTTTTTCCTCCTGCTCCTCCTTCCTTTCCTTTCCTTCTTCTTGTTCTTGTTCTTGTATTTTCGTTCCTCCTCAGCTTTTATTTCCTCATAATCTCTCTCTCTCTCTCTCTCTCGCTCTCGCTCTCGCTCTCGCTCTCGCTCGCTCTCCTCTCTCTCTCTCTCTCTCTCTCTCTCTCTCTCTCTCTCTCTCTCTCTCTCTCTCTCTCTCTCTCTCTCTCTCTCTCTCTCTCTCTCTCAAGCAGATTCGATCACCACCTCCTTACTTGCTTCCTTCCTTCATTTATTATTTTTTCCTTCGTGGTATCATATGGCTGTAATACAATCACAATCTGTCTTTCAGTCACGAGAGAGAGAGAGAGAGAGAGAGAGAGAGAGAGAGAGAGAGAGAGAGAGAGAGAGAGAGAGAGAGAGAGAGAGAGAGAGAGAGAGAGAGAGAGTGGTCTTATAGTAAACTAATACTAACTAACAAATATTCTATGTAAAGTAAGTAACCCATGCAGGCAAAACGCTTTGCTGTCATTGTATTATTAACTTTACTCTTTCCTTTTAATATCCGTGCGGTGTCGCTGCTGTACAAAAAATGCTGTTAAACCTGCCAGGCTCTGCGCTTACGACTGGTTTCACACGACGCCTTTTCGGGAAGGAAAAGTATCCACGCCGCGTCGCTTTGTCCTGACAGGTTACTGTAGCTTGGCAAAATCTTTAACGAGGTATAGGGCGGGCGGGGTGGGCGGGCGGGTGGGGAGGTAGTACAACGTCTGCTTCACACCACCTCCACCAAAATTTGTATTTTATTTCTCATTTGTCCAAACTCCACTAAACATTTTTCTTCTTCTGGCAACGTTGCAGGAAACTCAATAACCAGAACGGATCGGTGATTAATAGTTTTGTGTTCTGAATAGTAGTAGTGAAGGAAAGGCAGTGTTCAGCGTTGACTTAAGTGTTGCGTTAGATATTATTACGTATATACTGTGAATACAAAAAACCGGAAAACTACTCTTTCCATGTACCTGAGATGAACTACCGACGTGTCTTTTGCAAAATAGAAATGACTCTTATGTTTCCAGTCGCTTAATATATCAATATCATCATAATATAATCCCAATACTTTAACCATTTGCGAGATACATACCTTTGGTCGAGATTAAAATATGTGTGCTACCTTATACAACAACACGCATAAATAATAGGCGATATATAGGGGTGGTTGGAGACTTTAAAAGCAGATCAGAGTAGCGAGATAACAAGCTTGACTGACACAATCCATCAGTTGAAATAGTTTAGATTAGTGAATGGCGTTTAAGAGATAATCACACACACACACACACACACACAACACACACACACCGTCCGTGTGGCTCAGATGGTTAGGGCTTCCGGCATCATCCTGTGGTCCGGCGTTGGATCCTCGGCCCCGCTCATTGCCGGAGATTTTTCCACTGTGAAATTCGGGCGGTACTGTCCCCCCTTGAGCAAGGGGATTGAGGTGTGTAGTGTGTGAGGTCCCAGCATTGCCCAAAGATCGGTAATAATGAGCTCCAAGCTCACACTGAGAGGATGAAACTGGCGATCTCGAGCCAGCTCGCGTGGACAAGACCATGGGTGAACTAGGGGGGGGGACTCTGTAGAGCGCATACCTCCGCCCGAAAATTTCATCAAATATACGTATATATATATATATATATATATATATTATATATATATATATATATATATGTATATATATATATATATATATATATATATATATATATATATATATATATATATATATATATATATATATATTATATATATATGCACTCAGTATGAGCCCATACCTCCGGCCGAATATTTCATCAATTGGTTGCCATGGCAACAGTTGTCAATAGATTTCATCCAAAATTAAATCAGTTCTTCCTTATACCAAATAGACTTGGTATACCGAGTTTGGTCCAAATCTATTCGTAACTTTTCGAAAAATCCTGTACACTAACAAACAGACAGACAGACAGACAGACAGATCGGGGTGAAAACATAACCCCTCCAACTTCGTTGGCGGATGGCGGAGGTAATAACACACGCACACATACACACACACCAGTGGTGGGCACTTCCGCAAACACTTCCGCAAATTGCAGAAGTCCGAATTCATTTGTGGATTTGCGGAAGAGTATAAAGTTGTGGATTTGCGTTTGCGGAAATACAAACGCAAATATGTCCGCAAATTCCCAAGTGGCCGTGGTGAGTCAAAACACGATTCCTGCGCAGCGACGCGCACCGTCCAGGGTGAGTTGGATACGCTAGGGAGGCTGCATTCCCACTAGTCAACCTTGACCGTAGTTATCAGTGAGCATTCATAGACGAAAGTACATACAGTACGTGCTCCTCCAAACCCTTCTTCCTGTCTCGCTTTGTAGGTATGATGCTTTTTTTTACCATATTTTTGCTTGGTACTCATATAAATTTTAGTTGTGTGATGTTGTCACGGACCCAACTATCATCTGCATGACACATCTATCTATAATAATATAAGCGAAAGTGTGTCTGTCTGTCTGTCTGTCTGTCTGTCTGTCTGTCTGTGTGTGTGTGTGTGTGGTATAGGTTCCGCCCCCCGTGGCGCAATCACCTTATATGGCACATTTTTGGAACCAGGTCGACCAGGGGAAGGTTTTAAGCCCACTTATGAGATGATCCGATCACTTTTTTATTTCTTTTTTTAGCAGCCTATTAGCGAGAATTGTGGAAAAAAA
>JACEEZ010006968.1:0-10000 GCA_016584305.1 Chionoecetes opilio | reverse complement strand
AGGCATGACTATATCCCAGGTATTTCTGGAATAGACCAAGCAGAAAAAAAATGTATTACATTAATGCAGAGTAATAATGTTAACACATTAAATAGGATAGTATGTTTCCTGGATGTAATATTTAAAATGTTCAGATGAAAATATGCCTGTTATGTATCTGTAAGATGTATTATGTTGTTTGATATGAATAATGACTTGTTGGCAATTAAGGAGCTGTGCTCCATACTTCTGTTGAAGTCTGAGCAATAAACCTTATTCAATCATCAATTCTTCTCTCTCTCTCTCTCTCTCTCTCTCTCTCAAAGTCAAAGTCAAAGTCAAAGTCAAAGTCAAAAACATTTATTTGACCAATTAAACTTATACATCATGATTAATATAATATGTAAATTGACAAGGCAGAGCTCTTTGAATGAGTAAACATTTTTAAAAAGCTCCTTGAAATTCAATAATTTCTAGGAAAACACGACTTCATTTATATTTAAAACATCGTAATTACGTAGCAATTGTTATACATAGTAACTCTTCCTTTATATATTCATATTGCTTCATCCATTACTGTAACTATTGTTACGTCCCCAGCCACACTTCACCACACTGCAGCTCCTTGCTGCAAAAACATGCACAGTAAATATTGTGCAATACCTATCTATGTGCCTTACTTCTCTCTTAAGAGAAGTCCTCCCGGGCCGGCTGGTTGGTAACTAGATTTGCACTCCCCACACCTCACTCTCACAACCAGACCTCACTCTCACAACCAGACCTCACTCTCACAACCACCAGGCAAATATTGACACTTCTCTATTTAACATATTATATATTTACACAATCATATATATACATGAATAAAGAAATAAATCTATGATAACCCTTTGATGTCTCAAACATCAATCCACCAATCACCACATACCAACTCCATCACCACATACCAGGCTACTCGCCAAAGTTAAGCACACACCATCGCGAGCTAATGCTCACGCCATTTAACACTACCAACCACCACCAGGCTACACGCCTCCTTAAGAACAACATCACACAGGCTTACTCGCAGTCAAAACTACACAAACCACACCCCCAGGCTACACGCCTCCGTTAAGCACACACCATCACACCATCAGGCTTACTCGCCAGTCAACACATACACAAACCACACACCAGGCTACACGGAAAGGTAAAGGGGAATTGTTCCCAGAGGAATCTAAATGGGGGTCTGGGGTTTAAAAACCCTTAAATTTTCAATCAAGAAATACTTTTGGATTTGTAGTGGCTTTAAAAATTTTTCCCCCTTTTTTGTTGATAATTGAGTCCAATGGGGTGGGGTAAAAATGAGAGAAATAACATCTGGGGGGGCGCGGGAGGGGAAAAGGTTTTAAAAAAATTAATAATAGATAAAAAATTAAATAAACGTTATTAGTAAGAAAAAAATTTTAATTTACTTTACAAAAGAGTTTTCCCTTTATTTTGCATTTTATATGGGGAAAAATTTCACTTAATTGGTTTGCAGATGTCCCGGAAAAAGGGGATTTTCGTTTGCGGTTTCCCCCACCTATGCCCACCCCCAATACTCCCAGCACACACACTAGGGGTACTCCGTAGTTTTAGCATTTAGAAACCTCGGTTTCACAAACCGAGAAGCCCCGGGGGTTTCAATCCTGGGTGGAGCGAAGAAAAGACGGGCGGTCTTTTTTAAAACCCCGGCCCCCTTTCCCCCCAGCAGTGAATGGATACCAGGTGTTACCCGGGGGGTTTGTAAACCTACCCCCCGGGGTGCGGGGTTTTTGGGGGGGGGGCCCAACACAAGCAAAAGGGAGAAGGGAAAAATTTTGTAGCATGGAGATGGGGCCATACGAGTGTAGCTCAGGCCCTTTTAAAATGAAAACTAAAATGAATAAAACTAGATGAAACACACCCCAAAAACACACACCACACACACACACACAACACACACACACACACACAACACAAAACACAAAAAACACAAAACACACAAACAACACACACACACACAACACATATCCACATGTTTTAAAAGGGATTTTACTGAACTACCCAAGCTTTAAAGTAAGCGTTTCGTAAAAAACCTAGTTTTTCCCAAAACCCCTTTTCGAATCAAGTCCACGCATGAAAGGGCTCCCGGGTGTAAACCCCCCCCCCCAAAAGTATTGAAGCATGTTGGTAGGGGGATGTTTTGTCTTTGCCCTTTGCGTTCCCCTGAATGTTGAAATTGGCTTGAATGTGTAACGGGTTTTGGATACATCTCATAAAAGGGGGTTGGAAAAAAAGAGAGAAGAGAAAAAGAGCGAAGAGAGAGAAGAAAAAGGGAGGAAGAGAGAGAGAGAGAGAGTGGGAGAGAGGAGGAGAGAGAAGGAGAGAGAGAGAGGGAGAGAAGAGAGAGAGGAGAGAGAGAAAAAAAAAAAGAGGGGTTTCGGGGTTTCCAGCAAAATTTTCCCGGGAAAAGCCATCACACTTTACATTTTTTTTTTTAGTATCGGGAATTTTTGTAAGTCAAAAAGGGGGAGGAAAGGGGGAAAATCTTTTCCCTTTACTTTTTGCCATGATAAAAATTATCTTGAGGGAGTACTTTTTTAGGGGAAAACTTACACATTTAAACTTTAATGATGAAGGGTTTAGATTTTTATCTGAGAAGGGCTTGTATTCATGTTGTGATGCCCAATGTTATTATGGGGGAGAGTGGGAGGAGATAAAAAATTTGCATTTGGGGGCAAGGGGAAAAATTATTGTAATCAGGGGGAAAATGGAAGTTAACACAAAGTAAGACAAAATTAGGGGTTTTTGGAAGGGGAAGAGCCCAGACTGAAGGCTAAACTTTAAAATTTTTGGTAGTAAAAAGGGTGGAAATTTTAGGAAAATAAAAGGGTTCCCTTTGGGGAGTTTTATTGACAAGCAAGGGAGTTTTAGAAAATGTCAACGGGAAATTTGCACTGAACCCAGTTTACAAGAGCTATGCCAACCCTTTATTGGAAATTGTGGGGAAAATTTTGTTTCTTCCTGTGGGTTTCTTCAAATAGAGTTTTTTAGAAGTACAGTATTCCCCGAAATGTTATAGGTTTGTGGGGTGGGGGACATACTGTAAATAGGGAAGTAAAAAATTTTACTATAAATTTTCTCAAAAACATGTTTTGGGTGCAGAAAAAACCCTGTAATGATATTTTTTATGGGGATTTTGGGGCAAAATCCCAGGGAAATATTGATGTAAAATTTAAAATTTAAAAAAATTACTGGATTAGACAATCCCCGGGGGAAAACCTGAAAAGTTTTTTTAGTTAGGTACCCCAGTGTTTGTTGCACCTGGACATGGGACGGTACCAGTATGGTTGGAAGAACTGTAAAACAAAGGGCCCTTAAAAGATCAATGGATTACTCTTTGCATAGAAAAACTTTTTTGACAAAGTTGTTTTTTTGTAAATATGTAAACTTTTTAAATGATATTTTGGGGAGAGGAGATTTAAAATAAATTTAAAAAGTAAATACGAATTTTTTTTGCAAACTTTTGGAAAACAATAATAGACTGCCAGTAACAGCAGGAAAATACCAAAATGGCCCCGAGAGGAAAGAATTTTGATTTAAAGGGGATGGTGCCCGCACTAGGGGATGAATACCATGTTGGGCTTAGAGTGTAATAAACAGGCAATAAGTCAGTCAGGCATGACTATATCCCAGGGGATTTTTTTGGGTAGACCCAAACAGAGAAAAATTTTATTACCCTTTAAAGCAGAGTAATAATGTTAACAAAAATTTAAAAAAAGGGTAGTTTTGTTTCCCGGATGGAATATTTTAAAAAGTTAGATGAAAAAAATGCTTTTTGTATCTGTAAGAAGTATTTTGTGTTTGAAAATGAAAATGACTTTTTGGCAAAATTAAAGGGGCTTGGGTCCAATATTTGTTTAAGTTTTTTGAGCAATTTAAAAACCCAAACAATTCAATTCAAAATTTTCTCTCTCTCTCTCTCTCCCCTATCTCTCTCTCCTCTCCTTCCCTTTTCTCCTCTTTTCTCTCTCTCTCTCTCCCCTTCCCCTCTCTCGCTCCTTTTTTCCCCTATCTCTCTCTCTCCTCCTCTCCTCCTCTCTCTCTCTCTCTCTCTTCTCTCTCTCTCTCTTCTCTCTCTCTCCCCTCTCCTCTCTTCTTCCCCCTCTCTCTCTCTCAAAATCAAAGTCAAAAAAACATTTATTTGGGCCCAATTTTAAAATTTTACCTCATGATTAAATAATATATAAATTGACAAGGCAGAGCTCTTTTTAATAGAAACCCTTTTTTAAAAAACTCCTTGGGAAAACAATTTAAATTTTTAGGAAAACCCCGAATTAATTTTTATTTTAAAATCTTTAAATTTCGTAAACAATTTTTATACTAGTAACTCTTCCTTTTTAATTTAATTGCTCATCCCTTTCGGGGGAATATCCCAAACAATGGGCATTGAGAATTTATTTTTTACTTTAATTTTAAAAGTGACCCCTATTGTCTATCTTAGTTTAAACTGGCAAAATATTCCAGGAAAAACACCTGAATACTCTCTCTCCCCTCTTTTCTCTCTCTCTCTTCCCTCTCTTCTCTCTCCTCTCTCTTCTCTCTCTCTCTCTCTCTTCCTCTCTTCCCTCCTTTTCTCTCTTCTCTGTTCTCTCTTCTTTCTCTCTCTCTCTCCCTCTTTTCTCTCCCCGCTCTTCTCTCTCTCTCTCTCTCTCCTCTCCTTTTCTCTCCTTTTCTCTCTCCTCTTCTCTCCCCGCTCTCTCTCTCCTTTTCTCTTTTCTCTCTCCCCTCTTCTCTCTCTCTCTCTCTCTCTCTCGCTTTTCTCCTCTCCTCTCTCCCCTCTCTCTCGCCTCTCTCTTCTCCTCTCTCTCTCCTCTCTCTCTCTCTCTTTTAAATATATATATATATATATATTTTTAAATTTAAAAAGTGTTGTCTGTCTGTCCCGTGTGTTTATGTTCGTTATAGACTCGGTACAGATGGCCCAAACCCCACAGGGCCCAACATATTTTTGGAAAACCCCCATGAACCCGGGGGGGAGAAAAAATAGGCTTGTTTTGATGGGAAAGGGCCGGGCCCGGTGGAAGTGGGGCCCGAAAAAAACAACCCAAAAAAAGGGTGTTTCCGCTAAACCGTGCGAGAACCGACTTGACACTTTTAGTCCCAAAAAAAGTTGGGGCCCTGATCGACTTGGGGGGATGGAAAAATTTTTTAGGGGGGTTTTCCGACCCCCCTGGGGGGTGGGAAGCAAAAAAAACCTAAAAAAAGATGTAGCAGTTAAACCCCTGCGAGATAGAGACTTTTACTTTGTAGTTCAAATTTTTTTGGCCGTGATCGACCGTGAGGTATCAAAAATAACACAAAATGGCCGGGAGGCCCTCCATTTGGCCCCGGCCCACAGTGGCCGCAGGCCCACAGCCCTCCGCAGGAGCTAGGAGAAAGGATACCCATAGGGCACCCTTTCTGCTAGATTATATTGTTTATGTTTTCCTTTGATACCTCAAGAGAAATTACTGATAATAATGAAACCATAACACGAGATAACTTTCCCCTCCTCTCTCCTCCCCTCTCTCTCTTCTCTCTCTTCTCTCCTCTCTCTCTCTCTCTCTCTCTCTCTCTCTCTCTCTCTCTCTCTCTCTCTCTCTCTCTCTCTCTCTCTCTCTCTCTCTTTTCTCTCTCTCTCTCTCTCTCTCTCTCTCTCTTCTCTCTCTCTCTCTCTCTCTCTCTTCTCTCTCTCTCTCTCTCTCTCTCTCTCTCTCTCTCTCTCTCTCCTTCTCTCTGCTCTTTTCTTCTCTCTCCTCTCTCTCTTTCTCTCTAAATCTCTCTCTCTCTCTTCTCTCTTTCTCCCTCATTTTACTTTTTTGGGGTTGGGACTTTTGAAACAAGTACAAAAAAGGCCTCTTTTTCTTTTCTCTCTCTCCTCCTCCTCCCTCCTCCTCCCTCCTTCTCTTCTCCTCCATCCCCTCCTTTCCCCCTCCCCCTCCCCTCCTCCTCCTCTCCTCCTCTCTCCCCTCCTTTTTCATTATCATGCCTATTCCTTTCTCAAAACCCCTCTCTTTAAACTACCTTCAAACTTCTCCCCATCTCCTTAAATTTCTCTTTTTTCTTTCTTTCTTTTTTCCCTTTTCCCCACTCTCCCTTCCCTTCCGCCTTTTTTTTATCTTCTTCCTTCCCCCTTCCCTTTTTATTTTTTTTTTATTTCATTCCTTCCTTCCCGGGGATTTTTAAACTCCCCATGTTTCCTTTATTTCCCCTTTACCCCCCCTTATTTTTTATTTTCCAACTGGTTTTAGCTTTACCCAAATAAAAAAATTGAGTAAGTTTAAAGTTTTTTGTAATTTTTTAGTTCATTTTCAGAAAAAAACCTCGCTAGGCCCAAATAAAGGGGTTCTTTTTCCCGGTTCTGTTATTTTATGTATTTATTAATCCTTTACCCTTGCTTTTCTCCCCTCCTGGTGCGGTTTTGAGGTTTTAAAGAAAGAGCAAAAGGGGGAAAATGTAAGCCCCATATAAGGTAGAACATGAGGAGAATAAATGAGCGAGAGAGAGGAAGAAAGAAAAAAGAGAGATGGAGTTTAATGTATCGTAGATGTCATTGATCTTTTCTCTCTCTCTCTCTCTCTCTCTCCTCTCTCTCCCTTTTCTCTCTCTCTTCTCTCTCTCTCTCTCTCTCTCTCTCTCTCTCTCTCTCTCTCTTCTCACACACTATTTCTTCTCCCCATCTTTCATTACTTCACCCCATCCCTTCTCTTCATCATATCTCCCCTCCAATACTTACTTCTCCACCTCCCTATTCTTCCCTCCCATACACACCCAGACGCCCTTACACCCTCTTTCACGCACATTTCCCCTTCTACAGGTGCGTGAGGGCGAGGCCAAGAAGTCCCTGGAGGCGGTGAACAGGTGGGCGGAAAGACTCCACCGCGTGTCCCCCTCGGCGCTCCGTCACGACCTGGGGGTGTGGTTGACGAGGGTGGACCTCGGGGGCCCCTCCGGCTACGCGCCCGTGTCGGGTGTGTGTCAGCCGGAGCGTTCGTGCACCCTCAACAGGGACGAGGGACTCACCTCCGCCTTCATCATCGCTCACGAGATGGCGCACGTGTGAGTACAGTATATAACTATATACTTTCCCTGCATTATATACCCTATCATACCCTTCACCCTATTATACTTCCCCTTCACTCTCCCCTCTCGGCTTCGCCTGCCCCATTTTATAGGGGCAGAAAATAAGAACATATAGAAGCGACAAGAGGCATTGAAACCTACACATAATAGTTTGTATTACTTAACACTACCTACATACATTTAAACATTGTTTTCTCTCCTTCCTGGAATATCTGTGCTTATTTGTTGTGTTTTGTTTTGAGGGATACCTTTGTGTTCTCAGCTTTGTTGTGGCTGCTTATTATATTTCCATCCACGTACTAGCTTTTATATACGTACATTTCATACATATTGCAGTTGGAAAATGAGGACTGTTTTCCTTTGCACCTGAATGCGAACCAACGAGATCCGATTTGATTTTTTTTTCTTCTGTTCGTTGTGACATTAAGTTTGGTAGTGTGTAATATTCCTGACTTGTGTTGATGGAAGTGTTGAGTTTCTCGGCGGCGGGTTTGTTGGACGTCCAAGCGAATGACTGGCTTAGGGAGGATTACCAACCTTGGGGAAAGGGTGGTGGGCGGTGATGGCGGTGGTGGTGGTGGCCAGTGTTGTGGTGAAAGTGTTGCAGCACAAACATCACACAGGCAGGTTGGGATGGTTGCTGTGTTACTTTACAATTTATTCAATGGAGTGTAATGCGTCAGGACAAACCACCACACACACCCCAAAACACACACACACACACACACACACACACCACACACACACACACACACACACACCACACACACACACACACACACACACACACACACACACACCACACACACACACACACACACCACACACACACACACCCACACACACACACACACACACACACACACACACACACACACACACACACACACCACACACACACACACCACACACACACACAACACACACACACACACACACACACACACAACACACACACACACACAACACACACAAAAACACACCACACACACCCCCACACACACAAAACACAACCCCTTTCAAAACACACACCACACACACACACCACACACACACACACACACACACACAAAACCCCACACACACACCCATCAAACCAAACACACAACACTGCCACAATGGTCAAGTGGATAAGAGCGATGGCGCGCTATTCTGTGGTTAGCCGGTTCGAATCCTCACTCCTCCCGGAAATTTTTCACTGACAAATTCGGCGGTTTCTGTCCCCCTTGAGCAAGAGGATAGGGTGTGTGGTGTATGAGGTCCCAGCAATACCCAAAGATTGGTCATAATGAGCTCCAAGCTCGCACCGCGAGGGTGAAACTGGCGATAGCGAGTCCGACTCGCGTGGACAAGACCATTCGTGAATAACACACACATATACACAAACAAAAAAAGAAGCTGAAAGGGAAAGCGAACTCTCCATTGAAACTATCTCAACCATTAAACTTACCCCCAAAATTGACAAGCCAAATAAGTATAGAATTATGATAACAATAATAATAATGCTAATAGTTATATTAATAACTAGCCGCAAAGCCGCCTTCCGGGCGGACTTTTTGGCTAGCTCCTGCGGAGGGCTATTGGTGGGCCTTCGGCCCACCAAACACAGACTCTCCAGATAGCCCCTTCTAATTTTCCCCGAAATTTATGGATGTAGAAATGTATGTATTAACGCCAACCCATTCACATCACCCCCAACCCTTTCACTCACCCATTACCATCCCCCCCCACCCATTCACCCCACCCATTCCCCATCACTCCCCACCCATTCACTCACCCATTACCCATCACCACACACCCATTCACTCACCCATTATCCATCACCCCCACCTATTCCCTCACCCATCAACCATCACCCCCAACCCATCACCCCCCACCCATTCACTCAACCATCACCCCACACCCATTACCCATCACCCCACCCATTCACTCACCCATTACCCATCACCCTACATCAAGGTTTCCTCATTCTCGCAACCCACTTTTTTTTCACAATTCTCGCTAATAGGCTCCTATAAATAAAAAAAAATAAAAAATAAAGTGATCGGATCATCCCATAAGTGGGCTTAAAACCTTCCCCTGGTCGACCCGGTTCCAAAACTGTGCCATATTATGGGAGTCCGCCACGGGGGGCGGCACCTAGAGCGGACACACAGACACACACACAGACACACACACTTTCGCTTATATTATTATAGATGATACTTGTTTCAAGCCTTTTCGTCAAATCCCTTCATTAATATCTATAATTGTATTCTTTATTCCATGTTCCTTCATTGTATTTACATTAGGTCATAGACCACTGTATACCTGGACTGTTCACGCGACAATGTTTTGAATTGCGGGGCTGCATAGGGGCCCGCGGGACGCCCGACAAAGAGATATAGTGGTCTATGGACTATCATATAGACTGGTTTATCAGTATATTTGGTATACTGTAATCTTCGTAAATGTTTGTTCTATAATATTATCAAATAAAAAACAGTAAAACACGCTAAAGAAATGCCATTACGAGACTATGAAGAAATATGCATGAACTTAATAGTCACTTAACTCTTCACCATTTAAAACTTTTATTTACATTAAACATTTTAAACATTTATTTACTTATATATTTCGTTTTCTGATAAATGAATTAGTACCATGTATAAATTAGCGTTGCCTAGATAAATAACCTCATCAATCGGGAAAATTACCCGATTGATGATTTTATTTTTTAGTTAACGCTAATTTATGCATGGTTCTAATTCTTTTCAGATAACGAATATGCATGGAAAACTAATAAAATGCGCTTCTATGATACCCCTTGAAAAGTTGACTCGCAAAATTTTAAAGGCGAAGAGTTAAAGTGAAAACTATAAAATTAGCGTTTAGTTTTTTTCCCTTCATTTTG
>JACEEZ010006967.1:207144-230116 GCA_016584305.1 Chionoecetes opilio | reverse complement strand
TCTTAAAAATGTCTTTTCATAAAAAACGCAAGTTCAAGCAGAATGGTTCAGAAATACACTTGTATGTAAGCATTCAGAGTAGCTTTTTGGGTGTGTCTGTCTGTCTTGCGACGACATTTAACCAAAACAGAGTGTGGCGTTCAGCATCTCCACAGAAACCATCCCGCCGGCAGGATCTGTTATCATCCACTTTCTGTAGACACCACACGGTAGGAACTCAGCACAGCGCCCCCGCTCCTTACCTCACAGCTCATATCTCTGATACTCCTAACTCCTCAATACCAGAAACTGTCATCCTAACTATTATCACCCGCTTATCTCATCACACTCTCTATCCTCTACTGGAATATTCGTGGCATCCGCTCCCACATACCGTTTCCCACATAAAGGAGACTTTCGTCTTTCGAGACGGAAATAGTAAACAAACGCTCTCAACTGTCTTCCATCCCGGACTGTTCGTTGAGGTGCCAAGCACTTAATTACTTCTTGGTTAAATGTTCGTCGCAAGAGAGACATATACACCCAAAACAGGTACTCAGTGAATGCTTACATACAAGTAGATATTTCCTGAAGCCTCATTCTGCTTGAACTTGTGTTTTTTATGAAAAGAACGATTTTTAAAGATTGAGTTTTCAAATATTCAATTGTTTTGCCAATATTTTCACCAAGTGCAGACAATAAAATGATAAACTACATTTTTTATTAAGAACTGTTTCAGTTGTTGTATTGAAGGGTAATTCTGATGTCCCAAAGAAGTACAGAGAATTTACGGTAAATGATAGATCATTCAGCCTGAAAGTGCTGAGGATGTGAGAGCCTGAGAGACAGGCTTGAGCGTGAGCTTATTAGAAAACTCCCCATACAAGCAAGGGACTCATCCACGTCTGGCAGCGCGGCCTTCGGCAGCAGCAGCAGCAGCATGATGAAGCCCGTGAGGTGGATATCAACACCAACTTCACCAAGGGAGATTGATGTCTTTGGTAATATTTAGTAGGGGAGCGAGAACCCCTTGAGGAATCCTATGATCACTGGTGATATCCTATGGTGTCTATCACAGGCGTGGGAGCTGACTGTCTTCTTCAGGAAGGCACAGGTGAGGCGGATAACTGCGGGTTTTTACTCAAAACTTTTGAGTGTGGCGGCTGTAGCCGCCAGCTCCTCCGCCACTGTAGGTTTGGGCAGGATTAAACGTCTTATTACTCGTTATTATACAACTTAGTGATTATGGTGAGATGTTATATATACTTGTCATTATCTAAATCAATGTAGCACCGTGTGTCACCTTAAATAAGGGTGATTTAAAGATGTTATGATGAGGTGACTGATGGCGGGCAGAGTGACGGAGAGCCCTTGCCGCGGGGCCTCTCCATATCACAAATATTCACTATTCAACCCCCACACACACCTTCTACCACCAAAACACTAGCAACACAGGCTCCTTACTTATACATCTTATTATCTGATACATTAAAACTCCTTAAAACGCAAGCATTCCGAATAAAACGAGAATTAGTTTGAGATGACGGGGACAGAAAGCGGGAGAGGCAGTCTGGCATGCCATTCTTGCACGGAAATATGTCTCGCTGACTTGTGATTGTCGAGAAGTTTTAAAAACTGTTTGTCATTGGCTGGTGACTAGGTACGCAGTAGGTCCAATGAAAAGTGAAATCTAGATTATTTCGAATTTGGCAGTGTCTTCTTATGTAAAATTGAATTTTAAGGGTGGTTTGTCCTCTTCAACTTTTTGGTTTGAGCACTTCTTGCTATGCAAAATGGACTTTTATATTTATATGCAAAACATAGCTTAAAGTGCGATTTTGCATAGTAAGAATTGCTCAAATGCAAAAAGGAATAGGATAAAATCGTCTTATAATTCTAATTTACATAGGAAATTGGCATGCCAAACTTGAGAAAAAGAATTTTTGTTATACGGCGTACCCTAACCAGGGTACCAAAATAGTTGGATTGAGTTATGATGGGAGGAAGGACAAGACCCAGGGCGATGGTGCCCGACAGCTATGGGAAACTGCATCCAAGGTTGATCAGGGAGGAGCATGTGTCAATGACAGAGGAGCCATCTGGAAGGTACCTTTGGCACTTTGTACCAGAGGACCCGGTGCCACCTGAGAAGCCTGCGTTCAAGGTGGCTCAGGCTCTCTATGATCTGCTGGTGACATACGACTCCACCGACTCACTGATCGTACTGCAAGGTGACTCAACTAGTTGCCAACACGGGGTGGAAGGGTGGTACTCACGCCCATTTGGAGAAGATGCTGGGCCCGCAAGCTCTTCTGGAGTATATGCGTGTTGCACACAAACGAGTTGTCCCTGCGCCACCTTATCACCAGCATCGACGGGCCTACCTCATCTGACACTGGCTTCACGGGTCCAGTGTGCAATCTGCTGTCCAGCGTGATGAGCTGCAGTACAACGCAGAGTTCAGGGGAGTGCCAGGCGGTGAAGATCTCACGGAGATACCGGAGTATATCCTGGTCAACATGTCCACTGACCAGCAGGTCTCCTACCAGCTGGTCCAGGCTGTGAAGCGGGCGTTTCTCCCGTCCGAGCTGCAGGAGATCAAGTGTGGCAAGGTGTCCCACTCCAGATGGCTCACCACAGCCCAGTCGCTCGTGTACATGTGAACCAGAAAGCATGGACTGACTGGCAAAGAACTGAACACCCTAGAAATCCTAGTCAAGTACTGCCTGCAGGTGTACTTCAAACTCTACTACGACACAAAGGTTCACCACAGACTAGAGGACGGCTCCAAGCACATCCTCACGCAGCATAGGAATGAGGTCGCAGCCCAAGAAGGTTCAAACAGCTGTGACCTTCTACGTGCGGACAGGAGCATGGTTCGCACACTCAGAATGTGTCCTCCTCTCGCTGATGGCGAGTCAGAGTGAGGACGACCGCAGGTTCGCCGTGACCCAGATTTTGAAGCTGAGGGCTGGCGAGGAGTATGGGGACACCAGTGTAAGACCTCGCATCACACCCAAGCTGAACTTGTCAGCCACCAGCTTGCAGACACTGATCAGCTGGCAGCCTGGCCAGGTGCACGAGCCGGCATTCACCTGTTCACTGTCCGGGGATCAGATCCAGGAGATCCTGGTCAAGCCGTACGAGGTTCCGGAGTTCTCTATCCACACTCAGAGCACCGAAAGAGTCGTGAAGCAGGTGACAGAGGCTGCGGCAGCAGTGGTGGGCAGCAGGCCAGAGACGGGTTCAACCGGGCTCGGGCCCACCACCGGGAGACCATGCCCTGCTTCAGGTCTAAAGGGCATGATGGACACGTTCTAGGCCAACGTAGAGGCTGTGACACTGTGATGTAGTGCCTGATGAACCAACTGATCAGAAAGAACTTACCACGCTAGTCATTTGGAACTCATATTGGTGCATGATGCAATACACAGGACCAACCGGACACTGCGTACTCATTTAAGCATTATTCGATAAGGGTGCAATATAAAAGTCCGATTTTGCATAGTAAGAATTGTTCAAATACAAAAATGGAAAAAGATAAAATCGTCTTAGAATTCCATTTTACATAGGAAATTGGCATGCCAAAGTTGAGAAAAATAATTTTTGTTATACGGCGTACCCTACTGGTGACTGATGATGAGCTTGATGACGTCATTACTCGTCTTAAGCCCGGTTCCCACCTTCCCGCTTGTACGGCCGCCATACAACAATAATGACGTCACCATCATCACCGCTTGAGTGGTATTTGTGGTAACTGGGCACAGTTGGCAACTCCGCTCGAGCGGACACCGCCGAGCGGGAGAGATGACTTGAATTTAACTTTGTACGGCGGCCGTACAGCGGTACGGCGGTGCGGTAGACTTTGTTGTGACGTCTTTGTTGTTGTACGGCGGCCGTACAAGCGGGAAGGTGGGAACCGGGCTTTAGCCAGTCAGCGCCTTCCGACGCGTTAACGACCGACCGAGGGAGGCTTTGTAGCTTTAGTCGTAAGGAAGAGAAGTTCGGAGATGGTCGTTGCTGGCGCTACTACCTTTGTTGCTGGGTTCCCGCCCAGGTATGCTATGGACAAAATGAACTCCCTGTTTACAAAGCGGTCGGCAATGTCACTGCCTTGATTTATAAGAAACCTCTTGATTTCTTCGTGTAGTTCGAAGACACGTGTAAGTAGTACGTGAGAGCCACCTCACTTCCGTGTGGAAAACAGGAACACTATGTTCAGCTTCAATTTTTTCACACAATGATGCAAAGAGACAAGACAAGACAGACAAAATAATTTTTAATATATAATTTAAACCTCCTTATAAATATGATATTGAATTATTGGTCAGCATGTCTCGTACCCCCAGGTGTAAGGTTTCGTACCCCCTGGTGGTACTGGTACCCCAGGTTAAGACCACTGCTCTAGTTCAAGACTCGCCAGGAGCTACTTTTTAGTCCGTCGTCGAGTAGCCGAAGACACCCACATGCTGCCCATCAACTTCCCCTCCGACTGCAAGTGTGGCAGACCGGACCAGGGGGAAGCATAAGCCTCAATTAATTACATGTGTCACTCAACAAATCCAGCCTGCGACACCACGAGCGAGGGCCAGCCATCTCAGCCTTCTAGAAATAACATATAAGGCCAACCACCTGAGGCCTCAAGGAAGATAAAAGCCTAAAGGCGCAACAGGTGTGAAATATTAATAAAAATAATACTAAGAAAATAAATATAGGGTGGAGTCAAAAGCTTTTTCGTCTCATCAAGTTCCCTCTAACTGACTTTCAGGAGAGCTCGCACGCGTACGTCTAATCTCTGAGACGGAAACTGAGAGGCTGAAGCGCGAAGCGCCATTGTTCGCTAAAAAAAAGAAAAAAAAAAAGTTAGCCTTGGACTGTATCAGTACGAGGCTGCGGAAAATGGGGGGAAGCAATAATATCTCAAGAACCGTATTACGAGGAAACGTTATAGAGGAAAAACAAATCTAGATTTCAACCCGGAGATGGGAGACTGCCTTGGCACGATTGCGTATTGGTCACACTCTATATACTCATGGGTTCCTCATGGAGGGGGGCCACCCTCCTTACTGTGATGATTGTTTGGTCCCCTTAACTGTGCGGCACTTGCTGGTCGAGTGTCCTAGTCTTGGGGACCTACGTGAGCAATTTTTGTCCCGGTGTCGCGGGTCGGACGGTGCCTACCGTCTCTCCCTGGCATTGGGAGAGAGGTGTTTCTCTCCGGGACACGAAGTCCATACCTTTATTGAGAGGGCTGGCCTTCTCAACAAGTTATGATGTTTTTAATATTCACTTATTATTGTTTTTACTGTACTATTGTTCTTTTATGTCTTTTGTTATTTAAAATATTTTTATTCTATCTTAAATTTTGTTTTTTAATTCTACTTTTCTTGTATCTTATGTAAGCAGGCGTCAATAACCCCGCAGTTGCGGCGCCTTAAAACTATAATATCTATCTATCTTCGCAAGATGTACAATTGGTATTGAGATCATTTTTACGTCTGTATGACAATAAAACTCGACCAAATTTTTGGCAGCTTAAAAATGTCAGAACACTACCTTTATTGCGTTACCCAATTTTTTACTATGAAACTATTGACCCTAGACCAAAAATGGCATGAATACTTTTTGTTAAGCTCAACGAGATCTACCCTAAGCATCTATCCGTATCTGTTTTGCTAATACAGATTTGTATATATTAGTTTTTATATTTAGCACCTCCTTGTGGCGTTCAATGGACCAGCAGCTTATTGATGCACCATACATCTATCTTGTATCCGTCTAACATATTGTCATGTCTTGATGGAGAGAGTTTCTGCAGGAATCGTATTCCACTTTGAAAAATGTTAATTTCTTATTCGCAAGAGTTTTACGCATGTATGCAATTTTCCCTTGATTTCTGGAATATTTTTTTTCGGGTAATATGTCCTAAAAACAAACTTAATTCGGTCATTTATCAATGGAATTTAAATTGCTTATACCACAGGGAAGCCTGTTGAAATCTGGATTTTTTTTGCAATCCATAACGTTTTTTCGTAGCTAATACGGTTCTTGAGATATTAAAGAAACATTGCTTCCTCCTGTTTTCCGCAGCCTCGTACTACATTTCCTTGTCTCAGCTAACGTTTCCTTGAACAAATTGAACATCTCCATCCAAGGAAGAATGCTGAACATGATAACTGTCAGAGAAGTTATTTGCCTTTACCCAGAAACTTCCAATTTGGATGTGGCGCATTGAAGAAGGGAATTTTGTTAACTTTCCTTCATTTGATGAGGCTGCTTTTGCAGAGGAAGTGTCCATCGTTATTGAAGTGAAAGCATTTGCAAGGGCTGATTCACTCCTTGCAGGGATACTTTCACCATGGACAGGTTTCTGTGGCACAGAGATGGATACGGGATCCATATAATGTTCAACCTGGATTCCATGAATAACAGTAATATGTTGAAAGATGATCTTGTTGAGCGGCAGGCCAACGACAGAATCCAAATGCAGCTAGATATGTTTTGGTGTGCACAACTCAAAACATTCCCACAGTTAGCAGAAAGACCTCTGGAGGTCATTGTGCCATTTGCAACCACGTTCTTATGCGTTTTTCAACACAACTACACCCAAAACAAAGTTTAGGAACCGTCTGGATGCAAGTGACGACATGCGTGTGGCACTTCGGGAACCTCGTTTTCAATCATCATAATTGAAATGCAACAACAAAAGAGTCACTGCAATGTAACATTGTGTACTATGTAGTATTGTAGTTAGTGAAATAAAAGGTTCGTTACTCTAATGATACTTTTTTCTGATCGGAGGTACGAGACAAATTATGAGATCTCAAAGGGTACGAGCACTAAAAAAGGTTAAGTAAACCACTGAACTAGAGACTAGACCACTGGCGAAAAAAAACCCCGCTTGCAAGTCCCTATAAAAAGATACTAAAGGAATACAGACCCCTGGATCAATTTTAGAACAGCATGATGATTCAGCATGACGAAAGGATAAAACCTTATATATTTTTTATTATTTTCGTAATGATTTACCTTCACCATGTTCACAGTCTGGTTCAACTTTGGTCTTCTTAGTACATGCAAGGGACAGTCGTTCTCGGGGACATGGTCTTTCCAACTGGATGGGTTCGGAAGACTGACGCCGTAAGAAATAAGTGTCACTATTCCAGTAGAAGACAGAGACAAGAGTAAGAAGTCAGAGACAGAGGCTGCCTGTGACGAGTTATATTTGTCGGCCTCCTCGTAACCAACCCATCCATCGGGTACTGCTACTACATAGCCCCCGTGTGTGTATGTAATACATTTTACGTTATAAAGTGTGTAACATTGTGGGTTACGGTGTGCACGTTGCACACAGTTGCCGTGCACAAAACAGCTTTTGGCATCTGGCGGTCTAAATACTGGATAAAAGAGCGGATTTGGAACGAGTATAAGGCAGGGTTTTTGGAGCTCTACAACTTTGCTTTCCTTGACTTTTCCCGTATCTATACGGGAAATGCGTTCTTTACCATCAAAAACACTTCAAAACTTCTTTGACTGGCAGGGTTCTGTGAAAAAAATATATAGAACAATTATTATTGTTCTTCGCACGATGTACAATTGATATTGAGATTATTTTTACGTCTGTATGACAATAAAACTCGACCAAAAAATTTAGCAGCTTAAAATGGTCAGAACACTACCTTTATTGCGTTACCCAATTTTTTACTATGAAACTATTGACCCTAGACCAAAAATGGCATGAATACTTTTTGTTAAGCTCAACCAGATCTACCCTAAGCATCTCTCCGTTTCTTTATTGCTTATACAGATTTTTAGATAGAATAGTTTTATATTTTGCGCACCCTTGTATCGTTCAATGACCAGCAGCTTATTGATGCACCATACATCTATCTTTTATCCGTCTAACATATTGTTATGTCTTGATGGAGAGCGTGTCTGCAGGAATCGTATTCCACTTTGAAAAATGTTGTATCCAATTTTCCCATGATTTCTGGAATATTTCTTTTCGGGTAGTATGACCTAAACACAAACTTTATTTGGTCATATATCAATGAAATTTAAATTTGCTTCTACCCCAGGGCAGCCTGTTGAAATCTGGATTTTTTACACTCCATAACATTTTCTCGACGGTTCTTGAGATATTATGGAATCATTGCTGCCCCCCATTTTCCGCAGCCTCGTACTACATTCCAAGGCTAACGTTTTTTTTTTTTGTTTTTGCGAACAATGGCGCTTCGCGCTTCAGTCTCTCAGTTTCCGTCTCAGAGATTAGACGTACGCGTGCGAGCTCTCCTGAAAGTCAGTTAGAGGGAACTTGATGAGACGAAAAAGCTTTTGACTACCCTATATTTATTTTCTTAGTATTATTTTTATTAATATTTCACACCTGTTGCGCCTTTAGGCTTTTATCTTCCTTGAGGCCTCAGGTGGTTGGCCTTATATGTTATTTCTAGAAGGCTGAGATGGCTGGCCCTCGCTCGTGGTGTCGCAGGCTGGATTTGTTGAGTGACACATGTAATTAATTGAGGCTTATGCTTCCCCTGGGTTTCCTCTCCCAACACTTGCATGGGGAGGGGAATTTGATGGCAGCAGGGGGTGCCCTTCGGCTATTTCAAACGGACTAAAAAGTGGGCCCCTTTGGCGATTCTTGAACTAGAGCGGTGTTTTTTAAACCCGGGGGAAACCTGTCCCCACCGGGAAGGGGGTTTTCGGAAGACTGCCCCCCCGAAAGAAATTTATGTGTAAATATTCCAAAAAGACAAAGACAGGTTTAAAAAAGGGACAGAAAACCGAGGCCCCTTGGTGACGAGTGATTTTTGTCCGGCCCTCCTGGGAAAGCCCTGGGGTTTCCATGTCTCCCGGGGGAAATTGCGTCCCAAAAAAGCGATTTTTTGTTTTAAAATGCCACCCTATGGGGTTTGTTATAAAAAAAAAAAAACTTGAGGGGAAATTTTTCCCTTTTGGGGAATTTGGGGGTTTCTGTGGGTTTTTTTTAAACGGGGTACTGTCATTTCGCAGTTTATCGCCCCGAAATGAAAGCGTTTAATATTTTTAAAAACTTTTGTCTTTTAAAAAAAAAATATTATTGGGAAAAATTATGAAAAAAAATCGGGTGTTTTCCCTTCCATTCATTAATTCATTTATTGTCCCCAAATATTTAGTTATATTTTGGAAAAATTATTGATGTTTTAAACAAATATGTTATTTGTACATCAGATCAGATTCTGTGCCCCACGATATCCGCCGCCCCCTCTAAACTGGGTTTAAAGATTTTGTCCATTTAAACACCTTTGTTGTCTCTTATTTAAAAACAATTATAACAAAATATTTTTAACAAAAATTTTAATTTCTGGCCTAATCGATGATAGTAACGAGCAACAAATTTTTGAAGTTTTGTTTTTTTCCCAGAAAAGTACCCCTAATCCCGAAAATAAGTAAACCGGGGGACTAAAAAAATTTTTTTAACAATTTTCCGCCCCCAGTTATTGTCCCGGAATTTTTTTTTTTTTTGCAAATTAAATTTTTGGGCAAAACCCAAAAATTTTAGGGAATATTTGCCATATGATTGTGTTGTTTATATATATAAGAAAAAAAATTTATTAAAACATGTAATATTCAAAAACATGAACTTCATAACACTGATACAAAAAAGGGAAAATAAAAATAATTTTTTCGGGTAATCATCACACATTCAAAACCCCCTTTTTCCCCACCAGTAATTCCCTCCACTCAACATCTAGTTTAATACAAACCCATAGACAAATGAATGAAAAAAATTTTTAAATAAATTTTTATGGGGTCATTTTGTTTGATGGGAAATACTTGGTTTAACTGATTGGCTACATGCCCGCTTCGTCACAAATACTGTGATACATAACCATACACAAAATAAAACAAAACACTACCCCCAATACACAACCTTTACCCCAAATCACTAAACACTACTCCCTTTATATAACACTACCCCCCAATACCTAACCTACCCCAAATACACTCCACATTTCCAACACACAAACCACTACTTGTAGTTGACCAGACGATTTTTCATTTTTGGGACCCCAGCCCAACCTTTTCCACGACAACTCCATTGTGCACAGGGGCTAATTGTTGATTAAAGAACAAATATTTTGTTTTAAAGAAATTTTAAAATTTTCAAACTGTTTTTTGCTTTGATTTTAGAACCCTAAGCTATGTCAAAAAGGGAATATTTTCGAAATTTTCGTGATTTAAACCTATAAATATGCAAATTTAAAAATTTATGGCCCAAAAAAAAAAATATACAAAATTAGCATTTTGGAAATTTTTTACATCTTTGAAAAATTTTAAAACTTAGGTCTAGACACCCATAGGAACTCTACAGGCGGTTTAAATAAGGAAGAATAACAAAATATGCTAATTGGGGCCCAATAATGAAAATTTTGGCTCAAAAATCCCAAATTAGCACCCCCCATTTTCTGAAAATCCTTAGGATGTTTACATTCTTTTTTCAAGCATAAAACCTTACTGTACTAAACATTTTCATTTTCACTATAGGTCCATATGGGACGGCTACCGAGTAGACAAAAAAATTTTTAAAAAGGGGTCGCTAGAGCATTTTTTTTCATTTCCCCACCAACTAGCTGCCCCACCTGGGTCTTTTTGGGTGTGGGGAATAAATTTTCCCATTTCGATAAGCTAAAGTTAATTTATAGCCTTATAGTAGGCTCCAAATGAAATACCAGCTATACCGAAAACGCTTCAAAAACGAAATTTCTTCAAATAAGAGGAAGCAAATTATAAAACAATCCCAATCACTGAAAATTAAAACTTCATTCAGAAAGGGGGAAAAAAAACCGGAAAGCCGAACCTGCCCTGCCCGGCCACCTATAGCTCCCTGTATTTATAGGTAACAAGGAAGGCCAAATTTTAACAAAAAACCCCTTTCGTTTAACCTTTATTTACAAACTATAGTTTCGTACAGAAATTTGTATCTCTTGAGGGGGCCCCTTAAATTTTAATTCACTTACTGTGTAAGAAAACGAAAAAGGGATATACGTAAAAAGACGGGAAAGGTGAGAAAAAATGTATCAAAAATAAACAAAATGGGGCCCGCTACATGGTGAGATATGCCGAGTTTGCCTCTTAAACGGGGAAATGCAGCAAAGGCTGTTTCCCCCTAAAGGAGAACAAATCATTCGCAAACATGGGAGATCTTTAAAACCCCCGATATTGTGGAGGACAGGTTTGCCCCCTGACGAAGAAAAACAGGCAGTTTAAAGGAGGCCGCTCCCTCAGCTGGGGTTCTCGTTTTCCTTGTGATTGAGTAAAAAAGCAAAGCTCGTACGTTTCCTTGATTTACCGGGGAAGTTTTCGTCTTTTTCATCGAGTGTGCTTATATTATTCACATTACTGGGTTTAATATGACGAAAATTGATATACTTAAAAGACAGTGAAGATGAGAAAAAATGTAAAAAGAGGAAGAGGGATTTGGTTAAATCCACCCAGATACCCCTAGGGCCCAAATTTAAAATCCGCCACGGAAATCCCCGGGGCCGTGGGGTGGGCGGGGGTGAGGCGGAAACCCGGGGACAAGCTGTTGCCTCTCCCGGGGCGGGTTTAATTTAAAAAGAAAAACACGTATTTCTGGCGCGCTACATGGCACCAAAAAAAGACCTTCTGGACCCCCAAAACCTCCCAGCCGCAAACGGGGCACCCATTCGTCGTTGATCAGTAAAGCTTTTTTGTAGGGGGGCCCTCGTAAACCAACTAAAGGGTTTGGTGAGGGATGCATCGATGCATCACCTTTAAAACGGGGCACCCCCCTCACCCACCCTCCTCCTGCCACTGTGGTGATGCGGCTTGATGAAGGTATGCGGTGAAAAAGGGGGCACGGGGGGGACTTTTTTTTCCCAAATTTCATTATGTACAATTAAAAAAAAAAATTGGGCTACTGATCAAAAGTAACGTTGTTTTTATTTTGTTTTTTCCCCTAAAAAAAAAAAAAATTTTGTATGTTTTCCTGTAGTCTCGATGCATGAGTGTCTGTTTTAAAACTACCTAAAGAAAAAGCCACAACATCCGGGCAAGGGGTTTCGTTTTGCCCCAAAATTTTAACAGTGATGCTTCTTTAAAGAATCTTTATAGTAGGGTTTTTAACAAAAAACCCTAACTGGCGGGTTTGCTCTATAATATTATATATATTATATATTTTATACATATATATATATAATATAATTTATAAAATATATATACCGGGGCCCTCGTATGTTTAAAATTGCAAGTATTGGTAAACTTCTGTTATTTTTTTTTAAGAGAAAATCAGAGAAGTTTTTTTTAAAATTTTTTTTTGGGGGTAAAAAAATTAAAACCCGCTGCATTTGAAAAGGTATTGAAATGGGGGTGGATTGACTATAACTTTCCCCTCCTAATTTTTCCTATTCATCGCAATTTTTTCAGTCTTTGTGAAGTAAAAGTAGATTAGAAATTTTTTAAAATATAGTGGTCTCCATTTTTTCATCCAAAAGAATTCAATTAGAAATGTTTTTGCTGTTTTTGGGAAAGTTCTTAAAATAGATATCCCTCGTGGGAAATAAAGAGTGAAAGCAAAACCCGGGGAAATTTACGCAGGCCCTTATTTATTCGTGAATGTCATCTTTTTATTTAAATATTTTTTTAATTTGGGATACAGTTTCTATCAGAAAGACTGCCCCATGACTTAAAAACCCTTAGAAGTTCTTCTTTATTTACTGTTCCCGATTGTATTAGATCATTTAAATGTTGTGATGCACTCACCCCTAAATATTATTCTCAATAGGTTTTAATTAAGACACTTGAAAAAAGGGGTTTTGGCAGAACTAAGGAAAGAAAATGGGCAACATTCTTAACAAAATTCACATCCTTAAAAATCAAAACACAAACTTTTAAAGAGATTGAAAAACTCAGTTCCTTTGGGGAAAAAAAAAAGGGGCCTCAGACTGGAGGGGGCGTTTTTAACTGTTAAACATACCCCAAATTTTTTAGTTTTTTAAATTCCCAGTTTAGGTTCAGTAAATTTGTTTTTTTTAAAGGGATAAAAATCATGCCATAACCTAATGTAAATTTTTTGTTGGGGTCATTTTGAATGCTAAATTTTTGTAAATACAATCCTAAGCCTCCCCCTGTTTCCCAAAAATTTTGTAGGACAACCTCAGGCTTGGGCCCGGAGGGGATTTTATGATGTTCAAAGTCAACGGGAAATTTTTTAAGCCCCTTGGAATGCAAGTTGCCTCTTGAAACTATTCTAAAGTGTGCAAAAGTTTACGGGCATAAGACTTCCAAAATATTTTTGAAGTTTGAAGCTTTGATACACAGAGATTAATAATGACCTGAACGTTTTAAAAATTGTGACCCTGGGGGCAAACAAATGTAGCTTCCCGAAAGGTTTGGGTTCCTCTCACATTGGCAGTTGCAGAGCAAAAACCCCAAAAATTTATTTAACAGGAATGTTTTTTTGATGTGAAATTCTTTTTATGGCAAATGAACATCTTTTTAAACTAAACATCCCTTAACCTCTAAACAAATCTCAAAAGTTTTTTTAAAACTTCCCTTTCTCAAAAAAGAAAAAGCCTTTCACGTAAAATTTTTAAATGTCCATACCAAAAAGGGTTTCCAACCACTTGTCTAAATTAAAACTTAGGCCTTTTGCTTCTCTAATATTACCTCTTTAAAAAACAACACATCAAGAAACTTCTTAAGGGATCTCTAAAATGGGGTTTACATAATGAAATGGGCAACCCCATGCTCTTATAAAAAAAGTACAAAACCCCAAATTCAATAAAATTGCGCGCATAATTTTTTAATTGGGTTTATTTGCAATAGCAAAAGTTCAAATGATTTTGTCTTTGAAATTTGCAGACTAAGCTGTTTGGGTCTAAGACCCTGGGGTTGCCTATAAGTAAATTCTGATTTTTTAAAATGTTTTTGTCCAGGTTTTCAAATTTTTACAGAATGCATAAACTTTCTACTAGTTGATCTAACTGAATTTATAACTATAACCACCCCAAAAAAAAGAGGCTCACGCTTTTCAGCTTTCCCCGCCAATTTTTTAATGTACATAATAAATTTGTTTTAAACCATTTCATTTTTTTTCTCAAAAAGACATGTTTGGGTCATCTTGAACTTTTGAGGGTTTTAAGAAACCCTGTACGTGTTCCTGAGTCCCCAAAATCATCGAACGAGTTTTTATCATCCATTTTTGGGAATTTAAAAACAGCGATTTGTAAACAGTAGAAAAAAATATAAAGTGGGGCCCTAAAACCCCCCCCCCCAACCCCCGAAATGTCCTTACCCTTTTTAGAAATCAGAAAACCCCTAAATCAATTTTTAAAAAAAATATATTACAGGGTTTCTAAACATGTGACAGCCCTCCCCCCCTGCCCGTGGAAACCCATCTGTAAACCCTTTCTTTGGTTTGGGGACTTATGCTTCAGTAAAGCCTAGGGCAAACTCTATCTCATCACACAGCCACTCATAGTTTTCCCTTTTAATTTTTAAACTTTTAAAAAACTCATAATTTTTTTATTTCTGACAGTTTTTCTTTTATCCCGCCTGGCCCATCAGGGTAGGGCCCTACAAGGCTGATTTTTCCCAAAATGGGGAAAACCATTTCTTTTAAAACAAGAATCTGTAAAAGAAATCCAGGCCCTTGTTTTTAAATTGATACACAATAAAAAGAACCCTCGGGTCAGTTTCCCTTTAGTTTTTCTATCATTTTTATTGCCCCAAAATAATTTATAAAAAAAAAAGGGAGAAACATTCTTTTTTAAAAAAAATTCCCAAAAAAGTTAGCCAAAAACCTTGGCCTTTGAATTAGCAAGTATTTTGTTTCCTTCAGGGTGTTTTTTTCAAAAATTTTCAGGTTTTTTAAAAAAGTCTGCTAAATAGCTCAAAAAAATTCTTTAAAACCCTCAACTTTAGTAGATAAATTAAATTTTAATTATCATTTAAAATAAATAAGAAAATCCTAAAGTTCCATGAATCTTTTCAAGCAATTCCCCTTTGGAATTTGCCACCTTAAAAATCAGTTGAAGCAATTAATTTACATGGTCCGCCCTTTTTTTTTCCCCCACAAAATTTTTTGAAGAGAAACCCCCCCTTTAAACATTAGCTTTTTAAGTTTAAAAAATTTTTAAAAAACTGCTTTAATATTTCCTTTAGAGCAGGTGAAATCTTTTTGGCAACTAAATTCTCTCTTTTGAAAAATACAATGCACCCAAAAGCATTTGTGGATTGGGCAAACCTTTAAATTTTTTTTTAAAAACTTTCCTTTTTTCCCTTTCCCCTCATAAAATGGAGCACCCTCTGCAACACATATGCAATGTTTTTCCATTGATATCTGATTTTTCATCCCAAATTTTTAAAGTTAAAATAAATTATATCAAATTTCGGTAGTGGTACTTTCTAATGATTTTGCAAACAAAAATCAACAAAATTTTGCATTTTCGATGTTCTTTTCAAAAGGCCAACAAAAAGGGGTTCAAATGTCTCTACTGTTGATTCATTCCCCTCTTTTAAATTTAGTTTTTCTAGTTTTAAATTTTCAAAAAAGCTTGGCTTTTAACATTCCACTCATTTCCCTCTATTTTGTTGTTAAAAAGTATTACTCCCGTGGCAGCCTTTGGCATCTTTATCATCCTTCTCCAGAACTGGGGTTGAGGAAAAAAGGGGTAAATTAAATCCTCAGTATAGTTTTCATTCCCTTTTCCCGATTTTCTATAAGCGATCAATTTTATAACTAGCCTCAAGAGTGCAATTGTTGGCTGTAGCTCGTGCAGAGAAAAATTTTATTTATTGTTGATCTTTTTTTAAATTTATGTTTTCAGGGGTTTTAAAAAAACTCCAATTTTTTGAATTAACAAAGAAATTTTGTTTTTGCCTTCAAATAGGGTTCCCGACGACCTGTTTCATCGATTCCGGGTTGGGCCCAAACATTGTTTTGGGATTATAAAGGGAAAAAAAAGACCCGGTTTATCATGAAGGCAGGTATGAATCCAAAATTTCGATACTCTTCTGTACTGGGCGAACTTTTTTTTGGGGCTTGGGATACCATTTTAAAGCATCAGGGGAATAACTAAAAAAAAAAAATAAAAGGTTAAAAAAAAAATTTAAAAATTTTCAAAAAAGGTTTTTTAAACAAAAAACATCGTACAAGGTCAATTAGTAGAAACCCATTACTCAAAGGGAAAGACATCCCGAGGGAAAAATTGGTTTTTACCCCCCGGTGAGACCCCCGCTACTTTCAATACTGTGTAGTTTTAAATATGTTGTGTATTGTGATACCATAAGTCCATAACGTTTTCGCCCATTCCATCCTTAGGAATTTCTCTCAACATTCCCAATATCTTCATTACAAAATAGGGCCATAAAGTAATTCTTTTTAGAAAAGATAACAATGAAAATATTATTAGTTATAAATAGTGACACTATACATAAGATCAAAATTATGATTTACCTTCTTGCTCGACACGCGACTATCAACTGCAAAGTGTAAACAAATTCGCGCATAGACGGTGAAAGCTAGGGTTGCCACACAACGTCAGTATTTCTATATTTTCATGGGAAAAAGTACTACTGCGGGCTTTATTATAAGACCTTTTCTGTTGCTGTTTCGTTACATTAATATATTTAGATAATTTTCTCGCATGTTTTTAATGAAAATGGTACATATTAATCGTAGAATAAGCATTTGTCAAATGATTCACTGCACGCCCACTATTCCTATTATTATAGTATGAAGGGCCAGAAATATACAACTTTTCCTACACAGAGATAACTTTCTTGATGTATACATAAATTTAAATGCAACTGACGAATACCAGCAAAGTATATAAGAAACATTAATGTGTACAGCAGTGTGTTGATGCCTGAGGTACGACACTTTCTATAGACTACCACACGTGGGTTTAATCGAGACCACCGAGAGACAAGGCCTGGTACATCGCCCGTGACGTCACACCATTCGGATACAACCTGCTCCGCTCCCCGTACAAGTTTACCTACCTAATATAATGTTTATCAGTATAAAAGATATACTATTATCTTCGGAAATGTTTGTTCTATAATATTATCAAATAAAAAACCGTAAAACACACAAAGAAAATGCCATTATGAGACTTTCAAGAAATATGCATTAACTTAAACTCTTCGCCATTTAATATTTTGCTCGCAAACATTTTACATGGAGAATATCAATAGAAGCGGAGTTTAATTAGCTTTCCATTGATATATTTCGTTTAGTGATAAATGAATTAGCGGCATGCATAAATTAGCGTTAACTAAATATAAAAAATCATGAAATCGGGTAATTTCCTAACTAATATATGTTTATCAGTATAAAAAATATACTGTTATCTTCGGAAATGTTTGTTCTATAATATTATCAAATAAAAAACCGTAAAACACACTAAAGAAATGCCATTATGAGACTTTCAAGAAATATGCATTAACTTAAACTTTTCGCCATTTAATATTTTGTGAAAAAACGTTTTACATGGAGAATATCAATAGAAGCGGAATCGCATTAGCTTTCCATTGATATATTTCCTTTTCTGATAAATGAATTAGAACCATGCATAAATTAGCGTTAACTAAATAAATAACATCATGAAATCGGGTAATTTTTCTAGATTGATGAGGTTATTTATTAGTTAACGCTAATTTATGCATAGTTCTAATTCATTTATCAGAAAAGGAAATATATCAATGGAAAGCTAATTAAATTCCGCTTCTATTGATATTCTCCATGTAAAACGTTTTTTTTCACAAATATTAAATGGCGAAAAGTTTAAGTTAATGCATATTTCTTGAAAGTCTCATAATGGCATTTCTTTTGTGTGTTTTACCGTTTTTTATTTTGATAATATTAAGAACAAACATTTCCGAAGATAACAGTATATATTTTATACTGATAAACATATATTAGGTAGGAAATTACCCGATTTCATGATTTTTTATATTTAGTTAACGCTAATTTATGCTGCCGCAAATTCTTTATCACAAACGAAATATCAATGAAGCTAAAAAAATTCCGCTTCTATTGATATTCCCCATGAAAAATTTTTGCGAAAAAAATTTTAAAAGGGCAAGAGTTTAATTAATGCATATTTCTTAAAAGTCGCATAAGGGCTTTTTCTTTTGTGTTTTCGGTTTTTTTTTTTGAATATTATAGAACAAACTTTCCGAAGATAACAGTATATCTTTTATAGGGGGATAAACATTATTTGGTGGGTAACTTGTACGGGGAGCGGAGCAGGTTGTATCCGAATGGTGTGACTCACGGGGATGTACAGGCCTTATCTCTCGGGGGGCCCCGGTTTATCCAAGCACCACCCCCCCTCCCTTGGTCCCCCCGGCTTTTTGTACGTCTGGCAGCGTATTTTCCCTGATGCATTTTTTCAGAGACTACTATATACATAGTGGGGTCAGCCCCGGCCGAAATTTTGCTCCCCGGTATCAAATTAGGGCGGAAGCTAAGAGTGTTTTTTGAGAAGGTAAAAATGCCTAGAGTTAGAAAACATGTGATAGCATTGGGGGGTGGCGCTTTATATGATTTCCCCCTTTTTCCCCAAATGGCCCCCAAAAAATCCCCCAAAAATTTTATAAATTTTTTTAAATTTTTAAATTTTCAGGGGGTAAAAAATCATCCTTTTTGATGGCCGTTCGGATTGGACAAAAGTCTGATCTAGATCTTTTTTGATATCTTAGACTTTCCCTTCCCAAAGCTTGAGCCCCCTTTTTAATTTTGTTTTTCCAAGACAACACCCTTTAATGAACACAGCGGGGAACCATCAAAAATTTCCCCTTGTGGGAAAATATTTCTACTGACCTAAAGCTCGGATTTCATTTTCTGTCATATTTTTTTTGTTAAAATCCTTTTCAAAGATTAACTCCACCAGAAACATTAATGATTCCAATTTTTGTGGTCGGAGGTGACTGGTATAATCCTTTTGTTGGGGTAAATCTTCTTGATGTTTTCAAAAAATTTTCTTGGAATTTCTCCTTCAACCCTTTGTGATACAGAAAATAATTCATCTGTTACTTTCTCTTTTCATTCTCATTGCTGTCCTCTTTGTCCTAGTGAAATTCCTATAGCATGAAGCTGGATGTCCTCTGCGGCAACAAGCTCTCTGGTTGTGCTATCATCCCGCCGTCTGAATTTCTGACGCACTCTCTCTTATGTTTGATCTACTCTCAGTTGTGAACTAGCGTAAGGTTTCACGTGTATTGGGGTGCTTTTTTTAACTTTACCCTTTCTACAGAAACGCAGATCGGAGCATAAACTCTTTTATTCTGTGTTGATGTTCGGGAAAACTTTTTTGGAGGACAGTCACTACTACCAGATAGATCACTATCATTCACCCGCTTTACTTTTTAGAGTTTCCAAGTCTCTTTTCATGGGGAAAAGCTTCACATTTTCGATTAGAATATAATTGGAACTTTTTTGTCCGAAACGTTTTTGAAAAATCTAGAATGGGGACATGGTTCCCGATTTTTCGGCTTCAAGTAGGGTTTTAACCGGAGGCATGGCTTTGAGGACTGAAAAAATTTCATCTCCCTCGGATACTGCCCGTGATGATGCACAGTTTTTTGGCGGGTGCCTGTGGCTTTTCCATGTTAACGGACATTCCAGGCCCCCTACGTTAAGTTCCCCAGCTACCACCACCGGGTTCGATCCCCGGTTCTTCTCTACATCACCAGCCTTCAAAAATAGCTTCGGAGGTATCGGCTGCTCTTACCCCTCCACTCCAAAACCCGCTTTCTCTGAAAGCACGACCTGCGGCCGGGTGGTCTTCCGGGAGTGGTGGTCTCCCCGAGGGGGTCCAAATCGCCCTCGATCGCCGGTCCTCTCTCGCCGATGAAATACACCCTGAAAAGAAAAAAATTATTAATTAAGTTTATATTTATATAAATTTTATAAAATAAATTTTTTGGAAAAAGGGGGATAACTCCCCTAAACTGCCACTGCCAAATGCTTCACAGTTTTTCTAACTCTAGGCATTTATACCTTCCCAAAAAAAAATATTAGCATTCTCGCCCTAATTTGATACCGACCAACCCCCAGGCTGATCGCCTAACATATGCTATGCCACTTGGATCCGTAACTTTCTTGCAGTCATACTTCACTTGTACAACAATACTGATGTACCTCATATTTATCACATTCTTAATAATCTTGTATAAGGCATAAACAAGTACTACATATATTCATTCATATATACGAAGATTGTGATTAACGTGGAGATTAAAGTGTATGGGTTTTTTTTCTTTTTTTTTTTTTCCTTACATCACAAGGAACTGGCCAAGGGGACAAAAAAAATGGGTAACACGCTTAGTTGCCAGTCCCTATAAAGAAGACAGTAAGAAAATAAAAAAAAAAAAGAGGGGTGAGCCAATTTAGTTCGGGAGGTGTCTTGTTACTCTTCTTTTGAAAAGATTTAAGTCATGGGAAAGTGGGAAAATAGAAACAGGAAGAGAGTTCCAGAGTTTACCAGTGAAAGGGATGAAAGAGTAAAGATACTGATTAACTCTTGCATTAGGAAGATGGACAGAATAGGGAAGGGAATGAGTAGAAAGTCTTGTGCAGCGAGGCCGCGGGAGGGGGGGAAGCATGCAGTTAGCAAGTTCAGAAGAGCAGTGAGCATGAAAATAACGGTAGAAGAGAGCAAGAGAAGCATTTAAAGATTGAAGACAGTCAGTCAGAGGAGAGGAGTTGATGAGACGAAAAGCTTTTGACTCAACCCTGTTTAGGAGAGCTGTATGAGTGGATCCTCCCCAAACATGTGAGACATACTCCATACATGGGCGGATAAGGCCCCTGTAGAGAGCAAGCAATTGGGAGGGAGAAAAAAAAGGACGCAGACGCCACAGGACACCAAACTTCTTAGAAGCTGTTTTAGCAAGAGATGAGTTGTGAGATTTCCAGTTCAGATTTTTAGTAAAGGATAGTCCTAGAATGTTCATTGTAGAAGAAGGAGACAGTTGAGTGTCATTGAAGAAGAGGGGATGAGAGGATCTGGTAGGTTTTGTCGAATAGATAGGTGAAGAAATTGAGTTTTTGAGGCATTGAACAAAACAAGGTTTGCTTTGCCCCAATCAGAAGTTGTCAGTATCAGGGATATGTATGTGAGTAATTCAAGATACTATAAAAGTAACTTCATTACTGAGAGAGGCTCTTATGTGGAGTAAACGAAAAAAACCCATTTACGAGAAAATTCAGTCACCCATGGTGCCCGCACGAGAAAACGGAAAAAATGTAAACATATTAGTACATGGGACCTCTGGCCTCTCCGTCTATAGGCCTATTGGCATATAGGCGGTGCCAGATGCACGATAACATGTGTGGATGAGGTGACACAGGAGTTTCCGACAGCAATGTGTACCAAAATTGCATTAGTGTAAAAGTAATAAGGTAAAACCTGAAGTTGTTCTTCAACAAAATTTTTTCAAATTGCCCCCCAGCTATTCAAATTAAACCCCCCTTGGGCGTGCGCCCCACTTGGGAATCACTGATGTAGGTAGTGTTAAGAACGGGAAACACCACGGTGGGTCCCGACCCTTTAGTTTTCAAATTTTTTCTTATTTTTTCCCTGAAAACGTTTTTTTCAGACTTTTTATCTAAAAATCCTACCTACCTTTACATAGCAAACTGCTGATATCACTGTAATCCCACTGTCATAGTAAGTCCTCGTAGTATGATTTATTGGGCCCGTGATACTCGCGGTCATTTATCTCTCCATTTCAATATTTGAAATTTTTTTTTTTCACCCCCCCTTTTTTACAGGTATACTTTCGCTTTATTAATTTAATGTAAATGTAAGAACCACAGAGTTATATACCTAGAGAGGGTCCGGCATCTCGCTGTTTGTGATGATGCGCCCCGCCTAGCGCGGCGCCCTCGGGCTTCACACACCTTATTCCCAACCAGTTTCCGACACATTTTTTGATGTTGAAAAAAAAAAACTGGGGGGACCATGACTCTCTGAAAAAAAATTTTGCTCCATGCATAAAACTGCAACCCAATATCAAAAAATACGTAAATGACGGGTAAAGAAATAGCGCATAAACTTTTTTTCACTTTCTTTTCCCAGAAAAGAAAAAATTAAAAAGAGAAAGCAGGAGATGGGGGTGTGGGGGCAGGGAGAAGAATATGGGGGAGAGAAAATAGACTTTTTATGAGAAAAAGACCCGGGGTTAACCCCGGGGCTGTGTTGGTTTTTTTATGTATTGTGGGCCCGGGCTGGAACGTTTTTTTCAACTCGCACGACAAAAAGAAACCCTCCGGGACGGGTTGCAGGCTGGGTCTCGAAAAATGAAAAACCCGGGCACCCCCGCAACCCCCCGCCCCATCCGCCGCCCCCCAGTGTTTTTCAGTTTTTTTTTTTTGATCTTCTTGTTCTTTTTTTTTTTCAGGCTTTACTTGTTTTTTTCTTTCTTCTTTCTTCTCTTCTTCTTATCTTGTTTGTTTTGTGTTACTTTTCTTTTTATTTTTTTTGGGGGGGTTTTAGCTTTTACTGTTCTGTCCTACCATGTACGCGCGCACCCCCCAAGCGCCCGGCACCCCCACGGGGGGCTCGTCATTCTCAACCCCCCCGATTCCAACACATACCAAAGGGGGAAAAAATGGTAAAAAAATTGTGAAAGAAATCAATTGAATATTTTTTTTTTTTTTGTTTTTTTTTTTACCAAAGAGTGGGCAGGGGGGGAAGGACTCCGTATAGCGGAGGTCCTACAGTTTTTGTGGATCCGGGGGGGGGGCGGTGGTGTCCCGATCCTAACCTGGGAAGGACCACTCACTTTCCCACGAATTTCCGGCCCTATCCCCAACTTCATGTGTGTGTAAGTTATTCGAAAAATGGTAAATAGTCGCTGGGAGGTTTTTGGAACGGGAAAAATTTTTTTTCCCCTTTCAGTGTGGATTCCGTAAAAATCACTCTACTGGAAAGGGTTTTTTTGGCTTAATTTCCCCCTTAAAAAAAAA
>JACEEZ010006967.1:153442-206833 GCA_016584305.1 Chionoecetes opilio | reverse complement strand
AAAAATGAATAAAAAGCTATAAGACATAAGTGAGAAAAACCGCCGGGACCGACTGAGTGCCTCGCCCTGAAGAAACCTGTTGGAAGGGTGTGGTTAGTTAAGGACAGGAAAAGGATAGGGTCGTGGCTGAGTGAACTCTGTTGAGGAATCCGTTCGTGGCAGAACGTGGTCGTGGCCTGGGCTGCTGTGACTCGCCACTGCCAACGGTTGGCACATTTCTAAAACAATACCACAGAGAGTGCGCAAGGAAGGTCTGGCCAGGGGCCTGGCCCTCTCAGGTATGAAGAGGTGGAAAAAAGGGGTTAGTGGAAATAACAGGAGTTAGTGGGAAACAGTGAAGTGATTATGTGTAGATTGGAAGTGGGGGGTTGGGGTTTGGCGTTAGTAAGTTTGTTCGGGGAAGACGGTAAGCTCGCGGGAGAGTGTCGATGAAGGTGTACATTGTGTCATGTGTGTGTTGGAACATGGTGATTCGTTTTTGTGCTCTGTTGTATAGTGTGATGTTGATGGGAAGGATGTTGGTCTCCTCGTGAAGGGAGGAGGAGGTCCGGAAGTCGTACCACTTTACTCCTAGCGCGGAGCGTAGTGACTTGTTCTGGATCCTCTGTAGTTTGCGAAGATTAGTTTTTGCCACTAGAGAGAGGATGAGGGGGCAGTAGGTTAAGTGTGGTAGAACAAGGGCTTTGTAAAGATGCATTTTCGTGCGCGCGCAGCTGTAGCGGAACCTGCCCAAGCTGTTCTGTACTCTGGCCGCGGTACCTAATTTGGTGTTTGTGTGGTGATTGAATCTAAGATCTTTATCTATGCTAAGGCCGAGTACTGTGTTATTGTTACTTGGGGGATTGGTGTGGATTGTGGGAGAAACGGGTATAGATATATTAGTCTCGGCTTCTCGCTTTTTATATTAAAGTAAGTGACTTTGGTTTTTTGAGGGTGTGAGTGAATGAATCCTCCACTTGAGCTCCCACAGGCTGGTTGCAGTGATTTCCCTTTGGATACGGTCAGTTAAGAAATCTAATTGTCTGGCGCGTGCTAGGAGGGTCACGTCGTCTGCATATTGAATGGTCAGAGATTCTCGTTGTATCGGGTCAGGTAGGTCATGAGTGTACATGTTAAAGAGAGTTAGGGAAAGGATAGAGCCCTGGGGGACCCCGGCTAGTGGTGTAAAAAGGTCGGAAAGTATGTCTGTATGTCGGAGCCTCATCTGTCTGTCTGTCAGGAAGTTGCATAATAGTCTTTTGGTCAGAATAGGGAGGCCAAAGTCGTTGCATATTTTATATTTGAGTCGTGTGTGCCACACGGTGTCGAATGCTTGTTTTACGTCTTTTGTCACTAGAACTGATTTATAATAACTTGGTTGTGTGCTCCCTTTGAGGTAGGCCACTATGATGTTTAGCGCGTCGTCGGTGGAGTGTCCTTGCCTGAAGCCAAACAGTTTTTGGGACAGGAGGTTTTTAGTCTCGAGATGCGTCTTAAGTCTGGTGCATACTAGTCTTTCAAAAGTCTTCCCTAGAATGTCGAGTAGGCTAATCGGACGGTAATTTTCGGCGAGGTGAGGGCTTTTTCTGGGTTTCGGGATGAGAATTGTGGTGGCGGTTTTGAAGGCTTTTGGGAAATAGCCTGTGGCGAGCGAGGCGTTAAAAATGTGTGTGAGTGAGGAAATGATCGGTGGGGGGAGATTTTTGATAACGGGCCAGGTGATGCCTGTGGGGCCCGGTGCGCGGCGGGGCGTTCGTTTGAGTAGCCTGGCGACATCACTGATCTATATAACATGGATTGCGGATCTGGACTAGCTGTGGCCGAGATACTGAAGTCAGCCACCAGCCGCCATCTTGCCAATACCAAAACAAATACATGGGCCGGCCCAGGCAGTGGCTGGGGGTTGGCTGCTGGCATGTGATAGCCTATATTACCACCTACTACTACTACTACTATTACCACCTACTACTACTATTACCACCTACAACTACTATTAACATCTACTACTACTACTAAACTTCCAACCTAGTGCATCGTCGAACCTTCCAAGTCATTTATTTACGGTGATACACAGACAACAGGTGTGTTGCGAGGCCGTACAGGTGTGTAGTGACAGGTGTGTTGCGAGGCCGTACAGGTGTGTAGTGACAGGTGTGTTGCGAGGCCGTACAGGTGTGTAGTGACAGGTGTCTTGGGAGGCCGTACAGGTGTGTAGTGACAGGTGTGTTGCGAGGCCGTACAGGTGTGTAGTGACAGGTGTGTTGCGAGGCCGTACAGGTGTGTAGTGACAGGTGTGGTGTATGTGGTAAAGCGAGAGGCTAAGAGTGCGGTGTTAGCCCCCGAGTGTGTGTGTGTCTGACCTAAAGAGCGAACGCGCAGTTCTCGTCCACTATAACGGCGTCAGCCCCGTACCGCCGCGGCCACGGGTACGGCGCGAGCCACAGTGGTCCATAGCAGCTACTCTCGGGGATTAATTAAAGATAATGGATTGCGGTATGCTGATAACCATAGTATTAACTATAAGACATTATTATAATAATTGTCACTATACCAAACAAGATAACAAAAGATATCGATAACAATTAGATACATTTCCAGAAAATACTGGTAGGCTACCACATATTGACCAGAAAGTTTCTTCCTTCAGGAAGATGTTAATATATTCATGATATTGGACTTGTCTTATATTTAGACAACGTAACTTTTTTTTCACCATAACCAGATGAAGTCAACATAGTTTACTCATGAATATATCATAACTTACATCAATAATTTAGCGTGACTGTATATATGTATGGCTTTAAATGCAATTTCAAGTAGTAGGCACCTACCTATTCAATACCTACACAAATTATTTTACAGTTTTTCACAACATGTTTTCAAATGAGGATGCATATGTATACGAGATCAAAATTTGAATTTGGAACCAGATAATCACAGTTAGATAGATATCACAGTTTTGTTTCTGGAAGACACAAGCAGGCATCCCGTATCCTATTGGTGCTTGAAAAAAACAAGTTTTGATAACTGTTTCCTCACTCGATCACCAGTGATCTTCTGGGTATGTATTTTAGCGATGTGATGGAGTCGAATTGTGCAATAGCAAGCTTTTGGAGACATTTGGCCAGGCACTGAGTGTGCCTGGAGACATTTGATGAGACGAATGAGATGATTGCTGTCGGGTGTTGTATCGAGCATGTGACTTATGAGTGGTGAGAATACCAGGGATGATGATAATTGGTGCAAGACCACTGTAGAAATTGTTGCAGTGAAGTTAGAGGCCTGTGGTGGTTTGCCATCGTTTGCCTTCAGAGCGTGTTGGAAACATTTCTCAGTCTCCTGGCACACTCTGACGATTGTCACTAATTGTTAACAAGTATAAAAAAATATACTTATCTATATCTACCTATATAAAAAAAAGTATACCATATCCACCTATATTTTTTTTTAACTAGTAGGTGGGGATGACTGGAGTGGGTAGATGGATTAAGAGTGGATGGGCTGGGTGGGGAGTGAGTGTGGGTGTGTGTGTGGGTGTGGGTGTGTGTGGTGGGTGTGCGTGTGGGTGGGTGGGTGGGTGTGTGTGTGGTGGGTGCGTGTGTGTGTGTGTGTGGTGTTACTCACAGGTGGAAAGATTTGCCACTTCCAGGTCCTGGTCTGATAGCAGCACAGCTTGGCATGACGAGGCGATAAGCAAAACCCCAGACAGCAACGCGAGCCGCAGAAACAAGGCTTTGTTTTGGTATTGGCAAGATGGCGGACAGTTGGAACCAGTGCTGAGCCAGGCTTCCGCGATCCATGTTATATAGATCAGTGGGCGACATCCTCCTCCTCAAATAGGGTGGTGAGAGGGTTTTCGTAGTTTAAGTTGTTTGTGTTTATGTAGCCCAGAGGAATAGTGTCTACGTCGTGTCGGTGCATGTGTGTGGTGATATGTTCTATGTGTGTTGTGCTGGGGATGTGCTGAGGAGAGGGTGCGGTCGGGAAAACCGTTTCCCAATGGTGCTTAACGCGTCGGTGACTCGGACAGGGTCTCTTACCCGGATGTTGTTTACGAGTAAATACTCGAAGCGTTCCCTCTTTATTCCCTTCATTCTGTGCACCATGTGCCAGAACTCAGTGGAGTTAGAGGTGCGCTGCTGTCCATGCGTTGTACTAAGCTTCTCCAGTGGGGTGTCGTGGTCAGTCTGTAAACTGTCGAGGATGTGTCGGCGTAGAATGTTTAGGTCTCCCTGGACTCGGATGTGATTTTGAATGTTGCGCGCAATGCGTGTTCTGTAGCAGATAAGGAGACGTTGTGTCCAGATAGAGGGTTTAAAGTAATAGAAAATTTTGTGGTGTTTCTTTGGTATGTACGTGTTTGCAGCTGTGATGATGTTTTCTTGAAGAGTGTTTATGGCTGTCAAGTTGTGTGTGGTATTGTCTCTCTAGTGGCGTGGGGTTGTGTGTGTTTGCGAGGGCATCCTTGAAGTCTGTCCAGTTTGCGTTCTAATAGTCAAAGTAAGGTGGTGAAGGGACGGAAATAGAGTTTGTGGATACGCGGAGAATTAGAGGTATGTGATCCGAGCCGCAGAGGGGGCCCTGTGAGAGGTGGTGGTGTAGGTGTATGGACTGTCTGTTAGTGATGGCAAGATCGGGTCGCCCCGTGCCACCATTTCCAGTGAAACATGTTGGGAAGTCTGGCTCGAGAAACCGAAGGCGTTTTAATTTTACAATTTGGTGTAGCTGAAGGCCGTGTGGGTTGTTCCCGCCGTGTCTGAAAGTTGTGTGTGTAGCGTTGAGATCGGCTATGAGATAGACAGTATGTTTGTGGTTGAATAGGCGATGTATACTGGTAAGAGGAAGTCCGGTGTTGGGTCGAGCGTAAGTTGTAGCAACCAAGATGGGACCATGTGAGGTATGAATCTTGGCTGCTAAGAAATGAGGTGTAGGCCAGTCAACTAGGAAGTCGTGTCGAAGAGTGTGTTTTATCAGGATGGCTACGCCGTCGTGAGGTGTGACTGTGGTGTTTTTGCACGTGTATCCGTACAGTTTTATGGGGTTTCTGAGAACCCCGATGTCATTGAGGATGACAATGTCTGGGTCTAAAGATCTTATAGACTCAGTTATTAGATGACGATTATTTTGGTATCCGCGACAATTTAGCTGCATGAAGGTGATCATTACTTACGATGTTTTAGATTTACTACTAGATTTACTAGATTTACTAAATTTACTACTAGTTTGTGCGCGTGTGGTGACAGGGGATGCAGAGGTAGCGGGTTGGTGTGTTAGTAACGGGTAAGGGTAAGGAGGCGTTGGGGGGGGCGCGGGTAGTTTCCCGCGTTTGGGCTGCGGCCGCGTCGCCGTCGACGGAGCTTTCCACGTCTCACTGGAGTCGGTGTCTGAGGACGAGGACTGCTCGGACTGCTCTCTTTGCTCTGATGTATCGGAGGGGGGGGGTGTCTCAGGTTGGGTGGTGTTGGGCGATGTCGAAACTTGCCTGTGATTTTGAAGGTATGAGCGTCTGTGTTTACTTATGAAGGCGTCTGACATTTTGAAGGAGGGTAATCCATTTTCATTGAGTAGTTCTGTCATTTGTTCATGGAAGGGCTGAAGGTTTCCTTTTGCCATGTGGGAGGCGGCTTGTACACAGGCGGCGATAGTGTATGTCGCATTGGTGGTGTCTGTTAGGTTCACCTGTGGTGGGCTTACGGGTGGTGTGGTGTTAGTGGGAGTGGGTAAGGTGGCAGGAGGGGAAGGGGTAGGGGTTGCGCCCTTGCGTACGCAGGTATGGTGTTGCCTGGAGTGGGGGTCGCTGTGTTTTGCTCTATTTGGGCTTGGCGTTTTGATTTGGCACCTAAAAGCGACGGGGTATGATCCCGCCGCAATTGGAGCACTTTGGGAGGTTGGAGCGGCAGTTTCTGTAGCTGTGGCCTAATTCAGCGCATTTGGAGCCTTTGTCTTGTGTTTCTTGCAGTTATTTGTTCGGTGTTGAAGAGGAAACACTTGAAGCATTGTACCACCGGCAGAATTCTGGATATTTACGTTATATGTGGGGTAATTGGGAGAAAACTTTAAGTCCCCCTTTTACTAATTTGTCTGCTTCTTGTTTTGTCCGTGTCTTGATTTTGATCATGTGAGCCTTCTGTATGATTTTAATTTCGTCTATATGTATGCCATTAGTTCCTGTTGGAGTTCATTTATTTCTGAATTGATCAGGAGGTCGTCGATGCGGCGAGCGAGGATGGTTCTCGCTGAGATCATGGCTGGGGGTTCGATTAGGGTGAAGCCGTTATCTTTCAGTTTGCGTGTGGGTTTTTGGGGGTAGTGTGTGCTGTGAGGTCGGCCACGGAGGCGAGACAGACAATGGCGTACAATGGAGATGAAGCATTTTGTGTGTGCAATCTGGGTTAATCGAAAAAAAGTGGCGCTGATGTCACTGGGGGGTCGCAGGTACTTCTGTATCGCAGCGTGCGGTCAGGGGGACGTGGGTTTGCCATGCTTGGGGGGCATAAAGCGAAACGGCGCTATACACAACTGATTACACTACGGGTAATACACAGCTGAATACTGACTACCCGCAACACAACTGAATACAATAACGGAATGCCCTTGGCACTCCGTAGCAGCTCCGATGTCTGTGGAGAGAACACTGAGGTTACACAAATTTCTGAACACAGAGTTATGCCAGGATACTCTCACGTCAGTCTGTAGTCGCCCCAGTACGAAGCTGGAAATGAGGAACAGGACTCCGGACACAGAGAAAGTACACACAAGGGAAATGATAGTGAGGTCGGTTTGGAAAAATAAAAACAAAAAACACTGGAGCAAAGATAGAGAGTTTATATACAAAGGAATATACAAAGGAAACACAAACAGCAACAGACCGATAGGTCTTTACAAGGCTGTTTGCTTTAACTACACTACACTAACTAGATAATAAGAAAGAAAGGATAGGAAGTAGAAGGCTCCTCCCCACCCACCCATCCCTCCAGCCGAAGCTGGCCGGAAAAGAAGTGATACCATGCAATATAGAAAAACTGAATGGAATTTGTGAGGAAAGTTGAAAGCTGTAATCTATAGCTAACTACTACTAGTTTGTGGGGGTAGGTTTAGTGCTTGATAGATAGGTCATGTTATGTGTGTTTTGTAATCGTGTGAACACAGTGTGGAGGTTCAAGGGTGGTGCGGCAGCCTTGCCTGGCGCTTTCTTGGGAGGCAGCAGTCAATCAGGCCCCAGCTCCCTTCAATCCACTGCGGATTGTGTACTTCACATGTAGGACGCCGTACACTTCAATGCCTCCTGCAGCAGTGACCCCTGGTACCTTAAATCCCGATGGTGGTCACTAACTGTCAGGACCCTAACTGAACCACAGCCCGTCATAGGTCGAGAGTAGTAGTGGTAACCGTTAACTCGGGGCTATCTGTGTGTGTTATGAGGTCTAATGTAGTGTTGGTGTAGGCTCAGGTTGGAAGTTCAAGGGTGGTGCGGCAGCCTTGCCTGGCGCTTTCTTGGGAGGCAGCAGTCAATCAGGCCCCAGCTCCGTTTCAATCCACTGGTAGTGCACTTTCCAAGTAGGACGCCGTGCACTTCAATGCCCCCTGCAGCAGTGACCCCTGGTATATAAATCCCGATGGTGGTCACTAACTGACAGGGCCTTTACTGAACCACAGCCCGTCACAGGTCAAAAGTTGTAGTAGTGACCGTTTACTCGGGGCTGTCTGAGACGTGTGGGAGGGGTTGTGTAGACGCGACTCGCAATCATTTTACGCAATGAAAGTAAGTATCAGAGGCCCGCGAGATAAATTTATTATTCCGAGATAAACAGTGACAACCGGGGATTTGATATGAAATATTTATCGAGGCGATTTTTAAATGATTCTATTGTATTTGAGTTTACTACGTCTGACGGCAGCCCATTCCATACGTTTACAACACGGTTTGTGAAGAAGTACTTTGCTTCGTTCGTTACAAACCGTTTCCTGCTTATTTTAAATCCGTTGTTTCTAGTTGAGCTTGACCGGTCTAGCGTGAAAAGATTTTCTGGGACTACGTTCGTAAATCCATTGAAGATTTTAAAGACTTCGATGAGGTCACCTCTTATCCTTCGTTTTGTTAGTGGGAATAAGTTAAGTTGTTTGAGCCGATTTTCGTACGATTTATTACACAATCTAGGTATCATTTTGGTTACTCTGCGCTGTATTTTTTCTAGTTTATCTAAGTCTTTTTTATAATAAGGTGACCAGAACTGCACACAGTATTCTAGATGGGGGCGAACAAGCGAGTTAAAAAGAGTGAGTATAACTTTTTCAGATTTGAAACTGAAAGTTCGTCCAATAAAGCCAACCAATTTATTTGCAGTTTTTACTAACTCTATAATTTGGTTATTCGGTTTGAGATCTTTCGAGATTATAACGCCTAAATCTTTTTCTTTATCAACACTTGTTCGTTGGAAATCGTTCATCACGTAACTTTTATGAGGGTTGTTATTACCTATATGTAGTACATGACATTGTCAAGGTTGAAATTAATTTGCCATGTTTTGACCATTCTGTTAGCGTGTTTAAGTCGTTTTGTATGAGTTGGCGCTGAGATTCTGTAGAGGCTATGTTTGTGATTTTCGTTGTCATCAGCAAATTTCGATATCCTGCATGTGATTCCCTCGTCAATGTCATTTATGTATATTAAGAAACACGATAGGTCCGAGAAACTGATCCTTGAGGAACACCACTATTACACTGGTCCAGTCAGAAGAATTTCTATTTATTACCACCCTATGTTTACGATTTGACAGCCAGTTTTCTATCCAATTTGAAAGATGGCCTGTTATACCATGAGCTTTTACTTTGCTAATGAGACGCTTATGAGGAACTTTGTCGAACGCTTTTTGAAAATCGAGGTAAACTACGTCTACTGCCCTCGTGGTGTCGTACATTTTAAATACACTATTGTAAAAATCAAGTAAGTTTGAGAGGCATGAGCGTTTATTTCTGAATCCATGCTGCGAATCTTTGATTATGTTATTTTCTTCTAAGAACTTAACGATTTTGTCTCTTATGATGGATTCCATTAATTTTCCAGCAACTGATGTTAAACTGATTGGGCGATAGTTTCCGGGCTGCGACTTGCTTCCTTTTTTAAATATGGGTGTGACATTTGCTAGTTTCCATTCGCACGGTACATTTCCGGTGAGTAAAGACTTATTAAATAAGATGGAAAGTGGTTTTACTATTTCATTCTTTGCTTCTTTTAATATGCGTGGCGAAATTTTGTCAGGACCAGGAGCTTTGTTAATTTTCATGTTATTTATCGCGAGCAAAATGTCACATTCCTGAAAGGTTAATGAGCTGAGGCAAGTACCTTAGTTCTGGGTTTTCGGGATGGGTTGATTTTGCGTGTTTTCTACTGTGAAGACTGATGCAAAAAAGTTATTTAGAGTATCCGCCATAGATACTTCATTTTCTGTGTGTTCGCCATTTTCCATTTCCAACGGTCCTATGGTTGACGTCATTACTTTTTTTTTTAACATAGCTGTAGAATTCTTTAGGTTTGATTTGCTCATTTCGGCAATACGTACTTCAAAATTTTTCTTGCTCTGCTTAATGAGTTTTTTCGTATTTCGTCTAATTCTGTCGTGATCGCGTTTGTCGTCTTCATTTTGTGTTTCTTTGTGTTTTTCATATGCACGCTTTTTAGCTGCAAGGCTGTCCTTGATTTCGCGGGTCCACCATTTCGGTTTAATGTTTTGAAAAGATCGCCTATATCGCATCGGTATTGAAGATTGTATTGCTAAGTTAAGCTTACCGGTGAATTCATGCCATGCTACATTTATGTCGTTACTTTCTGAGATAACATTCCAATCGGTGTTCGTTAAGATTCTTTTTAGTTTTCTGAAGTCTGCCTTTCGATAATCAAGAACTTTTTCTTTACTTTCGACTTCGCTTGTCTTACTGATGTTAATACTGAAAGTAATCGCCCGGTGGTCACTGCTACTAAATTCGGATCCGACGTTAACGTTGCTGACAAGATTTTCGTTAGTTGTGAAAATAAGATCTAGAATATTTTCGCCTGTCGTTGGATGATCCACGTGTTGGTATAAAGCACTTTCTTGGAGATTTGAATAGAGTGTGTGCCCCGAATGTGTTGTAAGCGAGGCGCCCCAACTAGTAACGGGAATATTAAAATCACCGAATATTACGCTTTCGTTCTGAGAACTAATTTCCGCTATTTGTTCATAGAGTTCTTCGTCAATTGTATTTGTTTGAGCTGGAGGTCGATAAACAAGGCCAATTACTACTTTTTGAAAATGACGATTTAGTTGAACGAAAATTACATTACTGTTATCAGTTTCGTGCTTAGATACTACAAGGGGATGAAGGCAGGACTTTATATATAATAATACACCTCCTCCTGCTCTTCGAAGTCTTTCTGAACTCAATAAGTTATACCCCGGTATCGCAAATTCAGCCAAAAAATTTCATTGTCGTATCTATCCATGACTCTGAAATTCCGATGATGTATTGTTCTGAATAAACTAGTTCCTCTAAATCATGAAATTTGTTACGTATACTACGGGCATTAAAGTAACAAGCTTTAATATCGGGATGGGTAGTTGGGGCTTTGCGGGAACTAGATTTTGGTGCTTTGTGCGAACGAGAACTTACATTGCGGGAACGAGAGCTTAGGTTGTTGTCGGAACCTCTACCTGCTGGGAGTTTTTTGATTTGTAGTTAGTTACCGCGTCATTAAGTAGCCTACCGAGTCGTGCAGAACCAACTGAATTTAAGTGGAGACCATCGTTTCGGAAGAGAATCGGTTGGTTATAAAAATGGTCCCATAAGTTTATATATTCAACTCCTTCTTTACAGAGATTTGCGAGACGATTGTTTGTGCTAAAGGCCTTTTTGTAGAAGCTGTTTGCCGCATTGATCCTCGGAAGAATACCAGATACGATGATTTTACTAGATTTTACTTTATATTTATTCATCATATTGCGATATTTAGTAAGGAGGGCCTCTGATCTGGTTTGTTTGACGTCATTTGTTCCCGCGTGAATAATGATCAGGGTGTTTGCGTCGGCGTCATTTGTTAATTCATCGCAGGCTTCTGTTATATTGTCCAGGGACGCTCCTGGAATGCAGTGCCTCTTTCTGTGTTGGGGATCACGACCACAGAATTCCACTAGTTGATCACGAATGATTGAGTCCCCGATCAGTTTGACGTCCTTTTCTACTGACGTTTCGGCAAGGATTTCGAATCTGTTAGAGGTTGTGACGGGGAGTTGCTTCTTTATTAATGGCTGCCTGACGCCATGTCTTACAAGGGTGAATGGGACAGAGGAGGAGGTGGAGGAGGAGGAGGTAGGGGTGGAGGAAGAGGAGGGAGAGGAGGAAGAGGAGGAGGAAGGGGAAGAGGGGGAAAAGGAGGAGAAGGAGGAGGTGGTGGGTGGAGAGTGGGAGGCGGAGGTGGAGGGGATGGGTGTGGAGGGAGAGGAGGAGGAAATTACAGGTGTGGAGGGGAGAGTCTGATCACTAAGTACAGGTGTTAAGGGGAGAGTCAGGTCAACAGGCGAGGAAAGGAGTGTGGTCAGGTCAACAGGCGGGGAATGGAATGTAGTCAGGTAAACAGGCGTGGAAGGGAGTGTAGTCAGGTCGCAATGAGGAGGAGTCTCGTTATCCTGAGACTGGCGTTCTTGCATGAATACTTGATACATATCTTGATACTTACGAAGTTTTGCGTTCATAACACATAAGCGGCATTTAACCATGCTACCTAGATCAAAATACTGTTTGGCAAACCTACCTCTACACGTGGTACATAAGGTCAAAGGCGACGGCATGGTAGCGGAGAGGAAATTCCTTAAGGGATTATAATGTTTTGTGGGAGCACGCTGTATTAGGGTTAAAGTAAATTTGCTATAAACACTCTTATCCTATCAAGTTTAACACTGGTGTTTGTGTATGAAGGTGTATGAATTACTATGTAATATGTATACTCACTAATTACGAGTCAGAGAGTAAAGGCTATAAATTAAAGGCTAGAATTTTAAACTATGAGACACTTAGCGTTTAGGTGAGGTGCTGGGTTGGGAGCGAGGTGAGGGGACGTCTTCACAGGTCAAAGGTTGATGAATGACTGCCAAAGGGGGACTTTACAGGGGGAGGGGGGACTTTGGATGGAAGAGACACTGACTAACAGGGGACAGGTAGAGATAAGGATACTAGGGGAGAGAAAAGAAAAGAAAAAAGTGAAATGAGTACTTACTCGATTGGGCCCAGATATAAGGAAGGGAAATTCTAATGCGTTTGCAGGACAGGTAGGGCTACCAATGGTTGGAAAGCAAAGTACCGCGCGTTGACGAACCTTCCGACAACCCTCAAAAGCGGACGTCGCACTCCTGCTAACCACGATCGCGCAAACGGGAAGTTCGGCTAATTATTTTAAAGCGCAGACACAAACACGCCTACGTAGAACTATTCATTTAATTATTCAATTTTTTTTTCCTCAACACAGTGCCTGCCAAAAAGTGCCTAAGGGGAGTGGGAAGTCCAGGTCACGGGTCTAGATTATCACAACCATCGTGAACTTATAAGTGAAGAGCCCGTTTTGGAACTATTAAGGAATGATCACAGAAAGTTAGTAAAAATCCGCTATTTTTGTCCTTTTGTTACTTATACCACTTAATGGTAATATGATAAAAATGCAATTAATTTTTTTTTGTAGTATTATCCTTGTTATGACAACAGTTAAGTGTTCCTTAATGTGTTAAAATAATTGTATAAAGGTAGAAAGGACAAGAGAGGATGAAGAGATGCGAGAGAGAGAGAGTGGCGCGAGCCAAGAGCGCGAGTTGAGAAGAGAGAGGAGAAGAAGAGCGAGCAAGGGGGATTTTCTGTTGATTTTCTGGTAGATCCTTTTTTCCATATCTGACCCCTGTGTATCTGACACCTTTACCTATGTTTTGTTGGGCATGTGTGATTCTACACCGTGGGATTCTTAGTTGAAAGGGTCTTCTGCCTTCATCATGTGCTGTGTACTGGAAACAATTGTCAGTATGTGTTTAGGGAGTTAAAAACAAATATACAGGCTTGCAAGAACAATATGTCAGGTACTTTTAACAGCTTAATGTTATGAAATAGAGGGTCAGTATGGTCATATTTTGATCTGTAGAACATTATCCGGACTATTTTCTTCTGAGCAAGAAACAGATGATCAATGGAAGTCTTGTAGGCTCCGCCCCAGATAGCTGCACAATATAATAAATGTGGGTATATTAATGATATATAAATTTCCTTAATGCATGCAGTGGTAATACAATTTCTTAATTTGTATGAAATCCCTGTTAGCCTGGAGACTTTAGTACATAGGTCACTTATATGGGATTTCCATAATAATGTACTGTATGATTATGCCTGAAAACTTGAACTCATGAACTTGTATTAAGGAGAAGTTTTCCATGTTAATGGTAGCATGAGTTGTGTTGGTCATTAAAGGGATGGAGACCATGAAGCACGGTTTGGAAGTGTTTAAAGACAGTTTATTACTTTTCAGCCAATCAGACACATGTTTTAATTCTATATTAAGGGTATTTTCAATCACTTTTAAATATTTTCCGTATACATATATCGTGGTGTCATCAGCATAAAGAAGAAACTCCAATCTATCAGTGCAACGAATAATGTCATTTATATATATCAAAAACAAAACTGGGCCTGATATTGATCCTTGTGGCACACCACGGCAGATGGACTTTTGTGTAGATGGAAAGCTATTGTACACAGTGTATTGTTTTCTAGAGCTCAGATAACTTTTAAACCATTCATGTGCTGGCCCTCGAAATCCATAGACTTTAAATTTTTCTAACAGAATAGCGTGAGATATGGAATCAAAAGCTTTTGTTAAGTCACAGAATACTGATATTTGATGTTCCTTGCAATCTACTGCATTATATATACTGTTGCATAGTTGGTGTACAGCTAACTGAATACTGTGATTTGGTCGGAAACCATGCTGAAGGTCGGTTAAAAGTGAAAATTTAGACAGATAATTAATCAACTACTCTATTTACAAAAAAAAAAATTCAAATATTTTGCTAAGGCTTGGTAAGATAGAAATGGGTCGATAATTACCATGCATAGACTTAATCAATCAGTCATTTGGGGGCATACGCGGGGGCGCGTCGCCTCGCCCACCCTACGACGCCACTCCCGGGGGTCACCACGCGCGAGTTCCCATGCAGGCTCCTTTCCCATACCAAGCAGCTCTCGACAAGAAACATCAACTTGCCCCAGCCACGAGCCTTGTGGGCGCCCCCTTGGCCTCCTCCACGCCGGATTGTCTCTTACAGATACAACCCGATGGGAAGGATGGGTTTTCAGGGTAGCGTGCCACATCCCCATATAGCCGAAGTTTGGCGCTGACGGACTATGCAGGTAATAGGCCTCGATTCAGTCCCACGGTGCAATCGCTGATTTGACACGTAATCATCCCAGCGATACCCCATGATTCTGCGAAGACACCTATTACCAAAGGCATTGATTCGTCTCTTCAAGTCACTATTTAGTGTCCATGTCCCCAAAAACCATAGAGTAAGACAGGGATCACAAGCGACTTGAAGATCCGGGTCTTTGTCCTTCTGCACAGGTACCGACAACGCCAAATACTCCCGCTGAGCGAGTCCATAACACCGTGGGCTATGCCAATCCGCCGTAAGACTTCTTGACGTGACTCGCCGTCATTATGGACTGCGCTACCAAGGTATGTAAAACTTTCCAAGATCTCAATGTCCTCGCCACACGCATGAACAGACTGTACTGCTTCATCTAGTAAGTCTCCAAACACCTGGACGTTGGTCTTAAGCCAGGAGACCTCAAGTCCCAAAGGCTTTGCCTCCTCGTGCAGCGCCTCGAGAGCCATCACCAGGACCTCCAGCGACTCAGCAAAGATTACTGCATCATCGGCAAAAACAAGATCAGTGATCTTGGTGTTGCCGACGGATGCTCCACAATCACTTCGATCTACAACCTTGTCCAATACCCAGTCCATACAAGCGTTGAAAAGTGATGGGGCAAGGACGCACCCTTGCCTCACTCCTGTATTCACAGGAAAGAAGCTGGATACACCTGCCCCACACTTCACAGACTTAATGCCCTTCTTAAATACAGGAACTAATATTATTTAGCAACTTGTAAGTGTTTTTGGAAAATACCTTCTTTAAAAGATATATTTATTATATATTCTAAGAAAGTAGAAATTACATCACTGCATTGTTTTATAACTGTTATGCTTATGTCATCAAATCCAGGTGAAGTTATGTATAGCTTTTGTACAACAGATTATACTTTGCCTTTGCCTATACAGTCTCTGGAGCTTATTTCGATACTTTATAGAATTTCTAATTGCAGAAGTTATATAATTTTTTACCAAGATGTTTTTCCTTAACTACAACCTGTTTTTACTGGAAAATGCTTAGTGTAAAGAGACTGAAAGTTTTCTATATATGAATCAAAGCTCTGATTGACATCTGTATTAAGTAATTCTAATTGCCAATTATAATTATTGAGATCATCTTTAAATGCTGTAGTGCTATCTGTGTCAATAATTTTCTTTCAAAACGTGACAAGTGAACAAAGTGTCTTTTGCTGAGGGTCGAGAAAAAATGCTGAAAATAGGGAAATGATCGCTGATGGAGGTGTACATTATGCCGCTTTTTTTTATAGTTAAGCTAATTGTTTGTCCATATATGGTCTATTACTGAGGCAGATATTCCAGTATCTCTAGTTGGCTTATTTATATTATAATAAAATGAATTACAGTAAAATAAGTTAATGAAACTATTAACGTTATTATCATTATGCTTCAAAAGGTTTACATTGAAGTCACCCATGATGTAACAATTAAGTTTAAGCTTGAATAACAAATCCAGGATGTATTCAGGGGAAAACTAGAAACTCAGGAAAGCTTGCATTAGGGGGCCTATAGATCATCCCAATTACAAATTTAAATGGCTGGGTAACTTCAAGAAATATAGATTATATGTGCGGTAGTTGAAGACGAGCGTCATTTAACAAGATTCCTTGAAACTGTTTGTGTAGGTATATTGCTACACCTCCATCTTGCGTAGAATTATTTTTAAAGAAAGCATTGTAATTAATTATGCTATAAATTTGACATATATCATCATTTAAGCGGGTTTCACAACATCCAATAACATCAAATTCAACACCAGATGGACATATGCTTTGTTCTAAAAAAGTTTCTAAATGTAACGGTATGCTGCTAATATTGTAGGACAATAATTTGATGGAAATGTTATTAGATAACTTTTGTCTAAATCGTAAATCATCAGAAAATTAATAATTACAAGTAACTTCAGGATGTGGTAGATCACCCTCAATATTTCTAACACAATTTCTTTCACTATCAGAAGCTATTGTTGATGACATATTATTACTTATAACATTTAAACGATATCTATGGAAATCATCAGTCGAAAGGTTAAAAAATTCCGCATCACTTAAGTTGTGAAAGGGAAATGCATCCTCGTTAGCTCGTTTATCTCGTTATCCTCGTGTATCCTCGTTATTACAAAGTAAAAAAAAAAAAAAATACGAGAATACTGTACAGACTCAGTTACTTATGTTAGTTGTCCTTTCGAAACGATCTGGTTCGCTGTGAAGCTTGGTCCTTTCCTTTGGGTTCTTGTATTACCTTTGCAACCCCGTCACCAGCACGACCCAAGGCACCGCCAGTCTGTTCCTCACTGCAGTCTGCCAGAGGATCAGTCCCAACAGGCGAGGGTGCGGCACCGGAGAAGGAGGCCGCTACTGGCCCGGAGCTTCCATGTCCACTAGGGTACGCCGTAGGTCCAATGAAAAGTGAAATATAGATTATTTCGAATTTGGCAGGGTGTTTTCTTATGTAAAATTGAGTTTTAAGGGTGGTTTGTCCCCTTCAACTTTTTGGTTTGAGCACTTTCTGCTATGCAAAAATGGACTTTTATATTTATATGCAAAACATAGCTTAGCATACACCATCTTTAAACTCACAGAGAAGCCACTTAAGTTAGAGATTCGATAAATTTCACTGATGACAAAGTTGTAGAGCGCTAAAAAACTCTATCGGAAGTATGCCCTCGATATTGCCGTAAGACCTACATTAAGTTCGCCGGAAAGCTCACTTCTCATACAAAATCGCCTCGTTTTTCGGGTAAAAACCTTTTTCCTGGCAACTAGATTTTCCACGTTATTATTTACCCAACGTAGGTGGCTTCAGGGCTGGATACTGTTAAGGTCTAAGGTCCTATCACCAAAATCTAAAAGTCACAAAAAAACAGCGTAGTCGGTCAAAAAAACGTACGGTCGAAGTCCAGCTCCGCATCCAAGCATCCGGTTCGATGTTCCGCCCACTGCTCCTGCTGCCTTGGCTTCTGGATTCCTCCAGGACCTTATCGCTGACGGCCACCTCTCTCCAGACATGTCGTACCTAGTCTGCGATCCTAACAAGCTGAGGAGGGCCAGGCAGGATGCCATGGCATCGGCCAGGGACCTTGACCATGGGAAGCACCAGGGTCCAAAATAGTTGGATTGGGGTTACGATGGGAGGAAGGCAAGACCAGGGCGATGGTGCCCGACAGCTATGGGAAACTGCACCCAAGGTTGATCAGGGAGGAGCATGTGTCAGTGACAGAGGAGCCATCTGGAAGGTACCTTTGGCACTTTGTACCAGAGGACCCGGTGCCACCTGAGAAGCCTGCGTTCAAGGTGGCTCAGGCTCTCTATGATCTGCTGGTGACATACGATTCCACCGACTCACTGATCGTACTGCAAGGTGACTCAACTAGGGCCAACACGGGGTGGAAGGGTGGTACTCACGCCCATTTGGAGAAGATGCTGGGACGCAAGCTCTTCTGGAGTATATGCGTGTTGCACACAAACGAGTTGCCCCTGCGCCACCTTATCACCAGCATCGACGGGCCTACCTCATCTGACACTGGCTTCACGGGTCCAGTGTGCAGTCTGCTGTCCAGCGTGAATGAGATGCAGTACAACACAGAGTTCAGAGGAGTGCCAGGCGGTAAAGATCTCGCAGAGATACCGGAGTATATCCTGGTCAACATGTCCACTGACCAGCAGGTCTCCTACCAGCTGGTCCAGGCTGTGAAGCGGGGCCTTCTCCCGTCCGAGCTCTAGGAGATCAAGTGTGGCAAGGTGTCCCACTCCAGATGGCTCACCACAGCCCAGTCGCTCGTGTACATGTGGACCGGATGCATGGACTGACTGGCAAAGAACTGAACACCCTGGAAATCCTAGTCAAGTACTGCCTGCAGGTGTACTTCAAACTCTACTACGACATCAAGGTTCACCACAGACTAGAGGACGGCCCCAAGCACATCCTCACGCAGATCAGAGTGATGAGGTCGCAGCCGAAGAAGGTCCAAACAGCTGTGACCTTCTACGTGCGGACAGGAGCATGGTTCGCACACTCAGAATGTGTCTTCCTCTCGCTGATGGCGAGTCAGAGTGAGGACGACCGCAGGTTCGCCGTGACCCAGATTTTGAAGCTGAGGGCTGGCGAGAAGTATGGGGACACCAGTGTAGGACCTCGCATCACACCCAAGCTGAACTTGTCAGCCACCAGCTTGCAGACACTGATCAGCTGGCAGCCTGGCCAGGTGCACGAGCCGGCATTCACCTGTTCACTGTCCAGGGATCAGATCCAGGAGATCCTGGTCAAGCCGTACGAGGTTCCGGAGTTCTCTATCCACACTCAGAGCACCGAAAGAGTCGTGAAGCAGGTGACAGAGGCTGCGGCAGCAGTGGTGGGGAAGCAGGCCAGAGACGGGCTCATCCGGGCTCGAGCCCACCCACCGGGAGACCATGCCCTGCTTCAGGTCTAAGAAGGACATGATGGACACGTTCTAGGCCAACGTAGAGGCTGTGACACTGTGATGTAGTGCCTGATGAACCAACTGATCAGAAAGAGCTTACCACGCTAGTCATTTGGAACTCATATTTTGGGGCATGATGCAATACACAGGACCAACCGGACACTGCGTACTCATTTAAGCATTATTCGATAAGGGTGCAATATAAAAGTGCGATTTTGCATAGTAAGAATTGCTCAAATGCAAAAATGGATACAGATAAAATCGTCTTAGAATTCCATTTTACAAAGGAAAATTTGGCATGCCAAAATTGAGAAAATAATATTTGTTATACGGCGTACCTAATGTCCACCGTTGTCACCGCCCACGAACTGAGTACGGATGGCTGCTGCACAGCGTTGACAGCCGCTCAGAGCTTTTCGATGAGGGCTAAGCAGTGTATGGTTTTTGACACGGCTAGTCGGATTCTTGCTATGGGTCCAGACCTTGGTTGTCAGTCCGGCCCGACAATGAGGTAGGGGTTTTCTCAATTTTAGCTCTTTAGTTTCCTCGTTCTTATTCCATTTGATAAGTCCAATTTTCCTTCACTCTTCCTGCTTTTAACATTAGCAATTGAGCCTTTCTTATATCTTGAGAACACGGCATAGGTCTTCGTTAATGAAATCGTGTTCCTCTCACTTCGAACATTTCTATATATACCTGCTTTCTTCGTTGCAGAACCTGCGAAACGAGCATAATTGGGCGGTCCGCTGCTCCTTACGCTGTCCCACTCGTGAGCTTGTTAAGCTGATATTCGGTAGTTGGAGCTTTCTTCGAGTAACTTGTGAGTATTTGAGCTGCTGAATTGTTCCCAGGTTTCTCCTCAGTTTCTTTCATCCATACCCATTATCTGAAGATTGTTCCGTCGATTGTAATCTTCTTGAATAGTTACATCTGTCATCTAGTTCTTTGATAGCTTGTCGCGTTTTGGCAGTTCGTAATCATTTCTTCATTGGTTTCTTCCAGCACCCGATTTCGTAAATCCTGCTGCTTCACTTTTGCTTCAAATTCGACCTTCTTTCAGTAACTCAAGACTCTGATCAGGTCCGTGATAGTTGATTGCATGAGTGCAACTTGTCCTCTACTTGCTTCAATAGATACTCCAAGAAGCCACGAATACGATGTCTTGAGAAGCAAGAAGAGGTTGTAGAGTTGCCGATCCATCCTTATTAGGGTGATTCGTACGCCAGAGCGATAGCTGGACCACAGTCTGCACGCCATGACTGCTGGTTAATGAAGTACCATCCACTTTTCACTTCTCATTCCACACCCAAAGGATTAAGAGAGAGAGAGTATCCGACCCACATGACGATCGGCGCCGACAGCATTACTCAGCAAGTCGTGACTTCGCTTCGAGTCGTGAAGATGTGAATTGGTTTAGCCTTATCATGCCCATAATGCATTTAATAGGTATGTCCAGTGTGGCATTGCATATACCGGTTAACGTACTATAAATCAAGAAGTCTGAAACAACAACTTTGACGACTCTTTGAGATCTTGAAAGTTGACTCGTGTCGAGTGTTCCTACATACTCGAGTGACTCTCTCTGACTCTCTCTCGCTCTCTCGTCTCTGCTTCATCTCTCTCTCTCTCCTTCTCCTCTCTCTCTCTCTCTTCTCTCTCTCTTCTCCTCCATCCTTTTTTCTTCTCTCTCTCTCCTCTCTCTCTCCTCTCTCTCTCTCTCTCTCTCATGTATTTTTAGTTTTACCTTATACTTCAGAATTTCATTTTCACTCCTTAATTTTATTTATCATTTTTCTTTAGCATTAAAAAAATTTGTTTACCCTTTTTCTCCCTCAGACCGGCCCCCCACACGACCCGCGGCCCAACGGGAAATGTCCCGTTTGTCCCTATGGCCAGTCCGCCCCTGGCCTACAGGGCATGGCGTTCTCTGGTCCAGGAGGCAAAGCCTGCACTACTCAGTCACGGAGCATCGCAGCCTCTCAACATGTAACGACAACATGTTATTCTTCGTCAGGAAGCCGCCTGACACCTCGCAGTCACGGGGTTGCGCAGCCTCTCTCAACTGCCTGTTGTTCCTCTCAACTGCCGTTGTTCTCCGTTAAGCTACGGTCACATTAGACACTGGTACCCGTGGACTGGGCGGTTTTGCGTGGGCTGGGTGCAGAGCTACTTCTGGGCGCCCTGAGCAAGTGTTCACACTCACACTGTCTGAGCCGCCTCTCAGCCCAGTGCTAGGCAGATCTCAAATCAAAACAAACACGACAACGGCGTCTCTTAATACCAAAATATACCGTAATACACTGAAATACATGACAATACACTAAAATAAGGTATCAAGAGACATAATACATAATTTTTTTTTACGTGTTTAGGGTGTATTTCGGTATATTTCGGTGTATTTTGGTATATTTTGGAATATTTAGGTGAATTATCGGTATATTTTGGTATATTTCGGAATATTTAGGTGTATTATCGGTATTTATTGTATTTTGGTATATTTTGGTATGTGTTTAGGTGCATTTCGGTATATTTGGGTATTAAGAGACATCCACGCGACAACTCACAGCACACCTGCACCGCCGGTACCTGGAACTGTTGCCGATCGGAACTCTCGCCGCCGGCGGCGAGTCTTCCAATTCTTAATATTACAGGACCCAATTTACACATTTAATCAGGTTATGGTAATAATGGACGAGGACTTCGCGGTCATTTTCAGAGACACTGACAAATTTGTCCTGTCCAAAAATAGTGCTTTTTCTAATGGAGATCATTTTATTTCCGAAAGCAATAGTTTTTCGTACAATAAAAAAAAATTCTTCACCGAATGTTATGGTCGCCCCTTTTCATTAAACACACTGAATTTCCATCAGAAAAAGCACTAAAACTTGACAAGAAAAAAAATTTGTCAGGGTCTCAGATAACCGGGAAGTGATTGAATAGAAACATACCAAACCTAACCGTAGCCTAACCTTATAGATTTTAATGAAACTTAACCTAACCTTAACCACTAAGTATACCTAACCTAACCTAAGGTTAAGGTTAGGTTAGGTTTTATTAAAAACCTATAAGGTTTGGTTAGGTTTTATTAAAAACCTATAAGGTTAGGTTAGGTATACTTTATGGTTAAGGTTTAAAAATATTTTTCACAGGTCAAGAGCTAGATACCGACGGGTTATGAAAGAGGCTCGTCACTCCTCTTGGAGGGCTTATATAAGTACGATCTGTGCATCTACCCCGGTGTCCAAGGTTTGGCAAAGAGTGAGGAAAAGAGGGAAGTTTATCCCATCCTCCCCTCCAGTTCTATCAATTAATGGAGACCCTGTGGCAGAAATCCCTTGACTGTAGCAGAGGAAATTGCTTCCCATTGCTTCCCATTTTGTGTCAGTGGCGCAGACAGACCTTGCGTCTCCAAGTGCTAGGGACAGACTGCGACAAGAACAGAGAGGCATAGATTTTTCATCCAGAGGCGGGAAATCTTACAATGTTCTTTTTACACCTCGTGAGCTATGTCAAGCCATGAAGGTTTGCGCTGACACTTCCCCAGGCCAAGATGATGTACCATATGCGATGCTCTGTCATCTAAGAGATGAGGCTCTAGATTTCTTGTTGAGCATCTATAATAGGATCTGGATTGAAGGAACCTTCCCAAGTAGCTGGGGTGTGGCGGTGGTGATCCCGATCCCTAAGCCTGGGAAGGACCACTCACTACCGACGAATTTCCGGCCCATATCCCTAACTTCATGTGTGTGTAAGTTATTCGAAAAAATGGTAAATAGTCGACTGGTATGGTTTTTGGAACGGGAAAACTTTTTCTCCCGTTCTCAGTGTGGATTCCGTAAGCATCACTCTACTACGGAAGCGCTTATTTCCTTAGAGTCATCCATATGCGCCCATATGCGGGGCATTCGCCTCTCGACAACACCATGTGACCATATTTTTCGACCTTGAAAAGGCTTACGACACGGCTTGGAGACACGGTATATTGCAATCTCTGTATGAGTTTGGTCTAAGAGGTCGTTTGCCTATGTTCCTCCAGAGTTTCCTAGCCAACCGGGTTCTTAGAGTTCGAGTTGGCAACATACTGTCTTCTGAACACCCGCTTCCAGGTGGCATCCCCCAAGGTAGCGTCTTGAGTGTAGCTCTGTTCGCTGTGGCCATCAATGGTATTGTTGATGTACTGCCAGAGGGGATTGTTAGTACATTATACGTGGATGATTTATCAATCTCTTTTGCTGCTTCCAGGATGTCGGTTGCAGAGAGAAGACTTCAACTTGCTATTGATAAAGTTTGTGAATGGACGACGAATCGTGGCTTCCGGTTTTCTCCAACGAAGACTGTAGCGGTTCATTTTTGCAGAACCCGTGGGATTCATCCCGACCCAGACCCGTATCTTTACGATAAGAGAATACCATGTAGGGAAGAGACCCGGTTTTTAGGACTCATTTTTGACAATAGACTGACTTGGGTACCTCACCTTCGTGCTCTCAAGACTGACTGTCTCCGGACCATGGATCTACTGAAAGTCCTCTCGCACACCAGCTGGGGGGCTGATCGCGCTACACTCCTCTATCTTCACCGCTCACTTATCCTTTCGAAGCTTGAATATGGATGTGAAGTGTACTACTCCTCTGCCACACCCACTCGACTGCGGATGCTGGATTCGGTACATCATGCTGGTGTCCGTCTGGCAACCGGGGCGTTCAGGTCATCTCCCATCCCAAGTCTATTGGTGGATGCTGGTGTCCTCCCATTAGATCTTCAACGCCAGTCCCTCCTGTTAAGATGTTGGTATCGCCTCCAACGCCTCCCTGACTCAATAGCTTGCCGTGCTGTGTCTTGTGATTCAGGATCGCAACTTTACCATGGGCGAAGAAGCTTACCAAAGCCCCTTGGTTTCCGATTGACAGCTATTATGGAGACGCTATCCTTCCCTGCTTTACGGATCTCCCCGCATAGGCCTACGACAGTCGGTCCATGGCTTCTCCCAGAAGCGTCCTTCTGCAAAAGCCTTCCGCTCTCAAAAGGGTCTTTACCTCCTCAGGCTGAGCGTGCCCAGTTTTTAGACCACTTTTGCACACATCAGAGTTCGGTCCCTGTCTTTACTGATGGTTCCAAATCAGACGAAGGAGTTGGATACGGTGTCGTATTCCCATCGTTTAACAAAGGCGTCAGCCTTCCAAATGTTTCATCTGTTTTTACGGCTGAAATAAGTGCTATTTTATATGCTCTCATGGCTATTTTTACTCTTCCGGATGTCTCTTTTACAATTTTTAGTGATGCTTGTAGTGCTCTTCAATCACTGTGTAATTTTAACTCTCCCCATCCGCTGGTCAATGCCATCCTGGAATGGCTTTATCTGCTCAAGAGGTGAGGCCGGACGGTCAGCTTTTGTTGGGTACCGGCACATGTAGGTGTTGCCGGTAATGAGGAAGCTGATGCCTTGGCAAAAGCTGCAGCTAGAAGACCAGCTCTATCACATTTTGCAGTGCCGGCTACGGACCTGCGCTCGGCAATCCATAGATCAGTTCACAACAGTTGGCAGGAACGTTGGATTACTATAGGGCAAAATAAAATGCGCGCCATCCGCCAAAGTATCGAGGACTGGAGCTACTGCGGTCTCTCCCGGAGATGGGAGACTGCCTTGGCACGATTGTGTATTGGTCACACTCTATATACTCATGGGTTCCTCATGGAGGGGGGCCACCCTCCTTACTGTGATGATTGTTTGGTCCCCTTAACTGTGCGGCACTTGCTGGTCGAGTGTCCCAGTCTTGGGGACCTACGTGTGCAATTTTTGTCCCGGTGTCGCGGGTCGGACGGTGCTTACCGTCTCTCCCTGGCATTGGGAGAGAGGTGTTTCTCTCCGGGACATGAAGTCCATACCTTTATTGAGAAGGCTGGCCTTCTCAACAAATTATGATGTTTTTAATATTCACTTATTATTGTTTTTAATGTACTCTTGTTCTTTTATGTATTTGGTTATTTTAAATATTTTTATTCTATCTTAAATTTTGTTATTTTAGTTTTACTTTTCATGTATCTTATGTAAGCAGGCGTCAATAACCCCGCAGTTGCGGCGCCTTAAAACTATAATCAATCAATCAATCAATTATGGTTAAGGTTAGGTTAGGTTTCATTAAAACCTATAAGGTTAGGTTAGTTATACGTACTTTGTGGTTAAGGTTAGGTTAGGTTTCATTAAAACCTATAAGGTTAGGTTAAGCTTAGGTTTGGTATGTTCTATTCAATCACTTCCCTGTTATCTGAGACCCTGACACATTTTTCCCGGTCAAGTTTTAGTGCTTTTTCTGATGGAGATTCAGTGTTTTTAATGGAAACGGCGACCATAAAATTCGGTGATGACTTTTTTTTTTGTATGAAAACTATTTGTTTCCGGAACAAATTATGCGTCGGAAACACGTAATTAAAGAGTTGTGTAGGGGGGGTAAAATTCCCTAGATCTAGGGTAATTTCCTTAAATCTAGAGAAAATTGCCTAACCAAAATAAACCTAACCTAACCAAAATTAACCTATCCTAGCAGGGGGCTTGACCCACCGATAACCTAACCTAACCAAATCTAACATATCCTAACCTAACCAAATCTAATCTAACCTAACCTAACCAAATCTAATAGGTTAGATAGGTTAGATTTGGTTAGGTTAGGTTAGCTTAGGTTAGATTTGGCTAGGTTAGGTTATCGGTGGGTCAAGCCCCTGCTAGGGTAGGTTAATTTTGGTTAGGTTAGGTTTATTTTGGTTAGGCAATTTTCTCTAGATATAAGGAAATTACCCTAGATCTAGGGAATTTTACCCCCCCTACACAACTCTTTAATTACGTGTTTCCGACGCATAATTTGTTCCCCACCCGAAAACCCCGCATTCCCACAGGTCCCCAAACTTGTTTAGGGGAAGTGGGAGAGTATGGGCAAACACTAGAAATTTACCGTCATTTCGCCCAAGGTTACTGGTGGTTCATTCCATTTCTGCCAGAGGAAGATATAGTTACATGACTCCGTGACATGGATCGTGTGGGCGAATTGACTTTAGAGTGGTAGAATTGACTCTTATATGTGGGCGAATTGACTTACATGTGGACGAAATGTCTTGTGGGTGAAATGACGAAAATTGCCTAACCAAAATAAACCTAACCTAACCAAAATTAACCTACCCTAGCAGGGGGCTTGACCCACCGATATGCTAACCTAACCAAATCTAACCTAACCTAACCAAATCTAACCTAACCAAATCTAATCTAACCTAACCTAACCAAATCTAACCTAAACTACCCAAATCTAACCTACCCTAACCTAACCTAAACAAATCTAACCTAACCTCCTAGCGGGGGGTTGGGGGTTCTCGACACACTAAACAAATATAACCTAACCTCCTATCTCCTATAGACTCCATAGTGTGGGCGAAATGACCTGTGGGCGAAATGACTCTATGGTGTGGCGAAATGGCATGTGGGCGAAATGACCGGATACCAACTTAACCATTACTGTCGAGTTTTCCCGATTTGTGTAGAGACAAAAATATCGGTAGACGACAGTACCATGCAGGTACCATGAGGCAAGGATGGGTAATGTCACCGTGGTTATGCAACTTGTTTATGGATGGAGTAATAAGATAAATCAAAGCAAAGGTTGGTGATGTTGGTGTAGATAGACTCAAGAGTATTCATTGGCTCGTCAAGTCACACTTAAACCATGATGTAGCACTACTTATTATGAGGAAAGACAACAAAAGGAACTCAATTAATAAGGTATTTTAATACTATCATAACCATGAATATGTACAGCCTACAAAGAGAAGACTACGACGATGAAAAAAATTAGAGTTGTTTTGGGCGAAATTGATATTCCAGGTGCTATATTTCCGTGCTCGCTGACAACATACGCGCGTGGTGACCCCCGGGAGTGGCGTCGTAGGGTGGGCGAGGCGACGCGCCCCCCGGCGTATGCCCCCAATGATTGATTGATTGACAACATAGAGAAGACCTGAGGTGATGGTTGATGCGCGAAGGCTTCTAAACCAGGAAAACAGTCACAGCAGAGTCTCATTAAGAAGTACAGCAAGTGTAGGACACATACGTACCTACCAGTTGCTTACCTTTTGACGAGGCTCTGTTATGACTCTGTTTTCTTGGTTTAGAAGCCTCTGCACATCAGCCATTACCTCAGGTCTTCTCTATAGTGTTGTTAGCGAGAACAGAGCACAGTAATATAGCACGGAATATCAATTTCGCCGCAAATAACTCAAATTCTTCTCGCCGTAGTTTTCCCTTCGTAGGTCCACCCGCGGCGACCCCGCCTTATCCCCACAATGCACCGATGTAAATAAAACCGTGACGTAGTTATGTCTGGGGCCCATTTTTGTCCCGGTGTCGCGGGTCGGACGGTGCTACGTCTCTCCATCTTATGGCATTATTGGGAAGAGTGTTTCTCTCCGGGACATGAAGTCCATACCTTATTGAGAAGGCTGGCCTTCTCAACAAGTTATGATGTTTTTAATATTTACTTATTATTGTTTTTAATGTACTCTTGTTCTTTTATGTATTTCTTATTTTAAAAATTTGTATTCTATCTTAAATTTTGTTTTTTATTTTACTTTTCATGTATCTTATGTAAGCAGGCGTCAATAACCCCGCAGTTGCGGCGCCTTAAAACTATATCAATCAATCAATCAATCACCATTGTCAGACCGTATCTACCGCACTTGCACCTAATCCCGCTTTTTAAAAAAATAGGACCCCCTTTCCCAAGGGGGGAAAGGGTAATTCATGGTTTTTTTTCGGGTTTTTTTCCAAGGGTTTCACCCAACCCTTAAAAAACCTTTTTTAAAAAAAAAAAATTTGGAAAAAAAAGGGCACCCTAAAAAAAAAATTTTTTGGGGGAAAAAGGGGAAAAAAGGGGAAACCCCAACAAAAAGGAAAACTCAATTAATTTTTTTTTTTTTTTTTTTTTTTTTTTTTTTTTTTTTTTTTTTTTTTTTTTTTTTTTTTTTTTTTTTTTTTTTTTTTTTTTTTTTTTTTTTTTTTTTTTTTTTTTTTTTTTTTTTTTTTTTTTTTTTTTTTTTTTTTTTTTTTTTTTTAAAAAAAAAAAAAAAAAAAAAAAAAAAAAAAAAAAAAAAAAAAAAAAAAAAAAAAAAAAAAAAAAAAAAAAAAAAAAAAAAAAAAAAAAAAAAAAAAAAAAAAAAAATTTAAAATTTAAACCCCTTTCAAAACCTTTCTCCGCACGAAAATCCAGAAAATTAATTTTTGAAAATTTTTTCCAGTGAAAATTTTCCAAAAAATAGCCTACCCCGGGAAAATGCTTCAGCCCCCCCCGAGGGCCCCACCCCCGGGGCTTTAATGCCCCCCGGAGGATCAACATCGGGCGAGGATTTAAAACGAAATTTTGGCCCCGGAAACGCAAGCAGAGCCATTAGGGGGAAGAAAAAAGGGCTCGCCCCGTTGCCCACTGAGGGCTTTAACTTTTCGGTAAAGGGTTGCTCCCTTTTCCGGTTTTTTTATTTACCAAAACTTTAATGGCTGGAATTTCCCAATTTTTGGGCGAAACTCCGTTCCCCATGCCGGGGGGCGGGGAAAGATTGGGGGGGGGGGGGGGGGCAAGTGAATGCGAGCTTCTTGCATTTTTTGGCGTCCGTGTCTTTGCACGGTAAGAACCAAGCACGGGAAAGAGTTTCTTAGGGGACACGGAGACCGCCCGCTTTCCCCCTATCCCGGGATGACCGCAAGTAACCCCACCTGCGTTCGACCTTTGGCGGCCAACGGAACACAATTTGCGATTTATGGCACAGGGGATCACGATGGTTTTTGGGTTTGCCAGAATTTCCCCAGGGGTTTTTTGAGTTGCAGAAGTTACTCACCCCATACTGGGATACGACTTTTTTATTATTATGATCGTTTGTTGCCCCGGGAAACCGTGTTTACGACAGCAGCCCTCAACACCCCCTTTGGGTAGCCCGTTCCCCGGTGTGAGAGCCCACGTATCACACCTTTATAATAATACCGACATTGTAGCCCTTCAAAATTTTTCCTACTCTCACAGAGCCTTCCAACGACGCAGCTACGTCCATAGGGTTTTCCATATATCGAGCGACAGGCCCCCCAGTACGCCGACCATGCGCTTGCATCACGACCGATCCTAGGGGGGAAGGCAGAGTTCGTTTCTCTGCAAAAGGAGGGAACGATAAACCCCATCGAAGGGGTGGGCGTCCCTCTATATGGTCCTCAAGCCTTCTGGTAGGGAATGGCTTTTGGTGTGGGGGATAAGGGCACTGAAAAGGCCGTGCCGGATAGGTACCCTATACCCCCATTCAAAATTTTCCATCTGAAGTTAAATGGACAAAGTATCTTTTCTAAATAGATTAGTGAGAGTTTTCCACAGATCCATTTACCCTGCAGACATCCCCAAAACAGCTATAACTACCCCTTTTGGACTGAACAAATTTTAGGTATAGTTTTTGGGTTTCGGAATGCGGCACAACCTTTTCAACGCTATATGGACCTGTCTGCGCGACCTGATTTGCCACTGTTATATTGATGAATTTAGTGACCAGCAGAAGGGAGGAACATCGCACCCATCTCAGAGTTTTGGTACGCCTTTCGAGACAATAACATAAAAATCCTCCAGCGAAGTGTGTTTTTGGGGTGGAAGCATTTTGATTTTTAGGACATGGGTGAGTAAGAAGGTTACTCCATTGCCACATAAATAGATGCTTCGTCAGTCCCCCATCAGTTTTTGCAAAAAAGCTGGGAGTTCTGGGTTTGTAAATTTATCCCCCGTTCCTATCCAAGGCAGCAGATACGTTACCCTTACTGCCCTTCTGAAGGTTTTCCCCACAGATGACACCCCCGCTAAAGGGGCAAAAGAGGGCAGCGTTTTCACTACCATAAAGGGGGATATAGCAGGGCTTCCTCGTTTGTTATCCGCCCCTGAAGCACAGGTTTTTTTCTTACACCGAGCCTTTCTATGCGGTGGGCGTAGGCTTCAGCAGATCAGACAGGTAAAATATCGCCTAGTTTTTACTCCCACCCCCGATACTACCCAAGTAAGTAAGTACATATGTGGGGAAAAACTTTTGGGATAAAATTTCCCCGTGGGCACTTAAAAAAATCTACAGGGGTAGGCGTTTTACATTCTCTGGTCACAACCCCTTTGACTTTCTTTATGGCCTCCGCCCGATGCATATATCCCGGGTTTCGCGACAGCTCTCCTATATTCGGATTTTCACGATGACATCCCCCATGTTGGGGAGTTAAAAACCCCTGTGGCTGACCCCCTCTCGCGCTCAATCTAAATTTTCTAAATATTCAGGCCTATGATTACCAACAGATCGCTATGCTCAAGAGACAGAGAAGAGATGGCCGTGTCAAGAGAGATCCTTTGTACTAGTTACCCCTTTCAAGTCCCTGGAAAACACTTAGTTATGGGGGGCGTGTCGTGTGGGAGGCCAGACCATTCATCCCAAGATATCAACGCGAAGATTTTCAATCACTTCCACAACATGAGAAAACCCGGAGTAAAGGTACCAGCGACTCTTAACTCGGACAGTGGTATGGCCACGTAAAGCAGATGCTCGACCCTGGTTTAACAGTGTTCTGGTAGGCATCAAAGGTTACGCCAGTAAAGGGCTCCCCCGCAACAATTTTTTTACCAAGATGCGGGTTTCCCAGCTTTTAATGTGGATATTATAATCTCCATCCAAGGGTACATGTATATCTTAATTTCGATTTCATGAGGGAACAGCGGGCCTGTCCGGACTTTTTGCAGAATCGACGGCAGCTTTCCCTTGTAATCGTCTCCATTTGGTGCACATACTCCCGTCGCGAGACCGCGGGGGGCCCCATTTTAATCACATTGGGCAAGAGTATAGCTTTTCTAGGCATACCACAATCACACAACTGTTTATCATCACGGCTAACGGAAGGTTAAAAGTTTTCATCCCCATCTAAAGGACGCCCTAAGGCTCAACCTCACCGTACCGCGGGGGACTCTTTGCCTTGGTATGCTCGCCTTCGCCTACAATAAGGAAGATCTCAAAGCCAGCCCCGCAGCTTACGTTCGGCCAGAACCTACCCCCTACCGGGGGGTTTCCCCGCGGGGGTTTGACAAGGAGCACGGTATGGACAAGCAATGTTTTGACTCTCTCCGTAAACACCCAGGTTTTTTCCTTTTGCACCCTCGCCAGCCTACAAGAAATTTTCCTACGTCCCGCTGATCTAGGGGTGCCGAGTATATAGGGATACGACAGGGACGCCCGACCCGTCCACTGATCCCCCGTATGACCCCTTCAAGGGCTTCTAAAATGATAAGTATTTTACTTAACGAGGAAGCCGCCAGGAAATGTCTCGTGGTCGTCAAAAACCCGGCTAATATAAACAGAGTCCCTCACCCTACCCCTGACTTTCAGCCCCCCAGATACCGTACATTTCCGCTACACCCTCCTGGCCTTGGCTCCGCCCTTCTCCGCCGTTGCCCCATAAACAGACTCCTTTTTCATTTTTATATACCTATACCCTCCTGTGATCAAAATGATAAAGGGCTCCCAAGAGATGATAAAATTTCCTTTCCCCTGAACGTCGAAACCCAAGAACAGTTCCAGGAGTGGAGACTGTCTCGCCCACCAGAGAGGTAGCATTTTTCACACCACGTTCCTCATGACCGTTTTTTTGTCAGATCGCCACCCCAACGGGGGTTTTGCCTGAGGGGGTTAGTACTTGGCCCCCCCCCGAGTTTTAAAGAAAGGCAGGTCTATGAACCCACTACCACAAGGGGGCAAAACCTTCTTCACGGCCACGTCACAGGGTACGGGACCGTGGGTATGAACGAGGAGGCCCGGGACCCCGATAGTTCCTGCGACCCCCACCCACCCCCCCAGCAATCACGGAGTACGGCCCTCACCTACGCCTGGCCAGACCTCGTCATCTGCATGGGTTACAGGTTAGAACCCTCGACCGTCCCCTGGTTCGGTGCGTTCACACGTCCCCCAGGGTACGGTTTCTTGTGGAAGTATTTTTTGATTTTGATCCAGTATCTGTGTACTTTATTGACATAGTGGTGCGGCTATTTAATGTAAGTAAAGGGGCAAATTAGGGTGCGTTAGTATTTGAGCCGTGACAGCGGAGACAATAACTATAAATTTTCCAATTTTTTCCAATAGATTTTTTTTTTTGAAAGCTGACATTTTGGTTTCTAAGTTCTGAACTGGTAAAAGGGTCTGGTAAGTTAAAAAACTGTTTTTAAATTTTTAAGTTTATGTTATTACGTACGTGAAAAAGAACCCATTTTGGGCCCCAGGGCCCAATTTTTCCTGAAAAAAATTCCCAAAGAAAAATCCTAATAGCTTTGAAAGTAGGATTAAAAATTTAACTAAAACGCACACAAAAAACAAATTTTTTTAAAAATTTATCTATTTTGAAAAATTCCCCCTTCCAACCCACCTTCTGTCTTCTAATCCATCAGGGGCCCTCTGGTTTTTTAAAATCCCACAATTCCGGAATGGGTGCCCAATAGACTCTCCTATCCCCCTTTGGCTCCCTGATGTCTTCGGAAGAGATCCTCCAAAAATTCAAAACGTGGAGGGGGCCCCGAATTCCCCTTTTTGCAGGGGAGAGGCTTCTACGGGAAGGGAGATTTGGGGCACTTAAGGTGGGTTTCTGGGTTTGGGCAGCGTATGGGGAGGACAGGGGGAAAGCAGAATGCCAGTCTGTGGAGACCGGGAGCTGACCTCATCCCCCCAAAAGGGGAGGAAACTCCGTGGTGGGGGTATTTTTTGGCCCCTGTCTATTAAAAAAAACGGCCAAATTCAAAACCAGAAAGGGAGTGGGGGCCGTGCAGCTCCCTTTCTCCTTTGTGGTCGAAATTTGGGGGAAATGGAAAGTTTATTTTTTAGGTATTAGTTGGAATAGTTTGGGAAGGAAAAAAGCTCTACAACCCCAAAATTTTAATTCCGAATTGTTTGGGGTTTTGGGGAGTTTGCAAAATTACGAGTGGTTTTTAAAAATTTCTTAGACATTTTTATAATCTTTTAAATTGGTTTCGTCCCTTAAAATGGGGTAATAAATTTTTTGTGAATTTTTGTTGATGTGTCCATATACGTCAAGGGGGGAATTTATGGGGTTTTACACGGTAAAAAATTTTTCGACCAAAATTTTTATTGAATACTTCAGATACCTCTGTAGAATATACCACAAACTTTCCCCCTTGGTAAGATTACAAAAGAAGAGTTTACCTAAGAAAAAAGGATACACATGAAGATGCAGAATAGAGGAGAGACAGAAAAAAAAGGAGAGAAATAAAAACAGACAGACAGCGACATTTAAAAACCATGCTGCAAAAACTACCCTCATCTTCCCCTTGGTTAAAATTTAGAATTTAAAAAAAAGAAAAAAACATTATATAAATATTATATACAATTAAATATATATTAAATTTTAATAAAAAATAAAAAAAAGAGAGAGAGAGAGGAGAGAGAGGAGAGGAGAGAGAGGAGAAAAAGGGAGAGAGAGAGAAGAGAGACGAGAGAGAAGAGAAGAGAGAGAGAAGAGGGGGAAAGGGAGAGAGAGAGAGAAGGAGGAGAGAGAGAGAGACTAACACAGAGAGACAGACTAACACAGGGACGCTAACACAGAGAGACAATCAAAAAAACCAGAGAGACAGACGAAAAACGAGAGAAGGCTAAGAGACCAACACACAACAATAAAAAAGTAAAGACGACTGAGAGAGACATGAGACAGATAAGCAGACAACGAGATTGAAAGACAGACAGAGATAATGTGAACATCCGCAATTTCCTCATCTTTCCCCTTGGTAAGTAACACAAGAGGGATTTTATTTTACTTCAGTATCATAAGGCAAGGTTTGGGGTGGCAAAGGGCTTTTGGAGTGGGTGTGATGGCAGTAGCTAAATAGAAAGCATTTTAAAATCTATTTATATTTAGATACTGTTTAAAAAAGGAAAAAATTTTGTCAGCAGCAGTCAGTCATCAGCAGTCAGCATTTATCAGTAAACCCACAAAGCCAGCCAGTCAGTCAGCCAGCAACCAGCCAGTCGAAAATCACTAACCCAGTAGCAATCAGCAGCCCCCGCATATAAAAAACATTCAATCAGCATCAGCCAGTCATAAGCAGTCAGATTAGCAAGTCAGCCCAGTCATAAAAAAAAAATAGAAAAAAAATAATCAGTCAGTAGTTAATTGTCGCAGTCAGCCCGTCAAGGGTTGTTTACTTTTTGTGTGTGTGTAATACTATTGTAACATTTATGATTTCCACAAGCATATAAGAGTTCCCCAGACAAAGTTGTTAGAGTTTTATACGCTGGGTTGTGGATCAATTATGTGGGTGTTTTGGTTTTGCCATTTATACCCAGAAGAGAGCTGTTGGAAAACCTTTAATACTAATTACGATGGGAGTAAGACAGGGATCCCCTACTTGGGTTTGCGTTTATTGTTTTAGACGTTTTAATAAAGTTTTTAAAGGGGGTTTGTGAAAACTAGAGGGGTTTCTACAATGGCTTATTTTTTGTACTTAGGAGACACGTTTACTTTAAACAACGAGATGTAACATGCAAAAAAGATGTCTTTGCTAAAAATTATTGTAAAAATGGTATGAAAACAACCCCAACAAAAACCAAATTTTTTTGATAAATGGCGGGTTGGGGGGAACGGGTTTGTGGTGGGAGCACTGCCCGATGAGGTACCTTGGGCTCGCCCCTTCACAGTGATGGGGGCAGTGCCCCCGCCGTCACAGCTCACGCTTAAAAAAAAAGAGCCCATGTCTTAAAATTTTTCCTTGTAAATAAAAAAAGATGTCCCCTTTTGGGGAAAAAACGAGTCTTTTACGCAGGGACTGGTCTTTATGATTTATGGATGTGAATGGGATAGGAGCAGACCTGAAACCCAGGTGAAGCTTTCAACTGGGGCTTGAAAAAAAAATACTAGGAGTTAGGAAATTACGGTTTTAACGAGTTTGTTATGTGGAAAAAGGTTTCCCCCCTTACAAGATTTTGTGAAATATAGACAACATAAATTTTTCCTACTGAGTGGCATGAAAGATCCCCGTAAATGATGCCCACTTGTTTTTTAATAAATTTTGTTCAAAAACAGGAACAGTAAGTAGTTAGTTAGGAACTTTTTAAATGAGGATGTAACACCCTTAAGGAAGCAATGTTAAATGTAATTTCCCGGTATAAGACAAAAGTGATTCATTTTGAAGATAACTTAAAAAGACAAACGGAAATGGAAGTTCGAGGGAAAAAAGAAAATATGTAATAAATGAAATTATAGGTTTTCTTTTACACAGTTCCGTAGCAGTGGCCCTTTTTAAACGTGTGGAAAGGGGGAGATGGAAAAGGGGAGGCAGAGGCCGCCCCGCGCTTGAGGAAAGGTATGAGGTGTGGGGACATAAGAATGAGCAACACGTTATACAAAATGCCCCCGACAAAGTATTGAGATTTTTACCAATTCACACGAGAACGAGTTTTTCTCCCTTCAGTTTTCACCTGCAATCTTTTTAAAGTTATTCTGAGGTTTGAATACCTAAAGAATAGATAGCCCGGCTGGAATTGTTAATAAATTTAGCATATGCTGGGATACAGTATAATTAGTAAGTTAAAGATTGTTTAAATTAGTATTAGGAATTTTGTTTAATGATTATATGTTTAAGTAGATTTAGGAATTAGAATACAATATTTTTTACCTGCATCTGTGGTAAAAAAAAATCTATTAAATATCTATCGTGTGTTGTGTGGTGTGTGTGTGAGCGCGCGCAGGGGGAGTAAGACGTCTTCAAATTTCACCTGTCAGGAAGAGGGAAGGGGGAGAGAAGGGAGGGGGGGAGGGAAAGGAAAAAAGGAGGTATGCATATAAAAAAAAAAGGGGAAATACATAAGGGTTTTACACATTACAAGAAAGGAAAAGAGTGAGAAAGAAAAACCCTGCCTACCAACCACCCCTTGTTTTAAGCACTTTGGGGGTCTGAACACAATGATTCTACAGACATAGCGTGCACAACCATACACCCTTCTCTCTCGTATACCCATCCAAACAAAATCCTATTTAGCCCCTCACGCCCAGACTTTCCTTTTCCATTTAAATTTTGTGTTAGCTAAAAATTACGAAAAGAACTAAATATACCAAAATTTGCTAGGGACAAGGGTACTAAAAGGTCTATCTATAAAATTGCTTATATTCATTAAAATCGCTAATGGGATCCCAAATACAATGGAAATGACATTTTAGGCCCCAAAGGGCTCCTCTCTCTCTCTTTTCTTCCCCTCCCCTCTTCCCCCTCCCTCTCTCTCTCTCTCTCTCTCTCTCTCTCTCTCTCACTCACATCCATTGAAATTGTAATGGACAACACAAATTTCAGTGGCCACATGGATTCAATTTCCACTAACATGAGTGTCACTAATACTCATCATAGTAACACAGGCATCTGTACCACAAAAGCGAGTCTTTGTCACGGTAAGGCGAGCATCATGGATCAGGAAATTGATACACTGCTCTCAAATAATGATAGAGAGCAATTTCAAAAAACGATAACTTGAATGGTAATACTAAATAAAAGCAATATTGATGTTACAAATGATGGGAAAAATACCTCGTGACGGTATCATCATAAGAAACTATGTGAATGCGACATATATTTTTATATTACTTTAAAAAAAAAAGGGGGAAGTTGTAATATAGATCAAAACATAATTAAGACAGCAAAATACAAAAACAGAACAGCAAAGGGGATATTAAAGGGGGGGTAAAAAATAGGAAGTAGAGAAAATGAGAGCAAAAGTAAGAATTTGGGATAAAAAAAGAAAGAGAAGGAGAGAGAGAGAGAGAGAAGAGGGGAGAGAAAAGGGGAGAGGGGGGGGAGAGAGAGAGAGAGAGAGGGGGGAAAAAGAGAAGGGGGGGAGAAAAGGGGGGGAGGAGGGGGAGAGAGAGAGAATTTTTTTTAATCAAAATTTTACGCCCGAAAAGGGGGCAGACCTAGTGACAGGAGGACGGGATTATAGTTAAGAGGGGTCTTGTTCGCAGGGGGACGCTGAACAACACACACAACAAAAAAAAAAAACAACACACACACGCCCTACACGCACACACAACACGCTCACACACAAAACACACGCAAAGGGGGCAAAGTATAGTCAGTCAACAGCCCCAAATATGGATGGCGAGCAAGAAGGCCCCCAAGTTATTTATTCGAGAGTAAATGTGTAAAAATTGAATTAAATTTTTCCCCGTGGTAATAAGTCTGTCATGCGGGGCATGGTGTGGGGGGGCAGTAGTGGTCAAGGGGTTTGGGGTTTGGACGGTTTAAAAGTTTAAGAAGGAGTAGTGTGGGACGCCCTGCTTGGGAGACCGCCACATGGTCGGATCCAACCCGAGGCGAGCATGACATCATTTTGCCGACGTTTCCCTGAGCCCATTCGGCGAATTTTGTTGCACCCGAAGAAAGGGCATGGTGCTGTAGGACAATGGGGCCCTGTTGCGTCCGCGATCACAGTCCGGCGTGAGCAGTGAGTTATGCGTTTTGAAGGGAGCGGGGGAGGGCACAGATTCGATCATCCAATCCCCGCGCACAGGCGCCTGGCAAGTCGATCCACGGCATTACCCCGCTATCCCCATGTGAGAAGGCGTCCACCGAAGAAAAACGACAAAAAGAGGCTCGTGGGCGATGGCGAGTTTACACAGTATGTTGTACAACACGGCCATAGCGGGTCTTGGGGGAGAGGGGGTTAAAAGCCCCCCACTGGGAGTCACAGACATTCCCATTTCCTTTCGTTGAACAAGTAGAGTTACTGCATCCAGGAGCCGTGAAGTTCGCAGAAGGTGGGCTCGAGGGGTTTGGGAAACCTACGGGCCCCGCCCCTTCATCCCCCCCGACGGGCCCATGGTGGGGGAGAACAGGGACACGCTGCACTCCCGTCGCCTGCACTGAGCCCCTCAACACAGAGGGGGGTACGGCGGGGATGCGTAGGGAACACCGGGGATGGTCTCCAGGGTAATGTTTCTGAGGGGGGAGGGAAGTCTTTGGAGGTCGGTTTAAAAATGACAATAGGGGGGGGGAACCCCCCACGGGGGTAAACAGGGGGCAGCGCCTCCTCCGGGACAGTAAAACAAAGGGCCCCGAAGGTTGTTTCACATGCATTTTGAGGGGTTTGGCCACCAGGTCGCAGGGGAGTTTGGGGACGCTGGGTGAGCGAGTTCTGATGACAAAGAGAAGTGCGGAAACAAGGTAGGGGGGGAGTGGAGACACTGACAGAGATAGGTCACATTGGCATAAAACCTCCCAAAAGGGGGCAGGTCGAGCTCAGACTGATGTGACTATGCGGTGGAGAGAGGAAACCCCCGGATAAACCCCAGCTCGATTTGAAAAAGTTTCAAGAGGGTTTTGTATTTTTTTGGGAAGTTTATAAGGGCAGGGGACAGATATTCAACAACGACCGAAAAAAAAAAGGAGTAAAGGGCCCGCCAGAGGGGGAAAACAACCCGTGGTATGTTGGCAAGCCCCTTGAGAGGGGCGAAACGAGGCTGCAGACATTCAAGAAAGTTTACCCCGAAGGGGGTGAAACCGTTTTCGTGGGTATGGCAGGGGGACCCGGCGGGGGGGGCCCAGGTAGTGACTGGTGCAGGAGGGGTAGATTCCCCCCCATGGTGAACGCCGGGGAATTTCTCTAGGTTGGGGGGCGAGAAGATCCTGCTTTTTCGGGGAGATCATTAGACCGCAGCAGTAGAAGACGCGTAGAAACATGAGAAGGACCCGAAGAAACGTGAGGTGAGGACGAGGAATGCAGATTCGTCCCGCGTAACAGGGGACAGTAGTTTCCCGGGGAGGCAGGGAGAGGAGAGAGTAGACGGGGGCATTAGGACATTTTTTAAGAGAAAGGGCCTTTTTTAACACCACCCGCGGAGTACCGAGCTAAAAACCCTTCAAGGAGCTACAGCAACTCTAAAAAGGACACGTGAAGCCTTTTTACAAAAAAAAAGCCCCCTATCACCTGGAGAAAGGGTTCCTGGACACGAAGCCACCAGCTGGTCAAGAACTATTTCCCGTTGGCCCCGCGCAGGCACTTTTTGAAGTCAAGGAAGGAACCCCATGGGGGGGAAGGCGGGTGTTAGTTCCCCGAGGCAAGATGGTAATTCGTTGTGGAAGGAAACTATATAAAAAGGGGGGGGATTTTCTTGGAGACGAGCAGAGGGGCAAGAAGGATGCGTTTAAGACCCTTTTAAAGCAAAAGTGAGGGGTAGGCTGAATTTTTCGGTTCCAGGCTTTTGGGATCGGAACAATTTTGGTGGGAGGGCCAGGAAAGGGGGCACATGCCCCCGGGGGAAGCAGAGATTTAAAAAGATGTAGTAGAGGGTTTTCCCGGAACTTTTTGAAGGAGGTGAACCCCTGGTAGGAAGGCCGTTATTCCCGGGGGCGAGTTGTAGACCAGCAAGAGCACCCCTCGCAGTTCATCCCGTTAGCGGTACGTATGTCCTATCCGGGTTGAGTTTGCAGTATCAGACGGAAGGTGCGAACGAGATGTTTAGAGAAAACGTTTCAAAGAGAAGACAAAAAAAACACCTTTAAACCAGACTTTTTACCTTTTTTCAGCGGCTTGGGTAATTTTCTCCCCATTTAATTAGAGAGAAACCATTGAAAAACATACGCAAAGAAAAAATAAAGACTTTTTCCTGGGATTAAAAGGAGTGTTAAAAGAAATTTCCAGGTTTTTCTAAAATTTTTTGCTTAGTCAGACCTACCAGACTAGCGGTTCGTTTTTGGTTCCGTTTTTACAGGGTGGGGTATTGTGTTAGAATCAGTGCGAGAAGGATACAAAAAGATTCAGGAATGCGAACTTTAGTTTGGAAAAAGTTGAAATATAAATTTACACTCACTCAGAGGCGGAGTAAAGGGGGGATCGATAGAAGTTTTTTAATGGAAAAGGTATAATATAGGCGTGTAGGAAAAGGTCTTTTAAATAGTAAGCAGGGGTAGAACGAGAAGAACGGATTCAAACTGGAAAAGCGTAGATTTAAAAAAGGAAATTGGGTGGATGGTTCCAAAAAAGTGAATGGGAAGGACAAAAACGTAGGTGGTCAATGCGGAGTCTATTGGGTTTAAATGGAGTTGGATAAATTCATGATGGGGAAGAGAGGGGATATAAGTTTGAGTTAGGTAACAGGGAAACCTCGTGTAGGTCCACGGGCCTCTTGTAGCTTCCTTTCTTCTTAATTCTTAGTTTATTAACAGTAAGTAGATATGCTTGACTTTCTCACATAATTTTTTTAAGAGACTTTTGTTATCAATTTTTTGTACCCCACTCGCCCGGTTTTTGTACTTTTAAAACTTTTTTTGTTGTTGATAAAAATCCACATAATCATCAACATAACTAAAAAATTGATGCCTTTTAAACCCAACACTGATCGAAAGGATTTACCTTATAAATTAAATAACCCGAAAAAACCCAAAATAAACCCAAAAGGGCCAATATGACCTAAAATAAACCTAAAAAAAAAAAAAAATATAGAAATTTCATAAATCAGTGACAACAATTCTCTCTCTCTCTCTTCTTTCTCTCCTTTCTCCTCTCCTCTTCTCCTTCCTTTCCTCTCCTTCTCTCCCCCTTTTTTCTTCTCTCTCCCCCTCTCCTCCCATTTTTTTCTTTTTTTCAAAAAACCCCTTTCCCCCTCCTCCCCTATTCTCTCAAGTCTGCGATTTTTAGCCGATTTTCCCGGGCGATTTTTCTCTGAAAAGAAGAGAGAGAGAGGGGAGAGAGAAAGAGAGAAAAGAGAGAGGAAAAGAGAGAGAGGAGAGACGAAGGAGGGAGAGAGAAGAGAGAGAGAGAGAGGGGGGGAGGAGAACAAAAAATTTAAAAGATGAAGATTGTGGTGACAGTTAAAAATGTATTAGTAGTATTAGTATAGTAGTATTAGTAGTACTTAGTGTAGTATAGTAGTAGTAGTGTGTATAAAATGTAGTAGAGTACTGTAGTAGTGTAGTATAGTAATAGTGTGGGTAGTAGTAGTAGAAAAAAGAAGTAGTAGTACTGAGTAGTAGTAGTAATAAAATAGTAGTAGTGGTAAAAATATTATTATATAGTAGTAGTAGTGAGTAGAATAATAGTAGTAGTAGTACTGTATAGTTAAGTAAAAGTCAAACGTTTTTTTCGTAATGTATGTACAAATAGCAAAATATTTTGGCAAAAAATTAAACAAGTTACATTTATTAAGAGGGGTTAAAAATTTTCAAAAAAATTTAAAAATGATAAAAATACTTAAGCAAAAATTACAAAAAAAAATTAAATTTTTTAACACCATTAAAATCGGGTTTTATTTCAAGAGACATCGACCCGTGTGAGGTCATGATCTTTACCCTGTGTGCGAGCTTTTTAACTATGCCCATGTCATTAGCATTTATGCATAGTTTTCCTTAAAAGAGAACCAGATTAAAAAACGTTTCCCGATTTAAAGCTAACTGAGATAGTTTAAAAAAAAAAAATTTTGTGAGTTTAAAAACTTTAAAAAAACTAAAAAGTAAAAAGGGAGGATGATGTTAATAAGAAGTGATTAAAAGAATGAGCCACAAATGGGGCCTTTTGAAATAGCGGCACCCATAACCTTTCAAGCATTATTAGGGAACTTCGAAAGTTTTTTAAAAAATTTCAATTATATTGTTACGTCCCAATTTCAAGTCCCTCCCCCGGAAGACAGTAAAAGTTGAAGAAAAAAATTAAGAGTCTTAAAAGATACCTTTTTTAAAATTTTTAAAAACATAATTAAATTGGAATAAAAAATTTTCGCAATCGCAGCTAAACTAAAAGTCCGACAAATTTTTTTTTAAAAAATGTCCAAATACTATAATTATCTACAATCGAAATTATCCGGATAGGTTTTATGACATATCAGATTTGGGGTACTCCCTTTAAAAAATATTACACATTTCGATTTTTCCTATAATTCCCAATTTTTTAATTTTTACGCATTTGCAAATTTGGTATAATAAATCTAAAATGGTTATTTTAGAGAAAACAAACATCCCCCCCCCTACAGTATTTGGGAGTAGTAGTAGTAGTAGTAGTAAAAGTAGTAGTACTAATATTATTATTATTATTATATTAGTAGTAGTAGATAGTAGTAGTGGTAGTAATAGTAGTAGTAGTAGTAGTAGTAGTGTAATGCCCTTTTATTCGGAAGAGTTTAGGATGGGAATTCTTATGATATAATTCCGGGTTATGTTCCGTAAGAAATTCAATCTTTTCGTTTCTCGTGAAGTTTATCTTTTATCTTCCTTCTTTCATTCTATTTCTATCTTCCTTCCTTCCCCACTCCCTCCCCCCCGACATAAAGGGGTACGAGTCAAATTCGTGGGACACTTATTTCGCGATCAGTGATAACTAATGGATTCAAAGCTTTTCATCCTCCCCAACCCTCCTATCAGATCAAGGAACTCTCTTAGATTCTTAATGTCCTTCAAAATAGTCACAATGTGACAGATCACGTTCATAAATGGATGTGTTAGTCGAGTTATTTGCTAAATTAAAAGTCGACCAAATTTATGGTTCGACTTCACTACCTCGTCCTCTCAACAAAGCGCGTTCGTGTGCGTGAGCGAACGAGGAATAACACTTTCCCCGGATATTAGATTAAACATATTAAATTCTTCTATATCAAAGTAACAGAACTGTATTATAGGCACCCTTTCATAGTTACACTTGTTTCATTAGTTAATTGGTCATCTAGGGTCTATAAGTTCTTCAGGAGAGGCCAATATCATAGAATTCGAACATTCCTTTTCATCCCAACTTCGCTTAGCTACCAAGAGGAGTCAGTCGTCCTACACTTCATTGTAGGTAAGACTTCGGCACCCCCGCTCCTGTTTCCCCCCTTCCTTGTTATGATATATCTTTTCTATATGCTTATATAGGTACTGTTGTTAAATTTCACTAACGCATAGGAGGCCTGCCCCATCCTTATAAGTGTTATTAACGTGAGTCGTCTCTTACACTTCTTGTAGGCTTCGACGGGAGTGTCTCGCTCCTTCCTCTCCAGGCCACATGGTACAGTGAACCCCCCACACCAACTCATTCCTCTCACATTTTCTCTCCTATATATAATTTCCATGTATACCTTAGTGCTCAGTTGATACGACATAGGTGGTAGTTCTAAGAATGATTCTGTGAGGGAGGTTATGCTCTAAAGAAGCTTGCCCGTTCCAGATTAGAGTTTATGTATGTGTCTAAGGTCTCAAACATAAATAATGTTTCATGGTGAATAAATAGGATGATGTTTCAAATATAGTTCTTGTGTTTATTGCAAAAACCCCAGGTGACTATTCCGCGTGTTAGGATAATACTTCCCCACACTTCCAAAAGAGTCAGCCTTACTCGGTATAATTCCACGTATCAATCAGACTACCAAGATAAATCTAATTATAATCTATTCATGTGCTCAGGGAGTAACCAGAGAACTACTCGCTTGAGTGGTGGCAGCACTTCCCCTTAACTCATACCCTTTCCCCTTAACCTAAACTCCTACCCCTTCCCCTTAAATTCATCCCCATTTCAGTACTCTCCGCAGCGAGAAGTGTTCATACTATAATCACATAGTGAAGTCATAAGACTGGTTTTCAATTCTCAATTCAAGTTGTAATCAAATGAAAAATCATAATCAATTAATATCATTCAAGTAACATTGACCAGGTATAAACTCTACCATAGGAGTTCTGGCAACACACTGGTGGCAGCGGTGGGATATTATTTCCTACAAATAACAACAGAATATCACCTTGGGCAAGTAGCTAAATAGACTCAAAATTCAGGAAAATATGTACAAAGTTTCATTAGTAGGACACAGTCAAATTCCCCAAACATTCGATGTCCCAGGAACGGAAATTAAGATTTTTAGAAAACCGGGAGGAAAAGCAAATTCCTTCTTCTCAGATGAAAGGCTGAATAGTGTCCTGGAATGGCCACATGATCTGTGCATTTTGTGGTTTAGGTAGTAACGATATTGCCGATGGCATAGATCCCGGTTCTCTTGCTGACACTATCAAGGAAATTACGCGCACAATAGAGAGGAATTGTGGGGGCGGTAGTGTGCATCTGTTTAATAAAAAACCACGTATTATTCAGAAAGAGGACCCATTAGCACGGATAACTATAAAAAAGTACAAAACTCGATAAACAAAAGAATAAAGCATGCAGGACACAACCAAATTATTCAATTTAATACATCACTATACGTAAACACCTTGGCATCCGACGGTGTTCATTGGATAAATGAGGGGAGAAACAAAGTAAACAACAAAGTAAGACAGTAATCGGGGGGCCCATCTGGAAATGAATGAACCAAAACGGCGGAGAATCACCCTTATTAGCCACGGGAAACCCGAGTGCCCTGGTAGTGGCCGAGGGAAAACACGAGAATCGAATCTCTACCGTATCTATAAGAAGTTTTTCTCCAACGTAATCATGAGTTGGGAAGCAAACCTTTTTTCCCGGGGGTTTAAAAGGGGAGGAGGAGGAGAGCGGAGATGGAAGTAGAGCAACACCCTGGAACACAACACATTTAGAAACTTTAGTGGAGGAGTTAAGAGCACAACTAAATCAAACGAACCCTTTCCTTACCCCTCAATTATCCACGGATAGCATGAAAGAACAAAATCAAACGAAACCCTTCTATGACTCTAAATTATCCACGGATAGCGTGAAAGAGGGACTCTTCAAACCTCGAGATATTCCAGTATTAGAGTTAAATTAACTACAAGGCCTTGACGCAACGGCCCGACTCCAAATGTTCTTTGAATTAATTGAACAATGTAGCTCAAGCGACGCAACACGCATCCAAATTGCAAAAGGGAGAGTGTGTCCAGAATTCTCAATCTTAATCCACAACTATCAAGCAAACCACAAGGTAGAAACATTGTCGGCCCTTAAAAATCTTTTCGAGACCGAGTTCACCACCGAAGTGAGTGTTGATAGAGCCTGGCAAGAATTGGAGGCAATGAGTTATGACTGGGGAGAATCTCCTCAAGCTTTCACACATCGTTTTATTTGCCAACATGCGGTGATTGCGACAAAACAACCAAATGAAAAATTCCCCGACCGTGATAAGACAATACAGAGAAAATTGTGGTACGGACTACCAATCGCGTCGCGAGAAAAATTAGAGGGATTCCTAGATGAAGGATATCCCCTAAAAAAATTCCTAGACCGCATCGAACACGAGCGGCAAATACTCGAAGACAGACCGACTCAAAGGATTAACATGATTCCAACCCCAAAGGGAGAAGGAAAAGGAAACGGGAGAGGAAGCGATAAGTACACACGTTCCTCAAAACCCGAAGCCACCCAGGACGAAGTGGAAAGTCTAAAACAACAAATCCAAGAACTAAAGGCCAGTTTGGCCCAAGTGAAACTAGAAAAATCATCCTCCCACGCGAGTCCTTCACAAAGGGAAACATTCACTCAAAAGTATTGCGCTTATTGTCAATCACAAACGCATAACCTTCAGGAGTGCTGGAGAAAACCTCCGCTAGGTCATTGTTTCGACTGTCGCAAACCCGGTTGTCGGAGGGGAGATCGAAATTGTCCTGGGCGTGCCCAGGCAAATAGTCTTCAACATCCAAGTCAAACTCCAAACCCTAGACAATTATCCTGACTAGACGGTGACGATATTTCCCCCACTATCCACGTAAATATAAACGGAAATAACGAAGCGATAGTAGACACAGGGAGTGGTTATACGTTAATCAAAGAATGTACAGCAAAACGGATCGGAGGGGAAATAAATAAACGACGGAATCCTCCTCACCTCGTAGGAATCACAGACACCCCCGATGAACATTCTCGGCATGATTTGGGCAGAAATTGAAATCGGTGACGGGCAAAAGTTTAAAAAGTGGTTTCCCGTTATCCCAGACTCTTATCTCAACGGCGATGTACTTCTTGGGTGGGGACATCCTCACAAAAGCCACTCTTACCTGGGATGGAAAAAGTAGAGCAATGCGCTGGGGTGATCCCCCCCATACCGTGAATCACATCCGTCAAAAAAGAAACAAAATCAAAAGAATACAGCTAAACCCGGTGGAAGTCGTGAAACAGCCACGAAACCCTTCACAGATAAATCTTCTCACCCCTGTGAAAAAAAAACCCTTACCACTCCAGTTTCAAGCAGGTTAACGAAATGAGTTACCAGGTTCTAACCTCCTTGTCTACCCGCGGGAAAAGGTTAGCAAAAATATTACCCTTACTTAGTACAAGTGTCAGCAGAAAGTTCAATTTACATCCCTTCACGAATAATACCAAGAAGGAAAAGGTTTTGTGCAAAGGCACTATACTGGGGTTTCCATACGACAAAGTGGAAATTTTCCTCACGCGAACCACAATCAATTCCATTCATGAAGTCCACAAACTTAATACCGGTAAATGATAACGCACAGCCGAAAGGAACTCAACCCAAAGGTAAAAGATTAAACCCAAGGGACAAAAATGGAAACACCTGACTGTTTCAGAACAACAAGAATTACAACAAGTAATTCTAGAAAATGGGTCCGCTTTTCATCCTAGACCAAAACGAATTAGGTCTCATAAATGGTCTCCGGTTCATATAAAGGTGGATGACCCTCAGCCCAGTCGAGGACCCTCGTACCGGTATCCCGAGAAAGCCAAGGAACAAATTTTTACATATGCTTCAAGATATGGAAGAAAGAAATATCATAGAAAAATCCACGGCCGCGTGGTTATCACCGATCGTCTTTGGGAAATAAACCGAATGGTAGTAAGAGAATGTGTTTAGACTATCGACACATAAATAAAATCACGCCACAGACATCTATTCCTCTTCCACGATTGGAAGAATTGGTAGAACAAGCCGCTGGTCAAAAGTATTATGTCACCTTAGACTGAGCGAAGCATATTTCCAGATATTTCTCGATGACGAAAGCCGCGATCTAACCACCTTTAGCGACGGTGTCACCTTATATCGTTTTCGACGCCTACCTTCGGGCTAAAAATGCTCACCCGCTATATTTTCCAGGGGGATGGGTCAGTATTAACTCCCCTCCTTCGAAGGGATGGGTAAAAAACTACCTGGACGACTTAATTCTATGGGCTCCTACGTTTCCTCTTCTTTTGGAACGTCTTAATCAACTCTTCGAAGTCCTTACCCACAAATGGGGTGAAACTTAACCTCAGTAAGTGTACTTTTGGACTTTTAAAAAAGTCACTTTCCTCGGTCATCGGATCTCAGCCGAAGGAAGTAAACCGGACTTAAAAACGTGGAAGCCCTTTCAAAAATGAAAGCTCCCAAAACTGTCAAGGAAATCCGACTTTCTTAGGGATGTTGTGGTTTCTATAGGAAGATGTTCCTTTGTTCGCGAAAGTTGCAGCTCCACTTACAAATTTAACAAGAGCCCACGTCACTTTCACCGGACGGAGGAGTGTCAACATGCGTTCGAAACATCTCAAGTCGTGTCTGATAAATGCGCCTGTCCTGGTAAGGGCACAAATTCATGAACCTTTCATTCTTACAACAGACGCGAGTAACACTCACGTCGGAGGGGTTCTAAGTCAAGTTCAGTCAAACGGTTCCAATTGCCCATTGGGTATTTCTCCCAAGAAAAATAATTCTTGCGAAAAAACGTTAATCCGCCACCGACAAAGAAGCGTTGGCCATAGTTTTTCACCTGTAGAAATTTCCATCATTATCTATGGGGCTCTAAATTCTCAATTGTCACGGATCACCAACCCCTCACCAGTATTTTTAAAAAGAAAACTAAATCTCCCCGAATGACCAGGTGGATCCTAGAAATGCGCGAATATAATTATGAGCTTAAATACCTGAAAGGCAAAGATAACTTCGTCGCGGACCATCTGTCGCGTCCAGTTGGGATGATAACCCGCCGACCCGAGACTACATGGTTGGGACTAAACCCAAACCCCAATTCATTTCTACGTCAAAGGGGAAAAACCCGTGTGGAAAGAGTTGGTGGAATATCTGGAGGGAGGTAAGGTTCCTACCAAACGCATACCGAAAGCCACTTTGGATCAGTTTACGGTAATAAATGACATACTATATTATGTTCGAGAAAAAACCGAGGGTAGTCTACAGTATGTCCTCATAATTCCTCGTAGTATGACCGGCCTCGCTCTCCAACATGCGCATGAATTATCAGGTCACTTAGGACAAAAGAAAACCATCAAGAAAGCCGAGGAGCTATACTATTGGGCAAATGTGAAAGTAGATGTGTGTGAGTATGTCAAAAATTGTGTAACTTGCCAGAGATTCCAAGGAAGTAAAGGGTTACAACAACCCTGGAAGGAATTACCTCCAGTAGATAAACCCTTAGAGAGGATAGGGATAAACCTCACTGATATGGTAGCCGGAGAACAAGGTTACCGTTATGTTATGACGGTAGTCGATCATTACAGTAGGTTTGTTAGGTTCTTCCCCCTTAAACCAAACACACTACACACATCATAAAGACCATGTGGCAGTACCTGGCGGACTATGGGACACCCCGCAACATCGTCCTGGACAACGGAGGGGAGTTCACCAGCCGGGAGTTCCAGCAGTTCTGCACACGACACCAAATCACTCTCTGCTATACGACCCCCTACCACCCTCAAGGAAACTCGGTGACCGAGAGGATGCACAGGACCCTGAAGTCAGTCCTTTCGACCCTGTGCCAAGGACATCCTCTGAGTTGGCCCACATTGTTGCAGCCGTGCCAAATCACTATGAATCAAGCGGTACACACCTCCACTGGACAACAACCCTATTTCGCTTTCTTCTCTCGTCATGCCCCCAGGCTTGTTGGAGCAGCTTTACCCGACGTCGAGGGAGAACAAGACGACATGGACGTGGCATAGCCCTATCCCCGAGACGCATCAGAAAATGTCGCGTCGGTACAGGGACGTCGCAAACAAAAAGCGAAAAAATCAAGTGGTGGAGGTAGGAGCACTGGTATGGGTCAGAAAAGAGACCACAATACCAGGCACATGCCGTAAACTCAATGTGAAATGGGATGGGGTCTATAGAGTGGTGGAGGTACGTTTGGGTGGTAGCGTGTATGTGTTAGAGAATGTTTTCACAGAAAAACAAGTGCAAAGAGCCGCCGAACAAGTGAAGCCCTATCATGGCAGTGAAGAGTGGTTAGTAGAACCGGTGGAAAGGGTCCTACAACCCGACCCGGTGGACAAGCAACTAGCCCCTCGTGTCAGGAGACCTCCTAGAAGGCTCATTGAGGAAGAATGAATGTTATTTTTAGGTTAAGATGTGTTAGAAATGAATACTGAGTCAAAGAGGTGAGTGGGTGTCAGACTAGATGAAATAATTTGGTCTAGGAGATTTCTCATTTCTAGAAGTCGGAGGGTCTGGTTTACACGGGCTCAGCCTGGTTCAGTGGGAGGAGTATTTTAATTCGAGATAGTAGTACTGCTACTCACTTCACAGTCAACCAGCTTGCGGTGTGGCGGGCATTTCAGGACTCGTAAGGCTCTCGTTATCTAACCTGAGGGTAGCCGGTGTGCGCCCCTGGGACGAACCTTTTGCGACGAGAATGTAGGTACTGAGTCAGGTTTTGACGAACACGTTACTACCCAGGTAGTAGGTTGATTGGGATACTTCCTTTCATTGAATATTCATGTAATCTAAACACAAGCAGACACCCGTTTTCAAAGAATAGAAGAATTTCCATTAAATTCACTCTAAATTCGTCCCATACACACCTCCTCTTGACGCAGCTTTAAAACGGAAACAAAAGATCTGTGAGTAGTTAATTTGATATTGAAGAATTTAACTTTCCCGGAGAAAAGACGTGTGTAATGCCCGTTATTCGGAAGAGATAGGATGGGAATTCTTATCATATAATTCCCGGGTTATGTCCGTAAGCAATTCAATCTTTTCGTTTCTCGTGAAGTTTATCTTTTATCTTCCTTCTTTCATTCTCATTTCTATCTTCCTTCCTTCCCTCACTCCCTCCCCCCCGGGCATTCAAGGGTACGAGTCAAATTCCCTGGGACACTTATTTCGAGATAGTGATAACTAATGGATTCAAAACTTTTCATCCTCCCCCAACCCTCCCATCAGATCAAAGGGAAATCTCCTAGATTCTTAAAGTCCTTCAAAATAGTCACAATAGTGACAGATCACGTTTATAAATGGATGTTTAGTCGAGTTATTTGCTAAATTAAAAGTCGACCAAATTTATGGTTCGACTTCACTACCTCGTCTCTCAACAAAGCGGGGTTCGTGTGCGTGAGCGAACGAGAATAACACTTTTCCCCGGATATTAGATTAAAAATATTAAATTCTTCTATATCAAAGTAACAGAACTGTATTATAGGCAGCCCTTTCATAGTTACACTTGTTTCATTAGTTAATTGGTCATCTAGGGTCTATAAGTTCTTCAGGAGAGGCCAATATCATAGAATTCGAACATTCCTTTTATCCCAACTTCGCCTTAGCTACCAAGAGGAGGTCAGTCGTCTCTACACTCATTGTAGGTAAGACTTCGGCACCTCGCTCCTGTTTCCCCCCTTCCTTGTTATGATATACTATCTATATGCTCAAAAATAGGTACTGTTGTTCAGTTCACTAACGCATAGGAGGCCCGCCCCTTATAAGTGTTATTAACGTGAGTCGTCTCTACAAATTCATTGTAGGTTCGACGGGAGTGTCTCGCTCCTTCCTCTCCAGCCACATGGTACAGTGAATCCCCACACCAACTCATTCCTCTCACATTTTCTCTCCTATATATATATTCCATGTATACCTATAGTGCTCAGTTGAAAACGGAATAGGTGGTAGTTCTAAGAATGATTCTGTGAGGGAGGTTATGCTCTAAAGAAGCTTGCCCGTTCCAGATTAGAGTTTATGTATGTGTCTAAGGGCTCAAACATAAATAATGTTTCATGGTGAATAAATAGGATGTGTTTCAAATATAGTTCTTGTGTTTTTGCAAAAACCCAGGGGATATTCCGCGTGTTAGGATAATACTTCCCCACACTTCCAAAGAGTCAGCCTTACTCGGTATAAAATTTCCCCGTATCAATCACGACTACCAAGAAAAAATCTAAAATATATATATTTCACTGGCTCAGGGAGTAAAACCCGAGAAATACTCGCTTGAGCTGGTGGCAGCACTACCCCTTAACTCATACCCTTTCCCTTAACCTAACTCCTAAACCCCCCTTTCCCCCTTAAATTCATCCCCATTTCAGTACTCTCCGCAGCGAGAAGTGTTCATACTATAATCACATAGTGAAGTCATAAGACTGGTTTTCAATTCTCAATTCAAGTTGTAATCAAATGAAAAATCATAATCAATTAATATCATTCAAGTAACATTGACCAGGTATAAACTCTACCATAGGAGTTCTGGCAACACACTGGTGGCAGCGGTGGGATATTATTTCCTACAAATAACAACAGAATATCACCTTGGGCAAGTAGCTAAATAGACTCAAAATTCAGGAAAATATGTACAAAGTTTCATTAGTAGGACACAGTCAAATTCCCCAAACATTCGATGTCCCAGGAACGGAAATTAAGATTTTTAGAAAACCGGGAGGAAAAGCAAATTCCTTCTTCTCAGATGAAAGGCTGAATAGTGTCCTGGAATGGCCACATGATCTGTGCATTTTGTGGTTAGGTAGTAACGATATTGCCGATGGCATAGATCCCGGCTCTCTTGCTGACACTATCAAGGAAATTACGCGCACAATAGAGAGGAATTGTGAGGCGGTAGTGTGCATCTGTTTAATAGAACCACGTATTTATTCAGAAAGAGGACCCATTAGCACGGATAACTATAAAAAAGTACAAAACTCGATAAACAAAAGAATAAAGCATGCAGGACACAACCAAATTATTCAATTTAATACATCACTATACGTAAACACCTTGGCATCCGACGGTGTTCATTGGATAAATGAGGGGAGAAACAAAGTAAACAACAAAGTAAGGACAGTAATCAGGGGCCATCTGGAAATGAATGAACCAGAAACGGCGGAGAATCACCCTTATTAGCCACGGGAAACCCGAGTGCCCTGGTAGTGGCCGACGGAACACGAGAATCGAATCTCTACCTGTATCTATAAGAAGTTTTTCTCCAACGTAATCATGAGTTGGGAAGCAAACCTATTTTCCGGGGTTAAAAGGGAGGAGGAGGAGAGCGGAGATGGAAGTAGAGCAACACCCTGGAACACAACACATTTAGAAACTTTAGTGGAGGAGTTAAGAGCACAACTAAATCAAACGAACCCTTTCCTTACCCCTCAATTATCCACGGATAGCATGAAAGAACAAAATCAAACGAAACCCTTCTATGACTCTAAATTATCCACGGATAGCGTGAAAGAGGGACTCTTCAAACCTCGAGATATTCCAGTATTAGAGTTACATCAACTACAAGGCCTTGACGCAACGGCCCGACTCCAAATGTTCTTTGAATTAATTGAACAATGTAGCTCAAGCGACGCAACACGCATCCAAATTGCAAAAGGGAGAGTGTGTCCAGAATTCTCAATCTTAATCCACAACTATCAAGCAAACCACAAGGTAGAAACATGGTCGGCCCTTAAAAATCTTTTCGAGACCGAGTTCACCACCGAAGTGAGTGTTGATAGAGCCTGGCAAGAATTGGAGGCAATGAGTTATGACTGGGGAGAATCTCCTCAAGCTTTCACACATCGTTTTATTTGCCAGCATGCGGTGATTGCGACAAAACTCCCAAATGAAAAATTCCCCGACCGTGATAAGACAATAAAGAGAAAATTGTGGTACGGACTACCAATCGCGTCGCGAGAAAAATTAGAGGGATTCCTAGATGAAGGATATCCCCTAAAAAAATTCCTAGACCGCATCGAACACGAGCGGCAAATACTCGAAGACAGACCGACTCAAAGGATTAACATGATTCCAACCCCAAAGGGAGAAGGAAAAGGAAACGGGAGAGGAAGCGATAAGTACACACGTTCCTCAAAACCCGAAGCCACCCAGGACGAAGTGGAAGGTCTAAAACAACAAATCCAAGAACTAAAGGCCAGTTTGGCCCAAGTGAAACTAGAAAAATCATCCTCCCACGCGAGTCCTTCACGAAGGGAAACATTCACTCAAAAGTATTGCGCTTATTGTCAATCACAAACGCATAACCTTCAGGAGTGCTGGAGAAAACCTCCGCTAGGTCATTGTTTCGACTGTCTCCCCAGCCCCACGCCTGCCTCACCCCAGCCCCACGTCTGCCTTTACCCAGCCCCACCCCAGCCCTACGCCTGCCTCACCCTAGCCCCACGCCTGCCTCATCCCAGCCCCACGCCTGTCTCACCCCAGCCCCACGCTTGCCTCACCCCAGCCCCAGGCCTGTCCTGCAAGCACACACACACACGCACACACACACACACACGCGCACGCACACACATACATGTATGCAGACGCGCACACAAAACAACAACACAACACCCCCACTCACCCCACGCACACAAAGTCCAGGGGGGCTACAGATTAGTGAAATACGGCAAGGGGCATTACAAAGAGTTTTTTCCTGAAATCTAT